>MU005584.1:842007-1002176 GCA_010405425.1 Lentithecium fluviatile CBS 122367
ATTGAGGTAGAGAATGAGGATTTACTAACGTCTCGCTCTGGTCGTGCAATACGCCGCCCTAAACGGCTTCTTACATAATCTAAATAAGCTAAATTAATACAATCGCTACAAATACTATTAGTCTTGAAAATCTTATTATTATATCTATTCTGTGTGGCACAAGAGCCTCAAAACGATTTGAGTGTACATGATGATTTTCGGGCGCCAGGTGGGGACGTGCGCCAGGCGGTGAGCGACTCTAGTGACTCGGCTACCACGTGGGAGTGGGAATACCTCGGGACATTCCAACCACACCACCACTCACGAGGCAACATCAGACGCCTCAATGTCCCATCGAGTGTAGCGCTGCCTATTCGACTGCCAGAACGGTCAACGAGGAGGAGCTGAGGGTATCCGAGACTTGCAAGTCGGTCGACACTTGGTTTGGCGAATGTCTTCTCTGAGCTCCTGGGGTGTGACCGGTATTTCAAAGCCCAATATATGAATAGCTTGAGGTCAAGCCAGGTGGAGAAAGATTCTGAACCTCGAGATGATGGCTGTGCGGGCAGTATACGTCACTTCAATGACTAGTACAATGTTCCTCACTTGGCAACCGAGACGCATCGTTCCGTGGAGTATTTTTGGGAAGAGAAGCACTCGTGCACGCAGGGCTTTGACTTATAAGAAAGATCAGAGTCTGAACAATAGATTCCCACGGCTTTACAATCGATCAGCTCAACCACCCTTCTCCTAATATTTCAGCATACCGGCCAACCATTCCCTAGACCTCAACGCTACCATGCGTGACGTGGTCTGCTCCGGTGTTCCCTTCGAGATGACAGTTCAGGATCTCCCTATCCCCACGATCCTGAGCGAGACGGGTGCTGTCGTTCGCATCACTACATCCGCCCTCTGTGGCCCAGACCCGCACGTATATCGTGAATTCTCCGGTGGTAACCCTCCTTGGAACATGGACCATGAGGCTTTGGGCTACATTGCAGAGCTCGAATCTGCTGTATCTTCTCTGTCAGTTGGGGACTATGTCATTATTCTAGGCACTCTATCTGGTGGTCATTTCCAATGGACGCCCCAAGTGGGAAACTACTATAGCAATGGAACACCTGCTTTACCCGATGGTCTCTAGTGTGTGTTCTCAATCAAGCGTAGTTTATTCCGTAAGGGGAAGAAATATCTCAGCATAGCCTTCAAAAGTTCCCAACATTTTACGGAACTTTGAACTCGAGGCTCATTACTAATGACTGCATAGCGGAATACGCAAGAGTCCCGTTCGCAGATGCAATCTTGGTACCTGTCCCGCTCACCAGCAATACGACAAACTCTACTATCAAACAAGATTACCTGACGGTATCGGACATCTAGTCAACAGCATGCGCCGCAGTTGATTGCTCGAAGTTTAAGCCTAGCGACACAGTTGCAGTGTTCGGCGCCGGGCCGGTCGGACTACTAGCTGCCTATTCTGCCATCCTCTGCGGCGCCTCTAACGTGTATTCTATCGATCACGTTGAGGCAAGGCTAGAACGTGCAGCCTCTGTTGGTGCTATCCTCGTCAACTTTGTCGCATCGGACCCTGTGGCTCAAATCCTTGCATATGAACCCGAGGGCGTCATGCGCTCCATCGATGCCGTTGGCATGGAGGCTCTCAACTCTGACCTCGAAATCGAAGAGGACATCATCATTCAGCAAATGATCGCAGGCACTGCTCCTTATAGCGGTATCGGGGTGGTCGGCGTCCATCTAGCGCAGCCAAATTTTGTAGGGGCACCGAATGAAGCTGAAATTTCGCCCAATATCACATTTCCAATGACCAAACCGTATGCTGCATCGTTGGTCGATATGATCGCTAGTGGCAAGGCTCATCCGAATTTCATTTCGACCGCTGTCATTGGTATCGAGGATGCGCCTGAGTACTATCGCCGATATGATCGTCTGGAGGAGATCAAAATGTTCATCCAGTTCCCATGGGCAAGGTGATCGAGGAATCCTAGATAGGAGCTAAGCCTAGCTAAGGGATAGAACGGGTGGCCTTCGCACATGTCATGTAGACCTTCGAGGTGTTCCAGCAAGTGCGACAATTGTTCCCTGTCTTGCTGCGGTTTTCGCACCCTGTTACGTTCCACTACCATAGCTAGCAACAAAGCCTCTTCTAAATTGTTACACCCTGACTCGCACGAATGCTACCTATTTTTTATGACAAAGTTGGCACAGCACAGAACATTGGTCGCCGAAAGGATTGTCGATTTGTAGCGGTAGGACGAGAAATTGTTGGGATGCGGCGTAGCCGGAGCCAAAATGGCTTTGAACGACAGAGGCAGGAAGAGCCAGTGCTATAGCCGCAAAATCTACAATGGTTGCATCGCACAGCATAGGGATGGTGCAGGGCTAAAGAGATGTCGTGGTTGTGCCCCCCGCTACCTATGGTAGCTTCCGAACCATGGTTCGACCCCGTCGCCCCTCCACCCAAAATACAGGCGTGTCATAAATTCATGGAATTGACTGTGGGACTTTTCAGTGATGTTTTTGAATCGGAATGCGTGTAATTTATGACCGATATTCCTATAGGTTGCAGTAATGATCAAAAGGACTCTTTGGCTGAGCTAGCCTACTGGGTTCCACCACCTGGCGCACGGCCCCACCTGGCGCACACTTTTCCGATGCCTCCACCCACAACTTTTGAAGCTGTAGAGCTGTATATATATCGTAAAATCACCAGATTTTTTGTAGTAGCACTTTTAGAAGCCTAATAAATTAATTAGCAACGATAAACTACATGCGATACCTCTGTAGGAGCCGTACCTGGCGGGTGCGGGTAGCCGCGCTGGGTGTGGGCACCACATTAATAATGGATAAAAAATTAACATCAGCAAACTTAGTATCCTTAAATACATCAGCAGGAGGTGCAGGAGCCTTAAGGCGACGCTAATTACCCTTTTAGGATAATTATATATCCTTTCTAAGTTATTTTTTAGCTTCGCGCGCGATCCTAGCTTCCTCGCGTGCCGCAGCCTTTATGCGCTATTCTTAGAGGCGTATTTCCTTTACTACCTACTTTATGCGGCGCCTCTCCTTAAGCATAGCAGCTTTATTTAGCTTCTTCTAATTCTTAAGCTTTATCTCCTTATCCTTCTAGGCTTATTATAGCTACTTATTAGCGTCCTTTTAGGCCTACTGCTAGTAGGCGTTCTAAACTTTAGATAGTAACTAGAATACTACTCTACTATTATACTAGAGAAGAGTTTTCTATACTACTATAGTATAAATTATCTAGCTAAGCTACCGCGCACGTTTATTATAGATATTCTTAACTACCTAGTAGAGTAAGCGCTTAATTTTTTACTAATCTAAAGCGCTAAGTATTAATATACTACTCTTGCTAGATAAGGGCCTCTTAGTCTCTACTAAGTTAAATCTTTTAAGAATTACCTTAGCATCTAATAGTAAAATACTAGTAACTTTAAAGGCCTTAAGGATTATATTTTTATTAAACGCTGTATACTAGGCCCTATAGAACATATAAAAGAAGTCTCTCTTTATAATAGCTAAGAAGCCCTAGTAGTTATATATAAAGTTAGCAAGCTTAGTAGAATAGGCAGTTAAGAGAGGCTTAAATAGGCTAATATTAAGAGGCTATAGCGTATAGGTTAAATAAGACAGATATATAGCTAGAAGAATTCTATTCTTATTAAAATACTTAATAAACTCTATACTAACGTGCGAGCTGTAGCTATCTAGAATAAGTAGATAATAGAATTATCTTACTTTTACCTTTATTTCCCTATTAAACACCTATTAAAGCTATACTAGCCCTAGCTTATTATTTATCTATCTACGTAGTAATACGAAAAAGAAGGTCTTATACTCTATAGAATTAAAATCTTAAAGCTATAAGTCTTATATATTACTAGAAATAGCCTAATAGATAAGTAAAGGCGTAAGGCAGCTACTATTAGCGTAAATACAGGCTATTATAGTTATCTACTCTCTATTACTATTCTAGATAAGCTACTTAATTTCTTCTAGCTTATACTAACGCTAGGAGAATATACGCTTAACCTTAGTTACTACCCTAATTAGAAAGCCTTTCTTATCTATATTATAAATATTACGTAGCTTAACGTTGTACTAAGTAATCTTCTTATCTAGAAGCTTAAAATATAGGTAATATTTAAAGGTAGAGTTTACTTAGTGCCGTGCGGTATTAATGCTAGATATCTATTAAGAAATAAGCTTAATACGGTGCTGCGTAATAAACTAATCTAGCTAGTCTCTACTAGCTTCTTTTCTAGCTATTTCTAATATAAAATTTTATATTATCTCTCTTATAGGAAGTAGGCCTCTTCCGCAGAGCCTATTAATATATTATAGAAGCTCTTTCTCTTATATATTATTAAGAAGGCGTATATTATTAATCTTCTCTATATAGGAGCCCTACACCCCGCAGTAGCGCTTTAACAGCGTAGAGCGCTTAAAGCTATACTTTTTTATAACCTACGTATAATTAGGTAATTCTTTAAGCTTTAGCAACTTTAACGCCTCTAGCGCAGCCTCTATAGCGTTAGTATTAGTGGTGATAGTTAAGTTACAAAGTGTAGAAAATTTGATGTTAACTGTGCGTCAGGTGGGGCCGTGCGCCAGGTGGTGGAACCCAGTATTCGGCGACAACCATCGAGTGATCGCCGGGTGCAGAACATTGAGCTTGCAAAAATGATATCTTTGCACCACATTTCCTGGGATATGTGATCACAAATGCACCGTGTACCGTCAATTCGCCTTGTGATGCGTGCTGTAGATGCGACCGCCTTCGTTTGTGGGCCGAATGGCGTGCACTATGGTCGCTACCCACAGGCCAGACACTCTCATAAGGGAATATGAAGCGTTCGGCAAAACCCACCTAGAATAAGAGTATTTAATGCATTCAGGATATGCGATACGCATATAGTTCAACAATATTTCATGTTTACACCTTCTTCCTGAGTGCTTGAGGATTCAACATACCTGTTTAGGCAGGCTCGGCTGTGCCGTCGAACGCTCTGGAGTATTACTTGCGAGCCATGTCCGAGCAAAATGTTACCATCAAGTTGTCCGAGCGGATATAACTCTTTCATGAATTCTGTTTCTCAACTTGATGTTTCTGGACGTAAATATTTCCGGGTATATCTTGGTATCTCACGTCGGCGCAAGCATCACATCTTTAGTCTATATCAATTTTCCGTCTGTTAATTCCGGAAAATGCGATGCGCATTCAGGAGGGGTTTGTGCTCAAACTTGCCCAGGGACTCAACGCGGAAGGAGTTATACGACTGTATGAGCGGGAACGAATTGAATATGCAGTTTCTCAACAGAGCGAGAAAGTCACCGGGGATAGGAGTAGTATGTGGAGTCGCCTACCATTAAATCATGACCGATCTTAGCCTTTTACGACACGCCACGGTCATCTGGTAGGCCCAGATGAGCAACAATGTCAGCACTACCTGTTACATACTTGCAGTTTCCCAACATGAAGCGAATTACTCGTCGACGCTATCAAAATGTGGCTTTCCTCTTAGAAAAGACCTCACATTCTTGTCGTTGGGGAGGAACCGGCACGAAACTAAGACCAAGATGGTAACCATGAGAAAACTTGAAGGTATAGAAGAGCCAGGTGTCTCTAGTACATCGGGATCAACCGTGCGCTATACCCGGACGCGTTCCCGGCAGACCAATCTTACCAACCCTTAAGATTAAGTGCGACGCATGCTTGCGGCGTCAGCAACCCCGCAATTGCCTCCATTCATGCGTCTTGGTCGAGATGTCGTGCTCCCTTATTCTCCATGCTCGTAATCCACCTTCTCGGTCTCGTTTTAGGTGCTCTTTCGATCCCTCTCTGCCGCCACGATATGTCTCACGATCACGACCAGGAGGAGGACAAGGCACGCTTCCCAGCGGACGAGCAAACACCTGAACAACAGGCGGCATTTACCGAAGCCGAGCGCCGCGTCAAAGAGGTCTATGGATCATCATTCAAGCTCAAGGATGACCACGGAAATCTCCTTGGTCCATTCGGCATCCTCTCCTATGCACCGACTACATTCCTTCCGTTCCTGAACTATACACAATCCTACGCCACGCTTCCCTCTCTCACGCCCAAAGAACGTGAACTATCGGTTCTGGCGACTGCCTCAGTTACGAAGAGTGTGTACATTTTGTACGCTCACAAAAGCATTGCAGTAACTGTTGGCTTGACGCCAAAACAGGCGCAGGATGCGAGCGAAGGCGAGATTCCGGAGCACCTAGCGCAGAGAGAGCAATTTGTGTACAGACTGGCATTGAAAATGGCGACGGATTTTGGTGTTATAAGCGATGAGGTGTTTGGGGATGCTGTGACCGAGATTGGGAGGGAAGGCGTGGCTCAATTGGCGCAGGTGGTGGGTGGTTATTTGTCGGGCAGCATTCTGGTCAGCGTGGCCGACGTCGGTTTGCCATCATCGTGATCAAGGAAGTGGGACAGTTGGGATTTAAGGGTTCCGGCTTTAGGTTCATTGAGTGTTATATCTGTCTGTGGCAGCTCTCAAAATACTTCCGACTTCTCTGAGACCTGTTGCAAATCGTGTATTAGAAGTTCCCTAATCGGGCAGGTTACTGAAAACCGTCGAACGCAGCGTCAAAATGCACATTTCGCGCTCGACAAAACGAGGTTCCTACGCCGGACCAACATGATGCTCTCCGAACACACTACTGTCCTCGAACTTACCATCCGTAAAGTCTTTTCTAAACTGACCCTCAATGTTTGAGTTGGTACAGAAGAACCTTATACACTCAAGGACTCTTCAAATGTTGGCTGTATGAATTTTTTTGGTTTTCCCAATTGGGTAGATTCTAGGCTAGTTGTCGATGACCGGGAACGAATGGTCAGCTTTCCGCCGGGACAGATTTTAGCAGCGGACATAATTTTGCTCCTCAACGTCATTTTCACCTTCAACATACTTTTTATCTCAAAATCCGGTTGTACTCTTGAAACATTCTATTCCCAAACTGTTACGCTTTGGATTTGCTTCCGACTAGATTTGAGTCTGGGAAAGAAACGGTTGTGGTCTGAGAATGGTCGCCAAACCGTTTGGCAACCGTTGCTTCGACACACTGTTATGAAGGAGAACGTTTTGCACGGAGAAACAATTTCATTGTCTACGATCGATGCTAGTTTAGTACTTATATAAAATAAATATTTTCGTTCATCAAAGGCATCCTGAAATACAGTGCTGGGAAACGGAAATTTGCATGCTGCATCCATTCCGGCGCACTTGTACGCATTCGATGGAAGGCACACTGAGTTTATGAGATACCCAGGACATTTTTCACAGAAGACTTCGATGCCGTCCGCTTACTGAGCAAGACGATTTCCACAATATATTCGTTGTCTCCACATCTGGCAGGACACTTACATGCTCCCTTTACTTTAATTTTACTAATGAGCACAACGACCACCCTCGCGAGGCACACAAACTATCTCCCCAGAAACATTCCTTGTGGCCCATTAGGCGCAATAGCAAACGATCTCGCGCACTCTTCAGTTATTCGCCTTTCGGGCTTCTCCTTTCGAACATAACATTCGCCCACAGCATGCCCCTGCTCATGCGCAACAACCCATTTCCCGGAGCCTAGCTCAGGTGGTGCCTTTCTCACGCCTCGTCCTCCACCACCGACGATCAGATTACCGGGTCGATAATTCGGATCCGCCTCCATGCGCTTGATGACGCTGCAGTGTATGATGGCATCATCGGGAATATCGCGCACCTCACCCTTCGGCAAAGGCCAAACAATCGCTTTCCAAGATCCGTCCTCCTGCAGATCCATGCGACGAAAAGGGAGATACTCCATAATGTTCCAAGATAAGACACTAAGCCACGATGCGCCATTGTTTTTCTGGAGCAGATCGTGAATTTTTCCTCGTGTAGCTGCGGAATGGAGATGTCCATGGAACTTGGTATGGTGATGGTGAAAGTTGTCGTGGCTGGCAGTTGAGGTTGCATCGGAGGGGTGTTGATCGAGAACTGCCGTGCCCTCATCGGCTGTGGTGGGGTTATCTGAATCGATTTCAATGATCGGCACTGGGTACAAGGTTCCACGGCGTGACTTTGGTGGGGATGTGCCTTTTGGCTCCGGAGGGCTGCAATGCAAGGCCCGCAGCTTGATTTCGTCGAACTGCAGGCCAGCCTTTTGAGCCTCTCGAACCATCCAGACTAGCGGAACATGAGATAGCGCAGCATCTTCGCCTGGATGCAAAGGCCAACCACCCCCAATATCCTAGTTTTGTCAGTCCAAGGCAAGAGCTTCAATGAGATAACCTACGGCATGGCACCCTGGAAACCATACTTCTCGTATATCCTGCTCCCCTTCATCATCCGAGTCTGAAGTTTGGTGTTTTCGGATAGCTTCCAGCGAGAAATTCGACACCGAAGAGGTAGCAGAAGCAGGCCCAGTCCGATCCGAAATAGAGTAGCCGGGACTCAAGTTGCGCACACCAGAAGTCTCCGATCGATCTCGGTACTTCCTGGGGACCGCTAGTGCGTCTCGTCGGCTATGCGGCATTGGGGACTTGCGGCCTCTGCGTTGTTCATCATCGAGCGCCTTTTCATCGGACGTTCCATGGTTATGTGAATATTTGTGTCTACGCTTGTAGTAGTTGATTCTGTTGGGCTTTGCTTGAGAAATAAGATCCTGTCGAAATTTGGCGCGGCGCTCATCAATGGAGACAGCATGGCGGATCACCCTAGCTGAGCTCCGTGCCGTGTAGGGAAATTTGCTTCTCTGCATCCATGCATTCTCGAAGCTTGGTACACTGTTCACCGTATCGAAAAGACCGAGGAATCGAATGGGTTTGACGGGCCGACTGAATGTCTCACGGAACGCACACATGAACTCGAGAAGACACTTCTTTCGTTGCTTGTCTTCTGCATTGTGCTCTTGCCGACATTGCCAGCGTTGGAACGTCCTGTAGCATCACTTAGCTCGACTCTACAAATTGTTTTCAGGGCGACTCACTTCCATGCGAAGTGGCACATCTCCTCGTTGCCGGCCTGATGCAGTGAGTAGACAGACCTAAAGACCCCATCCAACCACTTACCGATAAGAGCCCGACATGGTCAAGCATCTCAGCAAGGAATCGAGCAGTGTAGGCGCCTCTTGAGAAGCCAAAGAAGTAGAGGTCGTCTCCCGAGTTGTAGTATCGCATCAGGAACTTGTATCCGCCCATAACATGGGCATCGAAGGATGTTCCTAAACGTGGTAAGCAAGTAACACGATGCTTTTCATTTGGGAGACCTACCAACAGCGGAATCTTTTGCTTTCATGTACCATGACTTCAGCCTCGCGCTTCTGCTCGTACGTGATGCAGATTTGGTCGAGCTTGCGGCAACGTAGGTACCAATACCTGGTTGATAATAGTGGAATTGGTCGCCCTCATTACGATCCAACATCCGGTAGATTTTGAGGATATTGGAGTCGGCATCAGTCCCCGAAAACTTGTTGCCTGTTCCGTCGAAGCAAAGTATGAACTTCCTTCGAGGCGCATGGCTCTCCGACTGGGTTGTCATCGCAGCACTAAATGATTTGCGATGAAAGATCAGCTGCTCCTGCAATGATTCGACAGGAAGGTCCTCTGAACCCCGGTAAGTCATGCTGAGGGCTCCTAGAACAGATAGATGCAAAAGAGGCCAGGAAACACAATGGCGTCGCTAATGCGAGGAGGTAGACGGATGATAGCCGCTTAAAGAGCACCGGATGGAGGGGTCATGTATGCAGGTCGAAAGGAACAATAAAAACTGTGGTGCCTTGCTTCGGCTTGACTATCAAGCGATTCCTTTTTGTAGTTCGTAGAGAGGCCCGGGAAGGTGATAGACTCTGCAACATTGCTGATCGTATGTGGCTGTGGTACTTTGGCGTCTCTTGTGCTGCAATATGCAAACACTCGTTGGCTATCTACCCCGACACAGGGGTTGCTCCCGACTAATCTATCCCACCGAAGAAGTGGAATCTCTAATGAGTGGCAATTAGCGAGGAGAGGCGTTATCTAGTTGCGTTGCAGAGGCGGCGCTCAACATACAGTGGTCTCCCCGCGTCTTACGGGGCACCTGGTTGAAACATGTGCGTAGGTGTTGATCGGGGGCTGGCAGTTGACGATAAAATTGTCTCCCTCTAGCAGCTCGCTCGCAACTTCAAGTGAAGTCCGCGAGATGGACGGCAACCGTCTGTGGGAACATGGTGACAAACGTTAAAAATTTCGAGGCCGGATCACAATGCTTTTTCTGTGGAGCATGTGATGTGGCAATGCTACTAGTGCACGACATCGTTGGGACGTAAAGTGTGTAAGTGGCGTGGTGTGTGATACAGCGTCAATGCGAGGGGTTTGCGAAGCGGAGACTGAATCCCCTCTGCTCGGGCCGCTCCCTTCAGCACCACTGCTCCGTCTAATTGCCCTTGCGTGGCAGGCTGTGTGCACCCACCCATCATCCGGAAGGACTTGCCAGCCATGATCGTCCGACGTCGCACACGCCACAGGCCATTCGTGTCTCGATTAAGAAAACAAGTGGTGGACTTGAGTCATGATTAGCTTGGGGTTTAATCGGGATTCAAACACGAGAAAAGAACACCTGATCATCAGCCTTGTTGTGGCATCTATCGAGTGAAGGAGAGAATGGAATTCCTTCATCGTTAGATTAGATAAGTAAACAAGCGACTACAGACAAGACAGGCAGCAGCGGGGGGAATATAACATGTTAGTTCATTCGCCGACTCATTCCCGCAAAGGAGCTCGAAACCTAGCATAGGCGTTAGCTCGCGATACAATGAATGCTGAAATACGGGTATACAGTCTGAACACGCCCCAGGGAACCCAGTGCCTATGTATGGACATGGTATTTCTGACACAGAGTTTGATTCTTCTAGTGCACCCAGCTCGCTTTTACCGTGCCAGAGCCGGGCGCTTTCCTTGAATCTCTCAGCGCCACCACGATATCGACTAGGAAAGCCTTCGGTAAATCGTGACCACATTCTCCAACGGAATGGGAGCCTCAAGTCTCTGCAGTGAAGTCGACGAGGTACCTACGGAGTGGCGACTGGGGAATCGTCCCGGAGTAAACTTTGGAGGCGAAGTGGTGGACGGATCGCCATTCTTGGACGCACTTCCGGTAGAACAGGGTAAGGGTGGCGTTTCGAAGCATTTCCATTCCCTTGCTATCCGCAAAGAAGGAGAGCTCGACAATGTAATGGAAGCTTAGGGGTATTCTGCCGTTCGCGGTCGTACTCGTACCAGCAACCCAGAACTTTCGAGTGTACATCTAATAGACAATCACGTCAAAAACGCCCGGATCCTCATGCGGCAGGTCGACCTCGTGGTCAGAGCTGTTGCGTATCACGTCTTGAAAATATATTGAGTGGTGCCGAAGGAGGCCACGGTGGACGTGGAATTCCTTCTTTTGAGCTCCGGAGCCGACGCGAATGATAACGAGCTTGTCAAAAGTGCCTCTAAATACTAGATGTTAGTCTGAAGGGACATGTAAGTGAATTCCATGTAACTCAACTGCAGCAGTTGATCAGACCACATTGTAAGTTCTGCTGTTGAGGCGGTATTGAGTTCGTTTCATGAAGGAACATGGCTTGCGCGTGATGACTCACTTTGGCGGTGGCGCATCGGCGTGTGGGCAGATGGGCAGATGGGCGACCCGAGCGGTAGCTCCCCGACAACCTCCTTGTCAGCCATGATGAACGGTTGAGCGGTTGAAGTAGTTGGTGGTCAGTCGAGGGAGGTGCAGGCTCTTGCGTTGAGGTGAGGCTTGCCGCCATCGTTCCTTCCTCCCATCGAGTTAAGACGAGCCTAAGCAGTGGCACCTGGGACAAGTAAATACCCACGTCCCGGCGCAAACCAGGCCTCTCGAGGATGTGAGCGCGAGACGCGAGTGACGCCTGCGGCAATAATTCGGCCTGTCCTCTTGCCGCTTGAACTTCCTTACGCAGCCTTGCTTCTCAGACCAGGACGGTGGACCCTCTCTATAACGTTGTGTTTCTGTCCAGTGTGCCTAGCCTAGCGAAGTCCCCATGTCTATGGTTTTCGGTAAGAGGGATCTCGAATGTTCTTGGGTGCGGCAAGTGGATAAACAGCGCTCATGAGGTCCAGCTAGTGAAGTGAAGGAAACAGTAACGAAGTACTACAGAAGGACTTTACCGGGATAGTACACGAGCGCCGAACCAAGTTGAGAGGAGAAGGAAGGGGTCACGCAGCGAAAGGGGAGAGGGATACTAAAAGTTAGATGGATAGAGAGCTGATGAGTTGGGTGGGTCTACTAGGAGCTGCATAGTCCTTTTAGACTTTCCAATGCCAACCACGCGAGACAGGATTCATGTCATTACCATCAGCGCCTAGCGCCATGAAATGCTATTCATACAGATCCGTCTCCTTTGCATCCCCAGGAGCGCAGACTCGTGCACGACCGCTCTCTAATCTTTCTTTAGTGGCGTGAATGTCTCCTGTATGCCCTCTGCCGAGATGATCATCATCTGCAGCCCATCGCCGACCTCGATGTGCCTCTCAACCGCACTCGTAAACGCGTCCCTCACCAGGTCCTCCACATGATCCCGAGGCAACGGCTGAGCCACCCTCGTCTGCAAATCATGTCCCGTACCGCTACCCGGCTCATACTGATTCTTGAAGTTGACCTGGTTATCCAAGAAGGGCATTATGAGTGATGCTGCTGCACCAGCCGCCCTGCATTGTTCCCGCTCATAGCTGCCCACAGGGTCATAGGAATACAGCGCACCCTTGCCCTCCTCATCCAGACCTCCCAGGATTGCGTGCACGTAGTACGGGAAGAAGCGTTTGTTGTAGAGGATGTGGCTGAGGCGCTGCGCGCATGCGGTCACGGACATGGGCTTGCCGTGCTGGTACTTATACATCTTGACGATGGTGTCGAGGCGCTCCTTCAACGCATCGCCGTCTGCTGCGAAACCGACGACCGAGAGTACTATCCGCGCGCCCTTATTGTCTGGACCTTCGCCGCCAATCTTGAAGAGCTTGGGTGCGTACCGCGTGTTGATGTTGTAGCCGGAGGTTGAGCGAGTATCGCCGGCGAGGATGGTGAAGTCAGCGCCGGAGATGCCGAGTGTTGAGCCGCCATTGTCAGTGTAGCTAGATGCAATTAGGGAATGTCTTGGTTAGTAGCTGGAGAAGCTGCTTACGGGTAGAAGCCGTGTTGTCGTTCGCCTGACGGAGCTGCTGTGGGAGTCTGCTTGAACGAGTAGCCTGGGCCGCCCTGCGGAGGCGCACCAGAGAAGATAGCAGCCATTCTGAAGGCGTAGAAAGCGCTTGGGGTTGGGTCACCTCGTCGTGGAAGAGAACAGGTCGGTAGATACGGTTGAGACGCGAAATTGGGCGACGAAGATGTGCTTGCTGATGATGCAGCGTAGGCAGCTCGTCCGCGTCTGCGCCAAGCCCCGAGCTCAACTCAGAAGCTTGGGCCAATACACACGTGATTTGACATTCATCGCTCCCATGTGCGCTTGGGTATCTGCAGACGCCCGCCCCGAGAAACCAGCACAGCACGATGACACTGGACACCACATACAGTGAAAGAGATTCGACGATTCTACTATTACGATGAAAAATCCGTTGAATCTAGCATAGAGAACGTCCACCCACTTTAATAATCACCTCCGTTCCCTTGAACGTGAACGCCGTCGTTTCGGTGACCTTGATCTGCTTCGCCATGTGCTCCTTGAAGAGTCCTTTCCTCCCCTGTGTTCAAGATCCTTTCGTTTCCCGGTACTCTGTGAAGACGAGCGGCTAGACTGCTGTTTGTCTAACCCGGCCATGACCCTTTCAGCTGTGCTTTGGCGTGGTCCCTTCGCAGACGGTGTGCCTGTGCCGCTCGAGGTGGCCGATCGAGCCGACACAAAATCTATCGAGTCCCGGGGTACTTTAGCTCTTGCCTCTGCTATCTTCTTTTGCGAAGCGATGAGCTCGTCGCCGTATGCCCACTCCGGCCAAGTAACCGGCACCCCGAGGCCCTCAGGTAGCGTCGATGTATACTGATCCTCTTGACCAACCCCCGCAAAGTCCATCAACTTCCGTAAATGGCTTGGATCCCGCAGTACGGACGAGTTCTCCAATCTCTGATTGAAGTGCTGGCCTTTCTTCTTCAAATCCAGAAATTGTGTGAACTTCTTCGACGACCGCTGAGGCGGCGATCCGGGCGGCGAAGGTGGTATGTCCCAGTTCGGGACGGTGGGGAGAGTAAGATTCTGGATCGTCATACGAGTTGAGGTGTTGAGAGGACTAGGTTGGACATGGTCTGCTAGTCCCTCTTCAACGGGCGGAGGAATTACGGCGGGGCCTTGGTCGGGTCCATTGATCGGCCCAGGTGGCTTGGAGGATTCTTCGACTGGGATTCGAGCTGGCTTCGCCGCTGGTGCAATAGGTGTTGAAGGTTTTGGCAACTCGATATTAGTAGCTATCGCGCCCTCGCTGGTAGTGTTTGCGTGACTAACCTCAGCTTGCGCCGGTACAACTTCTTCCTCGTCGCTACTTTCATAGTGTATTCCGAGCATAGTGGTAGGGTAGATGGGAGCGGCGCAAGTCCCAGGCGGACAGCGTGATGGAGACTGGAGCTTGGGCCATCTATTATGCCAAGAGCAGCCCAGCGGGTCGCAGCTGCGCGTTGCAAGCTGCCTGGACATCCCCACGTTTTTAACTCAACTGCGTTTCCGGACCTGACCCGCAGCTCGAAGCACCCTTTCTCCAACTCTCCCATTACATCTCCCGAGCCCAATCCGCCGCCATGAACCACCTCCCGCAAGCTTGGGGCCGTGTAAGAGTTGCGCTTCCGTCATCACCACAGCACTACTGACGCAGACGCAGCCCCGGGACGATGTGTATGGCGCCTATGACCCCACACACTTCCAGACGTCCGGTCCGATCCAACATACACAAAGCCCGATCGTGACCGGAACCTCAGTCGTCGCTGCGAAGTTCAAAGATGGCGTGGTCATTGCAGCAGACAACTTGGGTATGCCATACATCTGTTCGCTCTGGTAGGAGAACTCAGGGCTGACGGAACACGATAGCTTCATACGGCTCGCTTGCTCGCTTCACGGATGTCAAGCGACTGCGGAAATTCAACGACAACGTCGTGGTAGGCTTCGGCGGCGACGTTTCAGACATGCAATACCTCGACCGTCTGCTCAACTCCCTCGACATCCGCGAGAACTACTCGTCCACGGATGATCCGCTCAATGCGAAGAACTTGCACACATACCTCGCAAAGGTCATGTACAAGCGCCGGTCCGACTTCAACCCGCTTTGGAACCACCTCCTGATTACCGGTCTGGATGGCGAGGCGAAGCCTTTCCTTGCGAGTGCAGACCTGCTGGGTACCACCTTCTCTTCACCGACGCTTGCGACAGGATTCGGCGCACATCTTGCACAACCTATCCTGAGGAGGACGATACCCGATGAGGCCTCCGTGGCAAACGTCAGCAAAGAAGAGGCAGTGAAGCTGGTCAAGGAGTGCATGAAGGTTCTCTTCTACCGAGATGCCAGGAGTATGGACAAGTACTCAATCGCTGTGATCACAAAGGATGGTGTGGATCTCAAGGAAGATGAGAAGCTGGAGAACCAGAGCTGGGCATTTGCGGAGCAGATCAGGGGATACGGTACGCAGACAGCGTGAGAGCATCAGCACCGTATACTGGGGGCCGCATACCAATGACACATACCATTCTGGAACCATAGCACTCAACGATAGAGACGAATGTAATATGTACCAGCTCACAAATCTGTCGAGGCTCAGTTGGCCAGAGCGATGCGAATGTACATGAAGGTGTCATGTGCAGAAGCGGGCCAATCCGGGGTCCGAAAAAGCTGAGGTAGCAAGTGCGGGGAAGCTCCATGATGTGGAGCTTCAACTGAGCTGTTTGTGTAGCTCATTTTACACCGATCTGCTTCTGTTCTCTTTAGTCTCTTTCCATGTCTTCTACCTCGAACACTAGCAAGCGAATAGTCTTCACCGGCGGCTCTGGGATCGCCGGTCGACATGTCATAGCAAAGCTCCTTGACCATGGCCACGAGATTCTAAACGTCGACATGACGCCTCTTAACAATTCCAACGTTCACACTCTAAAAGCGGATCTGACAGATGGTGCCCAAGCACTCAATAGCTTGTCATGTCATTTCGGAATCTCAGAGCCCTTCCTCGAACCCGTACAAACACCAGATGCTGTCGTTCACTTCGCAGGTACTCCAACTTCCCCATATCCCATCCTTACTACCTACTATGTATTGATCCAACTCTACGTAGGTATACCGCAACCCATGCGCCTCCCCGACAATGAAACCTTCCGTATCAATACCATGGGCTCCTACAACATTATAGAAGCTGCCTGCAAACTCGGCATCAAAAAGATCATCCTCGCGTCCAGCATCACCACTTACGGTGTCACATATGCCGAAGGCGACGTTCCCTACCCGCACTTCCCGTTGACTGAAGAATCGCCCACACATCCCATGGACGTCTACGCCACGAGCAAAGTATGCATGGAGCGCATAGCGTCGAGCTTCGCCCTCCGCTTCCCAGGAACAGATATTTACGCACTCCGCATCGGCGCCGTCATTGAGCCTGAGAAGTTCGAAGAGAAGTTCCGCGGCTATTTGGAATATCCGAAGAAGTGGAAGGTGCACGCTTGGAGTTATACCGATGCGAGGGATTTGGGGAATATGGTCGACTGTTGTTTGCAAAAGGACGGTTTGGGGTTCCAGGTCTTCAACGCGGTGAACGACGAAATTACTAATGCAGAGAATGGGGGAACGGTTGGGTTTTTGAGAAGTGCGTGCCCTGAGATGGAGGTTGCGGAAAGTATGGGGCAGAGAGAAGCGCCGGTTAGTAATCGGAAGATGAGGGAGATGCTGGGGTTTAGGGAGGAGTTTGGCTGGAGGAAGGTGTTGTGGGGAGATGAATAATAGGTAGCGGATGGGAGTTGGAAGTGGTCTCCTTGATCTGTCTTGAATGCCAGGTGAAGGCGGACAGTCCCGCAACATACCATTAGGCGGACGAGAGTGCAATCAGCAGAGTATTAGGACAGAAGTCTGTCGAGACATTTCATTCATAAAGAGTATCCAGCCTTGCGTCCTATGGACATTCCATCGAGAAATTCGCAGCCCATTCGTGACGCTCGTCCAGCTTCCTCCAGCCGACCCAACCTTCTAAGCTCCACCTCTGAATCCGACTCGTCTCGAAACGCGAATCCATTGTCAGCATATTCATCCTCTTCCAATCATCATTTTCCTTCCCGCGCGTGGCATACCTCTCTTTGTCCCCATTCCAAAGCGGAGAAACATTCCGCAGGTCCCCTGAGCGGCCAACTTTAAATCCGCAAACATCATCCCATCAAAGCCTTTGTTTCTCGTTGCAATATCTCCTCGAAAATTGTCGCTGACCATTTTGTAGCCTACAGGCCAACCTCGAACGAATCTTTCGGAACTTTCCAACATTCACTCCATCTGCACTCATTCAAGATGTTCGGCCTCAAAGGCGGTGCCGTCTCCGCCTCTCGCTAGATCCTCATCTTTCGTGCCTTTCAATTCATTTTTGAGGTGTTGGAGCTAGCCCTCACGGCATATGCTCTCTCTATCAACCGTGGTGGACTTGTACGTTTTCATTCTCCCCCTAAGGACTCCACCTCTTAGCACAAACCATACTCACCGAACCACAGCTCCGCACCCCACTAATCGCAACCCTCATCATGGCTGTTCTCACCCTGATACCAATCCTCCTCCTCGTCACCCCACTGCACATGATCCAGCGCAAACACTTCGACCCCCGAATCGCGCTGATGCTAGACGGGTTCGCGCTGCTGTACTGGACCGCTGCTTCTGCCGCTCTCGCTTCGTACCAGGATATCTTTTCCAACTATGGGAGGGAGTCTGAGTTGTTTGATTTTGTGTTCGATGAGTATCGCAAATGTCGGTCTGCGTAGAGAAGCGGGATTGTTCCTACGGTGTTTGCGGCGCTGCAGGTGTGAGTAATAGTCTCATTTATCCCCCATTCTCCTTTGAGATCAAGTTTGGGGAGATGAAGAGACTAATGAGATGATGTACAGGCTCCTCTTCCTCTTCACGACGCTGGCATTCATCTTCTACTACCACCACCATATAGTGGGCACCCACACCTCAGGTCTCGGCCACCGAAGCCACGGAATCAACGGGGTTACCACTAATGGCATGCATGGAACCTCCACAGGTACCGCTACCAGCACTGCCATGGCTGAGGAGCACCAGATGTCGTCGGTGACTCCGCACAGCAACACCCATGGCACCACGTCCCACGGCATCCCGGCGCCACCGACTCATGAGGGCTATGGAAGTGGCACGGCTGCTACAAATGGAGGATACACGGCCAACACTACAGGTGGATTTGGTAGTGGAACGGGTGCTACAGGTGGAGCGGCGACCGATTTGACGCCGGGTGCTGGTGGATTGGGTGGTGGACGACCGCCATATCCGGATTCGCCTACGAGGCTGTCGCGTACGGGGGGTGTTGGTGAACATGAGACTAGTGATAACCAGGGTTCTGGAGCCGATATCACGAGGCCTTGAGTTGACGATGGAAGAGGTAACTGAGAAGAACGCGAGAAGAGAAATTCCCCTAGACGTGAAGATACCAGATAGTGATAGTAATATGTACCCATGCAATGGCGTTTCTTACTTGCACGTACCATGGCGCGTGACGATGACCAAGGCTTTTCGCAGAGTGCAATCAGAGAAGAGCTTTCCAGCCCTTGCCACTCGGCCGCTCAAACCCTAGATGATCACAAAGCTGCCCCATGTGATCAACACCCCAATATCTTTCCGTCTCGCCCTTCGAATTCGTCGCTATCGCAAAGTCAGCAAGCACTCACCATTCCCTTCCTCACCCCCACGCATCGCACTCACCAACAAACCAAGGCAACCCAAAAGCCTCCTCCCTAAAAGCCTCCTCCGTATTCTCCGTCAGCCTCCTCTTCCCCTCCTCGCTCTTACTCAATTCAATAACCTTGTTCGCCTCCTCGTCGCTGCCCACAATCGTCTTCACGATCGCAAGCAAGTTCTCCGGCTTTGTGGGCTCGTTGTAGTGAACCCAGAAGTTTTGGTAGAAGAGCGAGATGGCGCTGGTAAGAGATTGGGGGTGCGTGATGGAAATGGCGGCTAGCACGCGTCCGATGGAGATGGTGTTGATAGGAAAGCCGGGGGGTGCGTTCTCGCTGATGGGGATGTTGAAGTATTTGGCCCAGCGCTGGCGTTCGAGGTTGATCCATTTGTCTTTGTCTGGGGTCGTGGTTAGTATGTTGTTAATCAAATTAGAATTGTGGGAATTTGGAGAGTTGACTGTTTGCGCTGCATTGCGCCTTCCAGGAGCAATGACGAATAACTTTCGTAGATGGAAATCAACTCGGGGGATCTAATATTCGATAGAAAGAAAGATCTTGATCGCATCGGTCGATATGTTAAGGCCGTCTCGTGATTGAACTCACTCTTAATCGAGATCGGCGGCCTATTCCCCGTAGCCTTCATCAAACCTCCCAGAAATATCGGCACGTATGCGACGTCGCATTGCTTGAAAACGGAGAAATTCTGCAGTCATGCATGTCAGATACCGCCCGATTGAGAAATTCTGGCCGCATTCGATACTAAAAAGCCTTACTTCCAGCGCGTAGAACGCAATGTAGCCAAACGGGCTCACGATATCGACGTAAAGAGTGATTTTCGGCTTAGACATATTGACAAACGTGGGAAAGCAAGTGTTGAACTAAAGATTCAGATGTTGGCTGCCAAAGAAAGTAGATGGAAGCTGGGGTTAAATCTGGGGTCAATCAAGCTTGAGGTCATTGACAGTTGAGCCGAGGCACGCCGAGGTCCCGCTCCACAGCAGTTGAGCGACCGCGCCGCCCAGGTTCAACACAAAACATACGAATATCATGGGAGACACGCTAAATGAATGGGCACTGTTCGCACCAGTGTTGACGTAGTTCATGGCAATGTGTATCAAATGAACGGGTGATTTTGGGATCCAAATTCGTGCATTGCTCCTTACGTACAGGCAAGCCGACGCAAAGTGTGTATGAGCATCGTAGCAATGCATTCTGCATTTGACATCGCCAGTGCTCGTCGAAAAAGGCAGAATGCCAGATGGGAAGGCACGTGGCTAAAACCTATCTGTTGAGTTGAAAGTTGGCGAGGACGAAAGAGCAGACGCGAATAACGGAACAAGCAATCGACAATGCAACGTACCTGTCCGTGGGGGTTCGGCGGATCGAGAGATCGTAGAGGCCGGATATTATCGTAGATTCTCAGTCCTCGGTCGCGACTTTGCGTTGTCGTCCATGTTGCTAGGCCTTGCTCTTGCCTTTTGCATTCGAGCTCGCACCAGGCTGCCCTCTCCTCTTCTCCCAGACCTGCACATAGCTCTCCTTCGTAAATAGGGTCTCCCCTCTCTCCTTCTCCACAAACAGGTCTTGGATGCCGTACCACTCGTCTCGACTCCGATCTCTAAGTTGCACCCTCCAGACCTTCATATCTTGCTCACCCTCCACACTATCGTCCTTCTTCTTGACAGCCTCGTGGGTAATGTTGGCTACCAAATCGTACCAAATGGGTTCGCCGGGCGGATACTCCTTGGGGTTCGGCTCCACGTAAGGAGACATGTCGAGGGACTGGACGGGGAAGGTGACGATGGTGGGATTGCGCTCCGACACGAACTTGTTTTTGCTGAAACGCTTGATATGGAAGAGTAAGCAGGGGGGGAGGGGGTGCATGAGGCGGTACCGGACGCGGTTCTTCATTTTCTCCTGGGGTCGCACACCGTCGTACTTGCTGAGAATGGTGGTAAGGGGTACCTGAGGGATGATGTTCTTCTCTAGAGCGTCTTGGAACAACGGCGCCGGCGGAAGGTCTAAAGTGAGGACCAAGAATTTGGTGACCTCGGTTTTTACGGCAGCGTCCTCGAAGCGCAGGCGATCGCCAACATTTGCACGCGCCGTGATCTCTTGCGATTCGATCTTGAGGGTGCCCTGGAACACTTTTTGGACGATGCTAGACACTGGCTTTGTTTTCGAGCCACCGACTGCTAGATGGAGGTTGTTGAGAAACCATGACATGAAGTCTACGGGATCTGACTGCTCGGTAAGGGAGAATCGTTTCGACGACCGCAACGCGATTTCCTGAAGTAGCTCGTGCGGCGAAACGTGAGTCTTGAACGCTCGGGGGTTCCATATCTTGCGCACCAGCGTACTGAAACGCTGGGCGAGCTGCGGGCGGCTTGAGAGATCCTCCAGCATGAAGTAATTGCGTAGAGGTACTACGTGTGACAGTGCTTGGATCACCACATTGAAGTAGTCGTTCGCCTTGATGTTATTCATGCCCACGAAGCCCGGAATATACTCTCTGTTTGAGAGATCCCAAGACACCTTTGGCTCCTTATCCAGTCGTGCTACCTCTGCTTTGCTCAGTCGTGGGTCAACGACGAATTTGATATCCTCTAGCGACTTGGACGTGACCTCGTAGCCTTCTGGTAGCACGTACACCTTCTTCGTCTCCATATTGACGTAGACGTGGTGGTTCTCGTCCAGCGCATGAAAGTACGCCTGCGATTTCGGCCCTCGACCCTGGAAGTATTTGCCGCAGACGAGACAAGCGTAGACATTTATGTTCGATAGCGTAACGGAGCAGAGCTTCTCGAAGTCGAAATCGAGCACTTTGCGGTCTATTGTGTCCAGGTAGAGATCTGTGTACCCGGCTTCGGGCGCTCTCTGCCGTCTGGGTGCCGTAACGGCGGACTCGTCCTCGTCCTCGTCCACGTCCTCTTCTTCCAAAGCTCCGGCTTCTTCTAGCTCCTCGTGCTCCTCCGCGTCTGCGCCCAAGATGTCGATCTTCTCGAGGTCCTCTTTTCGGGGGGACATAAGGTGTCCATTGGTCGGTGCGCGGTTGGTAGGCTCGGGAGTCTGCATATCCGCATCGTCGACGCGCGCTCGTTTTGATGCGGGCGACGGCGCATCCATGACATCCTCGAGAGGCTCGAGAGCTTGCCGTTTTGACATGGGCGGCGATCGAATGGGGTGTGAAGGGTAGTATCTATTCAATTTGGAGGACGTATTCGTATTCGGCGCAGCGGGGTCGCACAGATAGTTCAGAGCAGGCGAGACTGGTGCATGAATGAAAGCTCAGCAGAGCTCGAGGCAGCAAAGGTGAAAACAATCGGAACGGCGAGAGCTTGGCAACGCTGATTGGCCGGCCAGTGCAAACATCGCAAACAAGCTCTTCGCGGCGGGCAACTTCAAAAAAGTTCGCGTCGCCAGGCACCACATCCCGCTCTCGCAGCACCTTTTGATACCCTATTTTCCGCAACTTTCTCTCCAGAAGCAGGATGGTAAGGCTTTAGCAAGCAGAGCTGCAGTGTCAGACCCCGCTGACATGCTACCAGTCGTACCAAAACCCCACCCAGATCTTTGCGGAGGACGTGACGGAAGAGAAGGGCGAGAATGCGCGTCTATCCGCCTTTGTGGGCGCTATTGCCGTCGGCGACCTCGTCAAGAGCACTTTAGGGCCGAAGGGCATGGACAAGATATTACAGTCCGCGTATGTATCTCGGCTCCATCATCTTGAGCTTCGCTGAACTCAGGATTAGATCCACCGGCGAGATCATGGTCACGAACGACGGAGCGACAATTCTGAAAGCCATCGCTCTCGATAACGCCGCTGCGAAAGTGCTGGTCAACATCTCAAAAGTGCAAGATGACGAGGTGGGAGATGGGACCACGTCAGTCACCGTTCTGGCCGCCGAGCTGCTGCGGGAGGCCGAGAAGCTTGTGGACCAGAAGATACACCCCCAGACCATTATTGAAGGCTACAGGATAGCAAGCCATGCGGCGCTACAAGCTCTGGAGAAGATCGCGGTGGACCACAGCAAGGATGAGAATGCGTTCCGTCGCGACCTTGAGGCCATTGCTCGGACAACACTGAGCTCCAAGGTGCTCAGCCAAGACCGGACACAGTTCGCGAAGCTCGCCGTGGATGCGGTGCTGAGAATGAAGGGCTCGACCGACCTTACCCACATTCAGATCATCAAGAAGGCAGGAGGGAAGCTCAAGGACTCATATCTGGACGAGGGCTTCATCCTGGACAAGAAATTCGGCGTCAACCAGCCCAAACGGATAGAGAATGCCAAGATCCTCGTCGCAAACACGGCCATGGACACAGACAAGATCAAGATCTTTGGTGCGAGGGTCAAGGTAGACTCGACTGGGCAGCTGGCCGACCTGGAAAAGGCAGAGCGCGAGAAGATGAAGGCCAAGGTCGAGCGTATCAAGGCACACGGGATCAACTGCTTCGTCAACCGACAGCTGATCTACAACTGGCCGGAGCAGCTCTTCGCAGACGCCGGCATCTGCTCAATCGAGCACGCAGACTTCGACGGTGTGGAGCGGCTGGCGCTGGTCACAGGTGGAGACATCACATCAACGTTCGACCATCCAGAGAACGTCAAGCTCGGCCATTGCGACCTGATTGAGGAAGTCATTATTGGTGAGGATACGCTGATCAAGTTTTCTGGCGTTGCAGCCGGTAGAGCATGCACTATTGTACTCCGCGGGGCGACCGAGCAGCTTCTCGATGAAGCTGAGCGTTCGCTCCACGATGCTCTTGCCGTACTTTCACAGACGGTCAAAGAGCCTAGGACAACACTGGGCGGCGGATGTGCAGAGACGGTCATGGCGAAGGCTGTGGCAGAATCTGCACAGAATGTGTCGGGCAAGAAGGCCATTGCGGTGGAGTCTTTCTCCAAGGCCCTGTTGCAACTACCCACCATCCTTGCGGATAATGCTGGTTTGGACTCTAGCGACCTCGTTATGCGGCTCCGAAAAGCCGTGTATTCCGGCCTCACGAGCTCTGGACTGGACCTCCTGACCCCTGGCGGAGGTATTGCCGACATGCGGGAGCTCGGCGTCATCGAGAGCTACAAACTGAAGCGCGCGGTTGTTTCGTCAGCCTCTGAGGCGGCGGAGGTAAGTTCTTCCCGGTCGTCACTCGAATGTGAAATATATGCTGATCTCCACAGTTATTGCTTCGAGTAGACAACATAATACGGTCGGCTCCTCGCCGTCGCGAACGGATGTAGTTTAGAGATGCGAGATGCGAGGTGGTGGTTGCTCATGAGTGTTATGGTACTGGGCCGAAAAGTTTGTTTACGCTTTGGCTTACACTATGCAAAGTGTATCCAGACGTCCGCCAGGGCATTGTACACAGTACAGGAAACTACGCATTTGCGAAGATGCATGGCGGATAGCATGGGCTAAGCATGATGTTGCAAGCCTTCATACCTGGGCACTTTAGTCACGTGACAGTGTATACTAGCACAACATCTGAACGAAAGCGAAGACAATCAAGACTGAAAACTAGGATCGATCCCATACTCACCGATGCCGCTCTTGCTCGAGCGTCAGCGTGCATGTCGGGCTTATGCAGGTGGGTCGTCGTGAGTAAGGCAGCTGCATGGAGGTGCAAGACGGCGATTGGTTTCAGCGAGATTCTGGCCTGGAACTCTGCCGGTTGGCGTTTCATATCGCACATATGGTTTTAAGAAAACCTTTTCCTCGAAGACCGACACACGCATCGATCGGGGATCAGCGAGCTACGTCGGATCGGTCGCATGTGCGACGCCGTGCGATGGACTCGCTTTATTTGCCTGCATGTGTGTGGTCACGATGCTCGACGGCATTTGTCGCGATGCGGGAGCCAGACTTTGTATGTCGAACTGGCAGACGCTGGACCGTCCTTTGTGCGGCTTGACCAGCCTCCCCAGCCTGTCTCGGGGCTCACGTCAGTCGCCCCACGCAAGAGACGCAGCTACGGCGACTATGAGTGGGCGAAGACATGTAAGGCCCCTAGTGACAGGATTCGCTTGGGCGCTCGCGGGTGCGTCTGTGTAGCGGCTGTGTTGCTTCTTTGCCCGTCTAAAAGGAGCGAGGGTGAATAGCAACCGCCCCGGCGGCACGAAGGCAGAGTGACTCCCGGCCCCTTCTGACCACCGCATCCACACACCCATCCTTTCTTGAATCCTCACTCCCTCCCACGCCCAATTCTTTACCGCGCGAAAGCGACGTTTGATCAGCCTTAGTGCACCCTGAGCGGAGCACATAGTGGGGCCCGAAGTTGGACACCAGCGGCCGCTGCGGGAACGAGCATCGCAGCCGCGTCCCATCCTCCAATCCGCGCCCCCGGTCACTGAGACGCAGCGCACGTTCTCAGCGCTCCCCGCCTCTCGCTCAATTAATATTCGTGGTCAGACCACAACCTCGCCTGCCTCAGGACGCTCGCCGTCTTTTCCATCACCCATCGCTCATGCTCCATCTCTCCCCAGCAGGCCGTTCCAGGGCTGTCGCCGATTCATAGAGACGACGACGACCCTCCTCGACCATGCCGCGACGCCGGCCGCCCGGTGCTGGCCCGGCCCTGAGCACCTCCAACCTCTTCACCATCCTCCTCGCCCTACCATGGCTTTCCACGGCCGCTCAGCAGCAGCATCCGCCGGAACGCGCCAACAGCCGCTCCCCTCTTGTCGAGGCCCGGCTCAACACCGTCATTCCCCCCAAGCATGGCAAACACAGCCAGCAGCTTGACCACTCCGAACACCACTCGTTCGCACACAACTATGCCCAGAATGTGCGCGCCGTAGCAACAACAGTCTCCTCTGCTCCAGCGGTCTCCGCTGTCAGAGCACCTCCTCAAGGGAACGCTGCCTCCTCGAATGGCGGCCTTAGGCGGCCAAGCGCGCGCTCCCTGCAGGACTGGTTGGTCGAGGACTTTGTGCTTTTGGCGACCGTCGACGGCCACATCCACGCACGCGACAGATACACGGGGGACGAGATCTGGGAGATCACCAGCCCCAAGCCCATGTTGGAGGTCATCTACAACAAGACGAATGATTCCAGCGATCTCAATGGCTGGCAGGACGCGCCCTTCCTCTGGATCGTCGAACCGAAAGAGGACGGCGCGTTGTACGTTCTCACCCCCGGTCCGTACCCAAAACTCCAACCCTTGGGTATGACGATCAAGCAGATGACGGACGAGATGAATCCGTACACCAGCGACGATCCGCCCGTCGTATACACGGCAAAGAAGGAGAGCTCGATGTATGTCGTGGACGCACGCACCGGCAACGTCACGAAAATATTCAGTCCCAGCGGATCCATGAGCATAGGCGCAGACAAGTGCAAAACCCATGGGCCTAATTACTTCGACTCGAGGGAGAACGAATGCAGAGGTATCTTAAACCTGGGGCAGACCGACTATACCATCAGCATTCACAACAAGGACACCCTTGAGCATGTGTGTACCATCAAGTACTCGGAGTGGACGCCGAACAACCGAGACCGCGACCTTCAAAGCCAGTACGTGGCACCTATGGACCAGCACTACATCTACAGTAGATATGACGGACATGTTATTGCTTACGACCACAAACGACCGACATGGCGAACACGGCCTGTCTACGAGAGGAAGCTACCCTACCCGGTGGCTCGGGTATTCGATGTCGCGAGGGGCCGCAACGAAGAGGATCCCGAGGCTTCCCTTATCCTCTTGCCTCAACCACCCGGGCCTGCTTTCCTTGAAGACAAAGCAAAGAACGTGTGGTTGAATACTACCGACATGGGGAGTTGGTACGCACTATCGGAAAGTAACTATCCAGCTGTTACCGACAGTGCCCCCAAAGCGACTTGCTATATGCACAACAGCCTACGAAATTGGGATGGCCCACATTACTTACCGCCTCGAGGGGTCTTGGTTGGCGTCCACGAGCTCGATTTCTACATGGAGCCTCCTCATACCCACCTCGCCATTGCAGCACCCACTGCTAGCAATAATGGCGGGAACGTGATATCGATACCTCCGGAGATACCTAGGCGGCAGACTCTGGACCCGCCACCTGTGATGGTCATCGAATCACCACATCAGGCCAACCGGACGATCATGTTCTGGTCCATAATCGCAGTCATCGGCTGCCTTCTTGTGGTAACCTCACAGCAAATGTCTGGCGATGCTAGGAAGTCTTTGTTGAAGCTTCGCAAAACATTGAAGATGGAGGCTCCGGTACCCGCCCTGCCTGCCTCATCTCAGCCAGAGGCTCCCGTGGTCGAGGTGAAGCCAACCGACCAGCTACCTGATGAAGTCAAAGACATAGAAGAGCAAATCGAGACTGCCATGCCAATGACAGAATCTGCTACGATACAGGAGCCAAAAGAGAAGAAGGTGACGTTCGACGTCCCCGACGACGAAGAAGAGGACGAGGATCTTTCGCCTCTCTCTCGTACAACCACCGCAGAGCAACCATCCCCCGTCGAACGGGATGAAGCCAATGATACGCCCATAGGAGCGGACACTAGCTCCCAATTGGATAACAATGGCGTGGACTCTTCCGCTCAAGATCAGGTCACAGCACCGGCCATACCCGCGAAAAAGAAAAAGACACACAGGGGTAAACGCGGCGGACAAAAAGGCAAGAACAAGAAACCGAAGGACGGTGATGAAGTGGACCAAATTGTGGACGCTGCGAAGCGTCTCAATGAAACGCCCACTCTCCATCCCGACGAGATAACCCCTTACGGCGAGGACATGCAGGACGTGTCAAACGTCAAGAAAATTGGAAAGCTCACTATTGATTTTGACCGTGTGTTGGGCAACGGTAGCGGTGGCACTTTCGTGTTTGAGGGCAAGTGGAATGAACGCGACGTCGCCATCAAGCGAATGCTACCTCAGTACTTTGGCCTTGCAGAGCAGGAGGTTAAGCTCCTCCAGGAGAGTGACCATCACGCCAACGTTATCCGATACTACGACGACGAGAAGGACGAGAACTTCCTATACATTGCCGTCGAACTCTGTCAAGCCAGTCTCTTCGATCTCTACCGAGACGGCAGGCCCGGGGACGATATGACTGAGACCCAACTGCGTCTAGTTAACGAGATCAACAGCAATGTTCCTCGAGCATTGTATCAGCTTGCTGAGGGCGTCCACCACCTGCACAGCTTGCGGATCATCCATCGCGACATCAAACCCCAGAATATTCTCATCGCATATCCACAGCGGAACCAGAAGAACGGACCTCGTCTCGTCATATCCGACTTCGGGCTCTGTAAGACACTTCCCGATAACATGAGCACCCTAATCGGCACCACCGGCAACGCTGGTACTGTCGGATGGAAAGCCCCGGAGCTCATATTGCAACCGAGGGATATTGGGCTGGGGAGCTCCACCGGACACTCACGCGACTCATCAAACTCGACTGACCCTGTATCCCAAGGCGTCAAACGAGCAGTCGACATCTTTTCCCTTGGGTGTGTCTTCTTCTATGTCCTCACCAATGGTTCACACCCGTTCGATGACGCTGAAGGATGGGCACAAATGCGCGAGTATAATATCAAGAAGAACAAGGCCAGTTTCGACCAGCTCCACCTCGGGGATGACTCTGAGGAGCCTGTTCATCTCATCTCCTGGATGCTTGAGAATCACCCTGAAGATCGCCCTACCGCTGCTCAGGTGATGAACCACCCATTCTTCTGGAATGCTGAGAAGCGGCTTGCGTTTCTCTGTGATTGCTCGGATCATTGGGAACGCGAGCCGCGCGACCCACCATCGGCCGATCTCTGTAAGTAACGCTCGTTGTCTACCCCTGGCAATCTCCCGGACCTTTTACTAGCTGACTAACATGATCTCAGGCACTCTCGAAGAGTATAGCACTAGAGTGATTGAAGATAAGAATAAGAAACTCAACTTCCTCGCAAAGCTCGACCACGGTTTCATCGCGTCCCTTGGCAAGCAGCGCAAATACACAGGCGACCGCATGCTAGACCTGCTCCGGGCACTCCGCAACAAGAAGAATCACTACGAAGATATGGATGAAAACGTCAAGGCCAAAGTTGGTCCACTTCCGCACGGCTACCTGAGGTACTGGACGGTCAAGTTTCCAAAGTTGTTGATGAGCTGTTACGACTGTGTTGTGGTGTGCGGGCTACAAAATGAGCCACGCTTCAAGCCTTACTTTCAGCAGCCAACCAACTAGGGCACTGTCGCATGGGACGTCCGAGCAGGGAAGCTTCGGCAGAATCTTGGGCATCATCACTCGTTGAGGAGTACTATCATAGCATTCGCATAAGTTGGTTGGGGGCGGCCTAAGGCGTCGAATCAGGCTGTTTCACCTATCATTCCGTGCTATACAGTCAACTGTGATGCGCTTCGTGCTGAATACTCGGCATACAATGGTCATATTGAGAACCTCTACCACGTATAGCCTTTCAAAGCCCTCAGGATCGGTAGTCCACAACCGTGCTAATGTAACCTTCTAAACCAATATAGTATTCCTTCGCATAGGGCTCCGCGTACAAGCCTGACGCCATGCCATTGCTCATATGCAAATCCCCTCATGGTACATCTCACCCAAACGCTACCTCTTGATCGTACTACCATCCAGCTCGTTCAGCGAAGCCCGCGCAATCTCGGGGTTCTTCGCCATAAGTGACCCGACTCTCTCCTCAAACGCCTTGATCATTATCTCCGCCACTTTGGGCGCCGCGCCTGCACTAAGTGCTGTGTAGAGCGGATTCGCAAACGCAAACTCCAACGCCAGCGTAACCTCGGTCTTATCCTTCCCCAGCGCCGCAATCGTCCACCGACTCCTCAGATGCGTCATAAGCCCATTAGCCGCCCCCTTCGCGCCCTTGTCCCCATCTTCCAGATGATGCGCAATCTCCTGCCGCTGCAAATCCGTCTCCGTGCTCCCACCTATGCTCTCTACTATCCGCCCGGGCACGCAGAACACGCGCGATGTGAATGTCTCGGTGAAGTTGCTGAAGCCGACGACGAGTTCTGCTTCCGAGGGCCACTTGCGCTGGTACTGGCTGTCTGGACTCGACCATCGCGTGACGGCGGACGAGTGGCAGTATGGAAGGAAGCTGCTGTAGCTTGCGACGTCGGAGACGATGGAGTAGATGGGTTGCGACGGGTATGGGAGGGTTCGGGAGGCGCTTAGGGTTTGTGGTTGGGAGGACGCATTCAATGGGTTGAACGCGGATTGGAAGGGATTTGGGAGGAAGGTTCGTCGTTGTGTGAGGTGCAGCGGTCTTGGGTGGGCCTGTCCGCGGAGGAGAGGGCGAAGGGTGCGGGCAGTTGCCATGGTGGTGTTGTACGCGAGTGGTCGTGGGTTGTAAGAGGACAGATTCTGAGGGACTTGATGCTACCTTGAAGACATGCTGGTCGTCATATTGAGAGTTTGGAGTGCCAAAAGCAAGCTGTTGACGTAGTTATCGTGACAGGAGCTAAGCTTTGCGGCTCTGACGAAATGCCAAGCACTCGTTAGATCTAGCTGTCTACAGCCTAGCGCCTTCACTTATCGATAGTGCCCTCGAAAATAGCGGGCAGGAAATTGTTCCACCCCTCCACCCAGAGCTCTACATTCGCTCGCAGCCACTTCTCTGGCCCTGTTTCCTGCACATCACGCTAGAATTAGGCCTCAAAATGAGCTCTACCAATGAGAACATCGAAGACGTGCGGTTTCAGACCGACAACTCAGTAACCGCGAAGCAGCGACCACGACAGCAGCTCTCGAAAGCCATGGAACACATGCGCTTCGCCGTAACGGTCGACCCAATACCACGATCCTCCGCAATTACGACGCCTCCCGTCACCGAAGATCCAGCACCAACAGCGCAAACGGAATCTGACGCATACGGCGTCCCCGCCTCCTACGCACCCGTCCGCAAACCGACCCACCGCTCCCACTCTCCCACCAACAATCAGAAACGTAGCGACCCCTTCGCATTCGGCTCTCGCTTTCTCGAAGAGGGCGACGATATCTTTGAATTCAACGCCTGGGATCACGTCGAAGTCGACGCCTCCTACCTCGAGTTCTCCCAACAACAGTTCGAGAAGCAGAAAGCCGATCCGGTCTCAGAGTTTGATAGGAAGCGGTTTAATGATAATCCAGAGAAGTGGTGGAATCTTTTCTACAAGAATAACAAGACCAATTTCTTCAAGAACCGGAAATGGTTGGCCCAAGAGTTTCCAATATTAGATGAAGTGACCGAAGAAAACGCCCCGCCGACGGTGCTGTTGGAGGTTGGGGCCGGCGCGGGGAATAGTGCGTTTCCAATATTGCAGAAGAGGAAGAATCCGGGGCTGAAGATACATGCTTGCGATTTCTCCAAAAAGGCGGTGGAGCTGATACGGGGTCATGAGCTCTACGACCCGGAACATATTCAGGCAGACGTGTGGGATGTGGCTGCGTCAACAGATTCGGAGAATGCTGGCCTGCCACCAGGAATAGAGGAGGGCAGTGTGGACGTCGTGCTCATGATCTTCATCTTCTCGGCGCTCAACCCACGACAATGGGATCAGGCCGTGCGAAATATTTGGAAAGTGTTGAAGCCGGGAGGGCAAGTGCTATTCCGGGACTACGGGCGGGGCGATCTAGCACAAGTAAGGTTCAAGAAGGGGAGATACATGGAAGAAAACTTCTACGTGCGAGGCGACGGCACACGGGTGTATTTTTTCGAAAAGGAAGAGCTCGAACATATATGGGGTGGCAAGGAACCAAAGTCTGAGAAGACAGAACAAGACGCGACCGCGAATAAGTCCAATGAGGCTATCGAAAAAACATTAGACAACCTCGCAGTCAACGATGATACACACCCAGAAGGCTCACATCAGATACCGGCGAGGAACAAGCCACGACCGACGTTTGAGGTTGTCCACTTTGGCATTGATAGAAGGATGCTTGTCAATCGGCAACGGAGGCTGAAAATGTACAGGTGCTGGATGCAAGCTGTGTTTCGCAAGGCGGGACACGAGAGTGAGGTAGCTACGAGCACAATACGGCAGGACAAGCATGCTGCCGGGGAGGAGAAGGAGGAGCAATAGGGATTTACATGGGATCTTGCATATTTTGTGAAAGCCATTTAGTCGCAGTGCATGGGCGCCTTTCAATTTCATGTACCAGCATTTAGCGGAACGGACTCTAGCATAAAAAAAAGCACAGAACCAAAAGGCATATAGCGGCGTACTGAACATCAAACAATTACTCCTATTTTGTGTTTCAAATCTATTCTATCCTACAGGAGATCTAAGATGCACTACTGAAAACAGGTGCTACTTTTCCGTTACCGAACCATGCTATAAAGCGTGTAACCTCAACTTTTACCCCGCCAACACCTAAAGATGTATGATTACCTCTTCGCTTTGGCCTTGCGCTTACGTGCCTCGCCGTTGAGATTTGGTGCCGTAGCAGCTTGCAGAGCGGCTTCGTCTTCGGGCAGATCGGACGTCTCGAGGAGTGGCTCTTCGGCGGCAGCTCTGTTGCCGAGAAGGCGGCCCACAGAGCGGTTGTATAGGAACTTGGGCAAGCGGAATAGCATGGTGTCGTAGATGGTGGGGCAAGCTTCCTCGTCAGGCTATGTTTCATTAGTAGCCGTTCAGAGTGGGTTGGGATGGTTGAGCTTACGTCAAGCAAGTACTCCTGCTTCTGCCCGTCCTCGGTTTCCTCCTCAAGGAAGACATTGCCAGCCGAGTCTACAATGAGCACCTTGCCATTCTGCGCAACAATACGCTTCTTCGCTCCCTGTGGACCGGAGGTGATCTCCGCCTCAACAGGCGTGCTGATGCCCGAGCGGCGAGCCTTCTTCACAGCTTGGGTCCTTTTGTCCTTGCCCTTCTCCTTCTCCATAGCGCGCTTCTGCCGGCGGTTCATGGGTGCCATTTCCTCTTCACCGTCTCCTTCCCACTGCTGGGTGTTGACGGCGGGGGCAGCGTTGGCGTCGACGCCGGGAATGCCTTGGAGGCCGCTCTCGTCGCCCCAGGCTGTGCGGCGCGCATGTCGAATGTACCTCTCCGCGAACTCGCGGCGGCGCTTCCAGCCGACCACTAGGGCGAAGTAGTGGAAGGCGCCGCCGAAGGCCATGAAAAGACCCACCAAGACCGTACCGAGCCCGGGACGGAGACGTGCGTAGTAGTATCCGGTACCCCTCCACTTGGGGAAGCCATTCCTCAAAAAGTGGTCGTATCGCTCGCGGTCGGGGCCCTTCAGGATGTCGGCAATGACGGTGAGACGCTGGTAGGCAATCGTGGCATCTTTGACAAAAGCGTCGATTTCCTTTTTCGAGGCCGGCTTCACGACCTTCTTGCCCTTCTTCTTGTGCTCGAGCACGCGCTTCGCCTCGAAGCTCTTGCGGGCCTTGTCCGGATGCACCTCTTTCGACTTCTTGCGGTACGCTTTGGTCAATTCATCCTGGGTCGCGGAGGGCTTGACGCCGAGCAGGTCGTAAAAGGTGACATTGGGCCCATCGTGGGCAACGACTTCATCGCGCAGGCGGAAGATCTCGTGGTCTGCAGTCGGAGAGATGGGTTAGCTTGCAGCTCCACTGAGCGCATCCCAATGCGGATTTACGCTAGAAAATGGGCGGGATTCTGAAATTCTGAAAACGGAGACTTCGACGCAATGCAGTGAGGATTGCAGGCTACGCACCCTCTTTGGACCAGGCGGCCGTCAGGACAGCAAAAGTGCACACGAGCAGGGCGAGCAGCGCGTGGGACTTCATGGTGGCGGCGTCGAGGTTGCGCGGTGCGCAGTCGAGGTGCTGTTGGTCGGGACGGTTCTACTGCGAGTGATGGGAAATGGGTTACTGCACCGCTGTGCGTCTGTAGTCGTAACGTGGTCCAATGGCAGGGCCAACCAGCGGGCGAGTTGCAGCAAGCGGTCAAGCAAGGCTATTCTTCTGATATAGAGGCGGCAGCTTCGTCCGCTCTATGCACTTTCCCTCGCTACCCGCTACCTCTTCTTCATATCCCGAGATTGCTGCTTTCGTGGCCTCTACGGGCGTGGAATGCGGAATGCGGAGGCCCCAGCAGCCCAGCATGTGTCTCGCTAATCGGGCTTAGCTTTGGCTTTCCTCCTTATTTTAGCAAGACCATCTTGCGGCAAGCCACCTTGCCCCAAAGAAACATTCCCGTCAACTGGTCGCCCTCAGCTGCTGCTGCACACGTACTCCTTTCCGCGCCTCACGCCCGCCTTCTCACTACTTCGCACCACTTCTCACCACCATACGCGTCAGCGCCCCGTACTCTCGCGCCTCTCCGTCGGTTTCCGTAGGTCAATCAGGCTCCCATTCTGTTCAAATATCTCTGCCTGTTCCTGCGTTTCGCAAGGACCCTGCAAGCAGATCTCAACGAATCCAGCGCCATCACCATCACCACGAGACACAATTGAATAGACAGCTGACATGGCTCCCCACGCAGACATCGAAGCCCAGCAGAACCTCATCGAGCCCGACGAACCGCAGCAACAGCCCCAAGCTACACCTACCTCTCAACCCTCGATCATGTCGCGCCTTAGCATCCCCATAGACGCGCTGACGTCCCGGATGAACCTCTCCGGGCGCTTCGACGGCTTGCGCTCGCAGTCCATCACCTCGCGATTCGCAAACTTGCGCCCCATCACCGAGTTCTTCGACGTGAAGCGCGTCTCCAAGCCCGCCAACTTTAGCGAAGTGCAGAGCCGGGTCAACTACAATCTGGGCTACTTCTCAAGCAACTATGCCGTCGTCTTCGTCATGCTCAGCATCTACAGCCTGCTCACCAACCTGACCCTGCTCTTCGTAATCCTCCTAGCCGTTGGTGGCGTGTACGGAATCGGCAAGCTCCAGGGCAACGACCTTGAGATTGGCAGCTGGCGGGCGACCAGCTCTCAGCTCTACACCGCGCTCCTCGTCGTTTGCATTCCTCTCGGCTTCTGGGCTTCTCCATTCAGCACCGCGCTCTGGCTGATCGGAGCCTCGGGCGTCACCATCCTGGGCCACGCCGCGTTCATGGACAAACCAATCGAGTCAGCTTTTTCCGAGGAGGCGGTCTAGCCGGTCGGCCGCGAGCTCCTTACACTATGCCCCCATGGGGAAGACCGCCAGGGGGACGAGGTGTGGGGAGATATATGGAGGAGGTGGAAGATGTGTACAGATTTCAAGAAGTGGATAGCGAGGACGAAAAGCATGGCGTTTTATTAGATGCGGGTTATCATAGGGATTTCAGCGGCAAACCGCATTTCAATCCAGACGAACTTTTTTTCAATGACATGGATATAAGAGCGTGGGAGCGGAGAATGGCAGATTTGGATGGGTTAGCATACGGTGATGATTACGGCTATCTTGAAGACGAGGGCTATTACGAAGACGCGGGAGAGATGACGATGTCTGTCACGGAATACGAAGACATGGTCTTTCAAGGCGTACTTGACAAGATTCGATTAGCTAGGGCAACCGGCGATCCCGATGTGCAACTTACAACAGAAGAGCTCGAAATATACCAGGTAAAGCTTTTGGGGCCGAGGGCGCCTGCAGCGCGTCCTCAACCACCCAAACCAAGGCATGCCAGCGCTCCCACCGTCAGCGGGAGCACGACCACTGCAGTGGCTTCCACGTCGAGTACCGCACCCTCATCCGGCTCCGCCAGCGCACGAGCGAAGAAAAGCAGCCGACGAACGTCCATATTCGGGAGCCGGCGACCAAAGGAAAGGGAGAAGGAAAAATCAAGCAATCGGACTCGTGCCCCTTCGATGTCATCCAATGCGAGCAACCAACAACACCCTCCTGGTTTTGTGGTCCCGGGGCCGAATGGACAGCCGGTTTTTGCCCCAATCAATGCATGTCACGGCAGCATGGCTCATGATCCGCGCGCCCGCCCCGCTAATTCACCTTCGCGACCGAGCTCACGGTCAGCTTCGACTAGCAGCGACAGGCTTGCACCAGCCAAGGGCCCCCTTCCTAACGATATTGCTAGAGGGTTGCGGCAAGCGCCAACACCCCCCCGTATAAGCCCACCAAGAGACATGCCTGGTGCTTTCCCATCAGGCTCACCTAGAAGCTATCGAGCTGCCACTCCACCGCAACTTTCCCGTCCAGCTTCGTCCTCCTCACGCCAATCAACACAGGACAACGCGGATCCTCGGCTTCCCTCCGGTAGCCGCCCTCGCTCGGCCTCTATTCAACAGGCACCGAAACTTGTGCCTCTTGCCGTTCCCGAATACAAGCACCACACCGCAGAACCTTTCCAATACCAAGTAGCAGGTCAACTTGCTACATCGTCTCAGCCCCAATATGCTCGAAGAGTGGTCTCAAACCCTGCCGACGGCAACTACACCACGGCAATGCCGCGCCGCGTTCCAGTTCCGGTCCAGCGCGCGACTGGCGTGCAAGGTGTCCAAGGCAGTCAGTCTGATCCTGCAATCGTGCAAAGGGCTGAGGTGAGTGATGTAGACGAGAGTGCTGGTGTCCTCGCTGATGTCGTTCCGAGTGCTGATGACAAAAGCTACAAGGTGCAGACCAGCAAGAGTACTACCAAGGAAGGGTCGAGTGGTGGAAAAGAAAGGGACAGTGAGAGGCGAAAGAAGAGTTCGCGGTCGAAGCGGAAGCACTAACGTGGCGTCCAAATGTCTGTTCTTCGCCCGCGTTTCTATTATCCATGTGATGTTACAAGCGCTTTGGTTCTGTTCGGGTCTTGTGTTATTCTTTGCAGTATGTTATTTAATATTGGTCTCTCCCGGTTTTGGTTTTCTGCTGGGTACGTTAGCGCATCGCCTGGACTCGGGTCTTAGATCGGGTGCCTGGCGGCTGGTTTTGGCAATGCATTACCTGACTTTCAACGTGTGTCAATGCTGTGTTATTCAAAGACATCTGTTTGCTGTTGGGATAGATACAAGGGTCCAGGATGTATTCATGCCCATAAACGGCCACGTGTGATACTTGGCCCCTGTACATGTACAGGTGTGGACGAACATCTGGACTTCACGTGCTTGATAGCTGCTCAGGTGGGCCGAGCCACAGTGGCTGAACAGAAGCGGCGCTGACGTCACGCTCGAACGCGCAACGTCTTCCGCCCACCCTCCCGCCCTCAGCAGCTCCTCTGATCTGGATAATATCTCGGTATATCAGATCCCTACACATCTCACTCCGTAGTAGTAGTCTCCTCTCGCCATATCAACCACCATGTCCGGTAAGTATCACGTAAAGACACATTCAAAGACTCGAGGCTGACATGGAACAGCTCCAGACTACTGTAAGCTTCTTATTTGCACCTGCAGCTATCCAGACGCTCACAGATGCACTCAGACAAAGTCCTCGAAGTCGACTCGAAAGCAACCCAACAACAAATCCGCGATGCCTACAAAAAGTACACCCCCTCACCCCACCCCACTCCCACATCTAATCATCCTCCAGAGCAGCCCTAAAACACCACCCTGACCGCGTCCCCTCCGACTCCCCTGAACGCACCGCCCGCACTAAGAAATTCCAACAAGTAAACGACGCCTACTACACCCTCTCCGACCCCACGCGCCGCCGCGACTACGACTCCGCCCGCAGCTACTCCAGCTTCACCGGCACAACCGCCACGCCCGACAGCGAGTTCGAAGAAGAGATCCCACGCACCAACGCCGGTGGTGGCGGCGGATTTGCCAGCGGGTTCCCTTGGTCCGCGTTCGGTTTTGGCAGCGCGCCCGCGGGTACCACCGACGAATCGCACAACCAGTTCTCGTCGGAGCAGTTTGGCAATGTGTTTGAGGAGATGCTAAGAGAGGAGGGCATGGCAGAGGGGGAACAGGCTACGCCGACCGGCAAGTTCTGGAGTATTGTGGGTGGGTTGAGCGGGGGGGCTATGGGGTTTATCGTGGCGAATTTTCCGGGAATGGTGGCGGGTGCGGTTGCCGGGAATAGGTTGGGGGCTGTGAGAGACGCGAAGGGGAAGAGTGTTTATTCAGTCTTTCAGGAGTTGCCGCAAGCGGATAAGGCGAGGATGTTGAGTGATCTTGCGGCTAAGGTTTTTGCGCATGCCGTAGGGTCGTAGGGATAAAGGATGGAAGTGGATGGGCTTTTCTCTTTTTTTGAACTCATGCGTTGAAGGATTCTGACTGGGTGTGACAGTGGGGTGTATGATGTTGGAGTATGGGTTATGGTGGGTTGCTCTTGACTGATGTAATGATATCCGCTTGGGTTCAATTTTCCAATGTATCTTGTTTGTAGTTTTAAGATGGAATCAACAGATACACGATGATATTCACTCTCTCCATGTTCAGTTCTATGCATATCCTCTCGATATCAACAAGGACCGCATGCGCATCTCTCTAAAGATATCAAGTCACAATACGTAGACCTATGTCCAAGTATACACTCACTCATCACCAAGCCTATTCATCATCCCAACTTAATCCCGGCTTAAAAAAATCAAATAAGCACACCATCAGATTCGAACTCCTCATTCTTCCGGCAATTTAGGGGGCAAAAATTGCAAAAGGAAGGGGTTCACAGCCGAAGCGGCGAAAGAATAGAGGCACGTATGTGTTTCATTGCTACCTTCCTGGCATTTCTTTGTTCTCTTAAATATATATATAGTATACGAGAATGAAAAGTGCTGCAGGAGGGGGAAAGTACTATTTGATCGTTTGTCTATGGGCAAGGGGGCTAGCGGAGCGGGTGCCTGCACGTTGGGGTATGGTGGGACGGCGAGGTCTATAATAAGTATAGATGGCAAACGAACGTACACTGCAAGATCTTCGCGTGGAATGTAGCCACTGTCTGTCTGGTCGCTCGGTGTATGAAAACCAGTCGGCCACGGATTGACGAAAAACTGGTTAAAAAAAATTATGTAAAGATGGGAATATTTCGAGAAAGAATGATAGTATGAACAAATAAAAGAGGGAGACGGGCAATTCGTGCATCTCTTTACACTCGTGACAAAAATCTGGGAACCCCTAAGCGTGGTATCACTTTGGTGTAAAGCAAATGGTGCCATGGGGCTTGCAGTCTCGCCTTCCGTCTGATGTCTCATTCTGAACGTGGGTCTGCAGCTTTGGTTTGCTACCTTCACTGAGAGGTTGTGATTTGTTCTAATTTTGGATGCTACCATCTTGCGAGGCGCACTGGATCGCAAGACACTCATAGCATTGGGAAGGAGGAGGCGCGTTAGTGATAGCACATGAATAGGGCCCACAGGGGTATGGGCTAGTGAGCATCTGCATGCACGTTAAGTTCACCAAAAGTAAAAAGAGCGACAGCTATAAAGAGGAGAAGAACGATACGCTCGTGCATTAAAATCGCTGCAATGTAGCAGTCTACCAAGGATATCTGAAACTAAGCAACCAACCCTTTTTCCCTCCCAACTACTCAAACATGCGATTCGTACAACGCCCATGATACAAGCGCTTGGGTACCGCTCAGTATGCCAATATATATAGTATCCAAAGATATCAGAAGATCCACCAGTAGATTTTCATCGTTTGTGCCCCCACTCGTCCCAGACGGCCAACCGTCGTCCGATGCTACCAAAGCAGACGCAACTGCAGAAGAGCACGCTGCCGACCCATGTTACGACTGCGAGATTTTCGTAGCTGACTACACCGGCGAATAACTCTTCGTCTGCTCGTATGGGTGCCGGAGTGGGTGTGCGGGTGCCGTTCACGGTGGCGGGGAGGGAGGGTGAAGGGAGGACGTCCGGGTTCGATAGGAAGATGAAGGAAGTCAGGATAGATGTAACGATAAGGGAGAATGAGAGGCCGGGCTTGCTCCGGTCGAGGATGTACCAAAGGGCTGGATTGACCAGGGCGAGTGTAAGCGTGAGCTGGAGGGTGGACTGCCAGGGAAGGCGACGCTGCGAGGAAATTAGTACGTCTCCCAACGTTTCAAAGAGAGACGAAGTAGTAGTAACTTACAATTGCAAACGCGATCCCCATGAAGGCGCCCACGCTTCTGACAATGTCGTTCCATTGCTCCCCGAAACTCTGTTCGGCCTCTTTCTCAGCATCCTCGCTATCACCGTTGTCGGACCCGGGTCCACCCCACGCAAGTTCAACGTAAGGGAGAGAGCACCCAAGAGCGACGCCCGCAAGGCCCCAGCTCGCGAAATATGTCCAGCTCTCTTGATCTACACCCTCAACCCTCACCGCCGCCAATTCCCGCGTATCGTGCAGGTGGCTGACGACGACTCCATACACCACACCAAAGACGAACAACGCCGCCAATTTCCCAGTGACCACTATGTATTTCCCTAGCCCTCGCCTTCTTCGCGGCTTCGACGGCTGCCCGGGGATAGGCGACCGCGACCCAAGTCCGTTCTTCGTGTTCGGGCGCGAACGAGACTTCATTACGATTCCTTCATCGAGGCTCCCCAACCCGTTCGCCCATTTGCCAGCATCTGCCGACTTCCTCGCTGGGGTCTCTGCGCCTGTCCCCCATGGCGTCTCCGCAACGCTTCTATCAGCTGTTGTACTTTCGTCCTCGTCATAAATGCCGAACAAGGTGCTCTTGGTCATGTTCAAGAAACTCTTGTTCCGCGGTGGCGGCTGGCCTCCTCCCTCCGCTCCACCATTGTCATAAAGGCCTCCGTTCCGGGCGTTGTATGTCCGTAGCAAGCGCGCGTTGAGCTGTGAGAGGAAGTCTGCCGAGCGGTTTTGCGATTCGTGCGCGGAGGGTGGTGTCGTCGGCGCGAACGCGTGCGTCGGCGAGTCGGAAGAATCGGTGTACGTGGAAAAATTACGACGCGGTATCGGGCGCACGATGTTCGGCGGCTGCGAGTTGGAGCTCGTGACGAAAGGGTCCTCTGCCATGGCGACTGAATGCGAAGCGTGCGTGTATCGAATGTTTCTCAATTACAAAATATATACGCCGAAGGGTGATTGTGGAAAAGAAGGATGAAGACGACAGGTGCTTCACGCCCCGCCGCCAATTGTTGCAGAGTCGTGAAGAGGAAGGGCGCTCCGAGACCTGTAGCCACGGATCAGCTTGCTAGCGCACGTGGACGGCCAGAATTGTGAACCAGGGTCCCGGCGGGATTCATTGGAGGCCCGACACTCACCTCGTTAATATTGCTGGTGAATTGATATGAGATGAATCGGGAGCAGAGTGCAGTGAAGGGCGAGATATGACTTGCAGGCCAAGAAGAGCAAATCGTTGGGCCATGCTCGCTGACGTTGAGCCACATTCCGCGAGAGGAGCATGTCCATCTCTGGCATGTGAAAGCCGGCATGCCGGACCAGCGTTTGGTATCCACTGCATTCGACAGCCATAGCGAGCCAATGGTAAGCTCATGCGCTCAGGGCGGGCAGTGGCTCACGTGATTGGAACGTCCCAGCTCGCGAGGGAGCAGAAGTGTGGCTCTGGAAAGCGGTCGTTTGCACTACCGTTCTACAAAGTCAGCCCTGGATCAATTAGCAAATAGGACGGGAGGATAGAGGCAACATTGAATCCATGCCCGCCTCCCTGCAGAAGGACAGTCACGCTCTCGTCCAGTTGACAAGATGCACCGCCGATCCGAATCGCGCCCGCAGATTGCCTGATTGCTTCCCCGCATTACACATGCAAGCGGAAGTCCCCACTCTGGAACCTGTCCTCCAACGCACCTTCCTTTCTCGCGCGACATGCCCAGAGTCGGCGCTTCGCTGCAAGCTCCAGGCAACAAGAGAAAGGCCACCCGTGTTCTGTTCCAACGTGAAACACCAAACGTCATTATCGCAACCTGATCCTGCGCCGGTGCATCCTTTTGCTCCCACAAGCCAATCATTGGAGTGTGCTGGCTACGCCATCTAGCTGTGGCGAGAGATTAGGATTTCCACATAAATCAAACAACTTCCTGCTCCGCCGTGATCCTCTATATTGCGTCGTCTACTCCAACCTCTCGCGCTGCCATCATGGCTACAGGCGACGATTTCACCTTTATCGAAAACGAAGGCCACCGTGGCCCGCCGCAGCTCTTCCCCGACTACCAGCAACTCACAAGCGCTAGATATGCAGACCCCGATATTCAAATCATCACCGCTCTGCGACAGAAGCATCCTGAACTGATTGTGACGGCTGTCCCAGGAGGCAATGTCAATCTTCTCCAATTCGCAGCCGCGGGCTATGCTCAAGCCGAACTGGACGACGAAACCGAGCCGGTCATCCGCTGGCGGGGCTTCGTTGGTCCTTCTCATCGCGGCGGCTCTGGGGGCCTTGCGGATAGCACCTTTTTTGCAAGGTACAACTACACTTGGAGCGGCGAGAACTTTATTCTGTATACCGCCTTGGTCGGAAGATTCATCATGCAATACATCTTGAAGGAACCGAAGGCAGGCGAGACGACAATGTCGCACTCCGCTGCAGTTGATCGACTTCTTGCCACCATCGGAGCTTGGTTGATCAAAGAAGAGCCTGCCATCTACGTGTTTGATGGGTACTGGAGTCGTAGTACAAAACTCTGGGAGGAAGTGAAGAAGGCGAAATGGGAGGACGTGATCCTGGACCCCAAGATGAAGAAGGCTCTCACTGAGGTTGCGAACAAGTTCTTCGATAACGAGGACATTTACAAGGAGTACGGCGTCCCATGGAAGAGGGGGCTCATCTTCCACGGCCCTGTTGGTGAGTCCGAGCTTTTCAGCGTCCCTTGAGTAAAGATAGCTAATGTTTTCTCAAAGGTAACGGGAAGACGATAAGTCTCAAGGCGCTGATGCACACACTCCAGGAGCGCAAGAAACCCGTCGTCACGCTCTATGTCAAGTCAGCTCCGTACGCCTATGACATCAGACAAGTCTTTACTATGGCTCGCGCAATGACACCTTGCATGCTTGTGCTTGAAGACATTGACACGATCGTCACTCGCAACACCCGCAGCTACTTCTTCAATGAGGTTGACGGGTTGGAAAACAATGACGGCATCCTCATGATCGCCACCACCAACCACTTAGATGAGCTCGACCCGGGGCTCTCGAAGCGGCCGTCGCGATTCGACCGCAAGTACTTGTTCCCGTTGCCGAACAAGGGAGAGCGATCGCAGTATGGTACGTGTCCACACTTTTGAAGGATGATTTGAGTTTGAGATGAAGCTGACTAGCGAACAGCGCAATACTGGCGCAACAAGTTGAAAAACAAGGAGAGTATCGAGTTCCCGAGCAAGCTATGCGATGCCATTGCGGACATTACTGAAGACTTCTCTTTCGCATATTTGAAAGAAGCCTTCGTTGCCACATTGCTCGAGCTGGCGAGAAACCATGGAGGCGACGACGATGAAGACAGCTATGATGATGATGAGGAAGATGACCCGCTCATAAAGTACAATTTCTGGCGTACGTTCAAGGAGCAGGTCAAGGTCCTACGCGATGACATGGGAAGCGAAACAATTGCCGATTCCAGCTCCAAGGCCGGGGCAGCAGCTGGTGTTTATGAGGGATTTCTTGCGGGATACGAGGAGATGATGCCGCTACTCGAAAACATGAGGCTGCAAGGCAATTCGCAGCACAAGGCTGTTTCGTCACAGGGCGTTCCAGAGCCGCATAGCCGATTCGCGCAGAACGATACGCCGGTCATCAGCCCTATTCACTCGTTTGCTCCGCTAGCGAGGAACAAGAGCGCAAAGCTAGCCAAGGGAGCATGGGAATGGAGTCTGTAGTTCTCCGAGGGACATATGATGTGACAGGATGATCGATTACTGCAAGTGTCCTCTACATAAGTAGATACAAGAACGAATTTCGGAAAGAGCGGCCTCCGTCTTTACAATTGTTCCCAATCTCTATATTTTTCCAGTGGATATGACGTGCATCGCAGTCGATCAAAGTCCGAGCTGCAAGGTAGTCATCGTGAATGGCCGTGCGCTACCGCAGTAGTAGCGGGGCGCAGGGCACTGTTCTTCTCGAAGTCTTCCAGATGCGACACATACGACATGGTCAAATGCCGCACTGCACACACCAATCCCAAAGGCCGGAGCCAGTGTCACGCCATCGCGGTCTTCACGCCCTCGTTGGTTTGACAGCGCACCAGCGACATGCCCGGGGGCGCGGAAGACAGTTCGCGAGAGCCGCAAACCGGTCAGCTAAATTGGGGGGCGAGCGCCTGCCGCCTGACCATGTACATCGCACCAGTGCTTGACTGTCGAAACGTATCCCCGCCCACGCCCAATCGCCGACGCCCACAGCCTTCTCAGTTTACAGATTACATTCAGTCATGTTGTCGAGGAATCTAACAACGTGATAAGCCCGTGAAAGGCGACTGGGTACACACTCCGAGGCCTTCGGCAAGGCAGCTACACTGACCTTCAGCCGCCTCTACCCCAGCCTACTCGCAGTGGAGCAGGTAAATATATGTTCTGCAACGTTTCGGCCTGTATGAAAGCTCATTGCACTTCAGCCTTTCCACGCTTCTCTTGGGTCACGGCGGTCTTTTGCTTTCTTCTAGTCTTTGTCCAACGTTTCTGTTTGTTGATACCCGCGAAAGGTGGTGAGCATCTGGCATCTCACTTGGCATCCAGCTCACCGAACTGCCTTTCGCCTTCTTCTCCACCGCATCAGCTGGCCCAATGGCGTCCAACGCATCGAATATTTCGGCTTTAACCCAAGCGCTGTCTTCGGACGACGGCTGGCAAGACCTTGTTGTGTGGAACGACGAGTTGTACGACCCGTTCTTCCAAAGCGATGGTGATATTGCGAGTGGACAGGCCGAGCACGCTCCGGCCTATACGCTGAATTTGCATACATCAGAAAGCATCGCGTCCGAACAGCTGTATGCCCCTTCCACCGCCGCGTCCACCATTGACGGCCCATCCTCCGATTATGCAATTTCAGCGCCACCTTCGGTCGTTGAAGGACCCTCTTCATTCGAGCAAAGACATTCGTGGTTTAGTGGCTCTCCATATACCACAACGGCCACTTCGCCGCTCGTTGGCCGAGATGAATCGGGTTACGATGGATCCTTCGGCCAAAGCTCTTTTGAAGGCTGTGGGGATGCACTCCCGCACCTGCGAATGTCCACTGCCTCACCCTTTCTTGATGCGCAAAGCTTTGGCTCGTCGAGCTCGTATCAGACAGCCTCGACGTCTATATTCAACCCACACCTCGCGACCTCCCCACATGCCTTTAACGCTCTCGACGTCTCTGCTTCGCAGGCATTTGCCAACGTCGGTTGTTGGGTCGAACCCACGATCGACTCGATTCCGGAGGTTCATCATGACGGGACCGTGCCAATCCCGATACCTCACATTGGTACCCAAAGCTTCAGTAATACCTTCGCTCCTCACCCTTGGAGTGCCGATATGCCACACCCACAGACCCGCCCAAGAGCCATCACCATTCCCCAATCTGACCGTCCCCAGAACGGAGGTCAGCTACAGTGGGCTCAGCGGTCCCGGTTGACAGCATCTCCAGAGACTAAGCGCCTCCCTCGCAGTGCTCCACCCTCGCGAAGCATTTCAAACAGCTCGAGGAGCGACCCGCGTAGGAGCAGGAACAAGCTGACTGCATCACCCACCTCGCCCAGTTTTGGTTGGGTCTCCTATCAGCCGAATGCACAAACCAATCGTCTAGTCCCATGTGGTATCGACGGCGGTCGAGGAAAACGTCAAAGAGGTCGGACAGGGGCCCTCACTGCCGAGCAACGAAGCCACGCCGCATTGATGAGGCGCTACATTTCTTGCTCCAATTGCAAGAGACGTAAGGAGAAGTGCGACCCCGGTATCCCATGCAGGTCTTGCCTGAAACACTACAAGGGCGACCTCGTAAACCACCCATGCCGCGATCGACTTCTGTCTGATCTCTCTAGTACGTTTCTCTCGGAGCGTCTAGGCTGGCATCCTACTGCTCGCTCAATTGATTCTTTCCTCTCGTCGGATAATTACTCTACCTCTTCATTCACTTATCCCATTCCACTGCATTTTGGGTTCGGTCCCGCTCTCCACCTACCTGTGCATCCTATTCAGATCGAGGAGACTTTGTGCCACGAGCATGTCATTTATGCATGGCCACCAAGTGCGTCCTCGAAGGAATTGCATACACACGCCGTACTTCCTGCGATTCTCACAGCTGCAGCGAACTCCAAGCTTCAGGAGACATTGGACAATCACTTGACGCTATTGGTCCGCCAATACTTCCGCTCATTTCCACTGTATTGCTCGCCGCTGTATATTCTCCGGGACATTTACGTCTTCTACCGCACACTACCGGCAACCGCGTCCTCTTCGCGCCTCTTGGAACAAGCATTGAAGCTTTTGGTTCTCGTGCACGTGGGCGGCGATATCACACTTCCTCCACCATCCAGCGATCCTGTCCTGGAGCAACTGATTCACAACACTATGTCCTTCTCCGAACCCACGACGCCAACACCCTGTTTCATTCGCTCCCAATTCGGCTCGATCATGCCATCGCTCGCTTTGGGTCTTATGAAGGAGGTCCTTTCTTCTTTGGAGGCGATGTTCTTGAAGCGAGATTGCGCTGAGTGGCCCGTCGGCCTCGCCACCCTCATCGTCGTTCTGATGACTGTGGAGTCCATCCAATACCACGCCGCGAAGCTCCCGTACCATCACTCCTACGGTTCCGCAATATCTCACTCGAAGAAGGAAGAACACAAGTTCGAGGACGAAGAAGGGGTCAGGTCTTTGCTCTCTTGGTACTCGGCCTGCTTTCCAGGATGCCATGCTAGACTTAATGCAGATTGGCAAGGCGAGGGTACTGCCTTTTGGCATACCCGCACGAACAGCGTTGGTATCACACCTGAAGACAAGTTTGTCCAGAGTGTTCGGGAAGCGATCAAGAGGGCTACCCCCGGCGGCTATCTTGAAAGCAAGGCGAATGCGCAGCGAGTTGGCGATGATATGGGCTTCTTTTTTGACCGCCTCGCTGCTCGGCTGCTGATTCTCAAAACACAGGGTGAATAGCGGCTTCCATTTGGGCATGGTCTTGCTTCACTATCTTCCACGTTTTGCGCAACATGGCGGCGCATTGGTCTTAGCATTCTATGTTATAGGGTTTCTTTTCTCATGCTATACTTTTGTCATGATCACGGACACCTGACAATGTCTACGACATTGATGAGGACTCACGATCGAGACGGTCACTTCATGATTGACGATGCTGATGTCTTTCTCATTCTACTTCCTTTCTTTTCTTGTCCTCGGTTTCCCTTCTCTCTTCCTTCGCTTCTGTTTTATATCATTGTACCCTAGCTACTGTACGTCTATTCTTGTCTGTACAGATACGTTCAGGGGCGGCTTTTTGTACGTTATGGTATGTGTTAGCGAGATAGCTAGATTGGTGGCCATGGCGCGGCCTTCTCGCACTTTGGAATGAAGATTAAGATTGGACGGAGGTTTTCTGGAATAGTTTATAAGATATGCCGTGGTATCTAGGTAGAAAATATCATCATCTAACGAACATGACTGTAGCCTAACCTATGCTACTCATCACATGTCTAATGCGAATCCAACTGCAATGCAACGCCCATTCCCTATGCTCCTGAAGGCCCGAAATAGAAAATAAGACTGCTCTAATGCGTGGAAAATGAACAAAGGAAAGAAAATGCATAGGCCAAAAAGTGTATGACAAGTATCTGGTAGAAGTGAAGGAGGAACAAAAGAGAGGAGAGAAAGTCTATACGATACCAGTACTCAATAAGCCGCAGGACACTGCGCAGCAGCCCTATTATGCGCATGCGAAAACATCTCCTGCATCGCAAAATAATGCGTAACAATACCACCCAGCACAGCAATATGCCAGATATTATGTGCCGTGCCGAAATAGTCAAATCGACCAGGAAACCAGCGCTCGGGCACCTTACTCGCATAGATAACCGCGCCACCCAAGTACACAAGCATGCTCTTGGACACAGGCCCGTAGAATGCGGCCGTGTACTCGAGTCCGTGTTTCCAGATCAGCTGGCCTGAGGGAAGGAAGCATGTCATGGCGAGCGTGACGTAGAAGAGGACACGCACCCAGGCCAGGTCTTTGCGGTTGAAGGTTGGGTTCCAGGGGAGGTAGACGCCGCCGACGCTGAGGACTGCGGTGAAGGCCATGTAGGCGATTTGCGAGATAGGTTCGCAGTAGAGCGCTGTGTATTCGACCGACATGATAGAGGCGCCGACCAGGAGCGAGATGCCGGTGTAGTCGACACAAGCATAGCGTGCGAGGAGACCGCGGTGGGCAATGCTGTTCATGGTATGCATGGTGCAAGAGCACAAGAGACACTTGATGGCTGCGAAGAAGAAGAGCGATGCAATGAAGACGTCGGCCGTTGAAGAGGCATGGAAGTTCATGTGCTGCGGGTAGAAGTGGAATGCTACGCCGAGCACGAGGAAGATGCCAAGGAGGTGCGACCAGATGTTGCAGGACTCGTTGTGGATGCTCATGATGGAGCGGATGCAGGCCCAGTGGCCGTCGCAGAAGCGATAGCCGCTGCGGATGTTGGGGTTTACTTGCCAGGGCTCCGGCAGGTCTTCGAAGCGGATAAGGCCCTGTTCTTTGGCACGCAGGAGCGCTTCTTGGATCTTGAGGTCGATCTTGTGATCCATGTTCTCCACGTTAGAATCGTACTTCAGCTCAATAGATTTCCGGGCTCGGTGCTCCTTGTGCATGCTGGCGTCTACCACCACCTTGGGGCGCTCCAGCACGTGGTTCATGGTGTCGAGACCTGCATCACGGATGGCGTAGGCGCGGGTTTCGAGGTCGGAGACCCAGTCTTCCATTACTAGGATGCCTTCAAGGACCTTTTCGGCCAGCGTCTCTTTCGTTTCAAGCGCGTTGAGGTACCTGCTCTCCAAGGTCTCCACAAAAACAGACGCCTGCCGGCGGCCCACTTCAAGCGTGCCATTGGAAATGTTGTAACACGAGTTTCGCACAGCGAGGAGGGTGGAATAGGCGTATTCGACACCAGTGTCGATTTTGAAGTTGCCGTATGATTCGATGAAGTCTAGTCTGTGGTTGAGGTCGGAAAGGAAGCTTCCAAGCTGCAAGCTCAATTAGCTCTGGACTCGATGTTGGAGTTAATTGGGCCCATACCGCGCGAAAGTTGTCAGAATCAAGGCGTGGTAGAGGATGGCCTGGGCGCATCTGCATGGAATGCTGTCGCAAATGACGCTGTCCTTTCGCAAAGGTACCATAGCCCCGGGCCGGACGCATCGTAGTCTTTTCCTTATTCATGGTAACCGCGGTGGTCTTGCTCTGGACACCGCTGCGCGTGCGAGTATGGGACATGTTCAGATATACTAGTTTTCGAAAGTTGTAGAGCTCTGCAGCGCAGTGGGTACTCCACGTGTGGCAGTCAACGAATAAGTATTGCGCGTGGTTACCGGAAGCGGCACGATTGGTCCAGCAAAGAAATGTAAACAATGTACACGAAAAGCGAAAGCGACCGTAAAGTGGGGTGTGCTAAGTGTCGACCGAACTGCTCTCCACGGAGGGGAGCAGCTCCAGATAAATGACGCACATTGGAGGCGTAGAGGTGGACTTTGGTTGTGTCTCTGTCATGGCGGACGGCATTTCCTTGGGTTCCGACCAATGAGCGTAGCGGGAAGGCCGGTAGTGATCCCTGCGCCTGTGAATTGCTTGGCTCAGAACTCCGTCACGGAGCGGTCGAAACATGCCTTTCCGTCTCACCTTTCCTTCTCAGGTCGACCAAAGAGAGCATGGAGGAACGGACGTCCACTGTGTTTGTTTCCTTCAGCCTCAAATGCGTGGATTCAATCTCCGTGGCGAAGGGCGATGAGGCGTCGCTTCCATTTCCGGGGGCTGTGACTTGGCGAGGACCTCTGCACCATCGTCATGCTCTGAATTTCCTCGAAGCTTGGAAAATGAAGACCAATTGATCATTTACGCCTATTGCGAAAGGGGAACGGGAGCCCATGTTCGAGCTAACAAGCGATAGATCAGATGAGGGCCTTTCGAAGTTTGTACGTCATTTGGATTGCGCCTTGGTACCTGTCGGTAGCTCTCTCAAATCAGCAGCCTGTCCATCGTCAGCGCATTCCGAACAAAGGGCCCCGACTCCACCATCGCGAGAGAGAAGAGCCGCTTTAGCTTTAGCGCTCGCAGCGATCCACCATTGCCAGATGTCTAAGCTGAGAGTCTGGCGACCAGCCCGCCTAACCACGATTACATGAAACCCCACTCCGGGCCCTCTTGAAAGGCAGGACCCGAATTCTCCTCCAAAAGGATCTCCTATCTTCCGGAGTCTTACGTATTTTCCATTTCCAGTACTAGAATGATTCCATAATCAATTATCTGCGTTGGCGCAAGAGCTGGTGTACCGCATCGAGCAAGAAGGGTCTAAGCGCCCTCGTTCTCCGGAGTCTGGCTTCAGCGCATCGAAGCAAGTCCGTCGGCCAAATGTCCGCCCACATGGAAGACTCCCGCATGACAGCAGATGAAATAACTCCGCTTCACCTCCCTCGTGGGTGTGCCGGAGCGTTTCTTGCTGCGGACGTTGCGTGCCGGTTAACCGCGGCTGCGCCCTGGATGTGTTGGCATCAACTGGGTATACAGCTCAGCAGCTAGTATCCGGCATCCCAAAAGTTCTTTGTTGTTCAGAGATGCAAATGAGCCTTTGGGCCGCGGCGCAGCGTTGGCTGAACGTCTGACCGGATGCGTTCAACCCTTGAACCATGATATCGGCTTTGATCGGCAGTTGTTTCCTCTTCTCTACCGACAAAAATTGCGAATCTTGCGATACACGACGTCCGGTGAGGCATCGTATAGGCAGCACGGCCGGAAAGAGACGCCGTGGCCAACACGAAGTTTACGGCGTCTTATCGCATCGGAGTCAATATGAGCACCGAGTGGTCCAATCAGTCGGTCGGAGTCTCGCGCTTGCAGCCCATATTCCTGTTCACCGGAAGCTACAATAAATGTCAGGCTTCGGCGGAAGATGAACATAGGGCTGAACAGATTCGAACAAACTAAAGTTGCCAGCGCGGGCAGAGCCTCACTAACCATGGTCAGGTGCGCTTATGGTCGTGCATGTACCTCTCCAAGTGGGAGTCATGTGTGTAGTTTACTAGTGGCGTAGCGCACTTCTAGTTTGCTCAAGCTTCATTCCTCCAGATTTCAGCGCACTCAACTGTTTGTTTCAGTTGGCGAAAGATTTCGCCGAGCCCGACCGCAGATCCATTGCCCCAGCAGTTCATTACCTTCTCGCTTCTCAACCAATCGTAAAATCACCCGGTCACCCATTCTGGTCGGTGAAGCTGCAGCAGTACGTCACGCCAACGACGACCACCACACCAACACATTTAGCTGCCGGGTATATCTCAAGCCACCACTCCACAGCCTTTTTAACATATCACCCCGACATGCTAGCATAGCGTTTTCAAGAATATCATTCTCATGGCAGCTCTTGCGGCTATCCTTCCAATCGTCTCACGAAGTTCTACTCTTGCCCTCGAGTTGTACCGATTTGCCGCCACGGAATCGGACACTGCGAGGGATCTCATAAGGACCGCCAAGTCGATCAACAACCTCGCTCTCATTGTCAAGCAAGTCGGAACTATCATCAAAGAGGATGATCGGTTGCTATCAGCTGAAGTATGTTCTATAATTTAGCTTTCGTGGAGTTGCCGCATGCTGACGATTCATCAGGCGATCGAAACACTCGACGACATCGTGGACCAATGCACAGCCATCTTAAGGGAAATCGAATTCATCAGTTCTCACTATAGAGAAAGGGTAGCTGAGAGACGCGATGGCCAGCATTATGATTCAAATGGAGACTTTCGACTTGGTTCCGCTGTGGTGGCAAGGCTACACTACCTTGTGGCTCATCTTGACTCACTGAAGGCAACGTTGTCGGTGATGCTTCAGACTCTCTACACAGCCCAGAGCATAATCTGGTCACGGTGAGCAAGGCATTTTCGCAATCTCACATCACCTACAGTGGGCTGACATCTCGCAGAGTTCGGCCAACCATCTCGCCGAACCAAGTCGCCACAGCGGTGGCCAATGAGAAGCATCAACTCGAGACACTCATCATCGAACAGCAAATGTCAATATTAATGGCATCGAAGCTGTACGAACCGTCGAGACCTGACGCGCACCTCCTCATGGAAGATGACAGCTCTCAATGTCTAGTCGCCGCCGATCGAGGTCCGCCACAACCGGCACACCTATTCAAGTATCAGGATAGATACATCGCAAGTCTTGACACCTACAAATCTAACGAAGAGCAATGGCTACCACACGTATGCGGCAATTCACGCACACAAGTGGACCGCTTGCTCGATCGATGGAGTCGATTGCAAAAATTCGAGGAGGAGTTCAAAGATGCCGAACAAAAAGAGCGGGCCGAAAAGAGGGAGACTCAGCAGCCATTCGTAGAGTCTGACAGCGAAGAGGACATTCTCCAAAAAGGGAACACACCAGTGCCGCGCCAGCCAGGTAGCGTTCAACCCCTCTTCACTGAGACTGCGACATTGCCCATTCCGGTCCCGAACAAGTCTGGTCCGACGGCACCTCTGAGCCCAGCATCTTCGTATGGGATATCGCCAATGTCGTTGAGAGGCAATATGCCAATGTCGCCCAGCTTGGCCCCAGTCTCTCCACGGACAAGTATAGGATCTTTGCCTGTCGAAGCTGCGGCGGCCGTGGAAGCGAAAGATAGGGATGATGATATCGACTTAGAGATACCGTGGACTCTTTACACACGTCGCCATTACTGGAAGTATATCGACGGAAAGGTTCAGGATAGGAACACCGACCAACCTCCGTCCGAAGCCTGGTCGGATCGGCAGACCTGGACGGAGATCCTAGCATCTTGGGTTTGCGAAGAAGCCATCAAAGAGGCAGGGTATCGGTTCACTCGATTGCAGAAGGAGAGGCGAGATGGTAGACGGACAAAGTTCGAGACATGCTACCGCATCGAGAAGGCTTTGACATTCGATCAAGTACGTCGACTCGTGGAAAGAACAGTGGAGATGTACAGAAAGAAACACGCCCCAACACCGCCGCCTCCCGAGCGGAGACGTCGCGAGTCGTTAGAAAAACGAGGTGGACCCAAATCTCCAACACATGACCGCGACCGCACACCGCTTCTAAGCAAGCCAAAGCGGCCGTCTCTCGAGAAATCAGTTACTGCGTTCCAAGTGTTACCACCGCCACCGCTAGACAGGTCATTATCGATGCCCGGCCCAATTCCTACCTATCCGGCCAATCCTCGGGCTACGAACTTGATTCTTCCGCTGCCACCATCTGCGGCCTCCCCACAAGTCGCACCGTATTCCCCCCATACGTACTCTCCGCAATCCTTCTACCCGCCACCACAGCCTTTTCCTCTCCAATCGCCAACACAACCATTCGACCCACGCCTCCTTCAACCGATCGCCCATCCTCAATCGCCCCTGCGAAGTAGTGCTCAGTCGCGACCATCTCGTATTCGACATGATAACTACTATTCCAGTACTTCTGAGTCCGACAGCGTTGATAAGGATAGAGACAGGAAGCATAGGAGCAGGAGTCGACGGCCTTCGGAACATCGGCATAAGAAAAAGGGGCATGAGCATAGCAGCGGCGCGACCAAGGCGCTGATGGGCGTTGCGGGCTTGACGGCATTATTGGATGGATTAGTTGGGGTTTGATGACTTATATCTTAAAGTTATGATATGTACGAACGGAAAAGGTCGGATAAAAAGTCTAAATAGGACGATCTTACGGTCTATAGACTAAATCATGATGCTTTTCCTTGACCCCTTGTCGTCTATAGCATGATATACCCAACCTGAACACCATCGCTATGCATTGACATATCCACTTCCTTTTCCCTCGTTATCGAGAATCTGGCGCGTCCGGCAGCCTTTCAATGACATACTTCCCCTTCGCCACACTCACAATGGGCACGCCGGGAATCTTCCTAATTCTCCTCTTCAGATCTCTATCATTGGTGCCCACCAAGTATATCCTATGCTTTGTCACATTCTCCACCAGGCAGTCGTCCGCATACGTCCCCTTATGATCGCACGTTATTCGTTCCCATCGCTCGTCTCGGGCGATGCGTAGCGCGATGCGGTACTTCGGTCCCAGCTTTTCGAGCTCAGCCATGACGCAGGATGTGATGATGGGTGTGGTCTTCGCGTATAAGAGGTCCATGAGGGCGGTTTGCAGATCGAGCTTTGCGTGCACGGTGTGCGAGAGGAAGTTCGTATCGATGAGGACACGGTAGGGGGGGCCGAGGGCTTCGTTGGCCATGAAGAACATGGAACTGGGTGCTTGGGGGCTACGTAGGTCAGTGGTTTGGACATGGGCGGCTTTGGCTTGATTGTGTATTGGTGGGGGGACGCACATTTCTCGTTTCGCTTGGTCGGCCTGGGTTTTCTTCTTTGCTTCTATCTCGCCTGCCATCTGGTTCTTTTTCCTAGGAGAGGTCAGATACTGTGAGCTCTGGCGGGGTGGCGGGCGTACAGTCTTGAGTCTCGTTGACCTTCTCCCGTCAGCGCAAATCCAATGATCGCCTTGCAGAGTCCTTACCAATGATGCGCTTCATCTGCGCAAACTTGCGCGTCTTCTTAGCGACACCCATGGCGGCGGCGAGGTGTTGCTGTTCCAGACGCTCCGCCGCGAAACTTTTTGGTGGAGCACTGCAGATGCAGACGCCAAGAGGTCTCCCGGCGAAACCGTCGGCCCGGGCGCCATCACTTCTATTTTCAGACGACATCTGGAGGCAGGGTCCTTAGCGTCACGGGACACGAGCAGGCCGCATGAGCCCAGAGGAGACAGCGCCGCGGTTCACCACCTTGTGCCAGACCAGCGGCGCCGAGTGTGCAACGTCTTCGCTTTCCATTCAGTCAGTCGAGTCCGCTATGCATTAATTCGCGCGGCCTATATTTTATTCTCTATTTTGTCGCATTCCGCTCGCTGCCCAGTCAACTCACCTTTAGCGAGCAGACTGGACCGCGACGCAGCCCCTAGCCTGCGTCCCGCCGATCCTCCTGCGCCCCCTGCGATTGATTCGGCCCCATCTCATCCCTCCAGAGTCCCTTCACCACCCGTTCGCTCCAGGGCCTCCACCTTTACTTCTCGTTCTCCTGTCACTCGTTTCATCTGTCCCACTCGTCGTCATCGACACAAAGAGGGCCCGCAGTCTTTACCTGAGCCCTTTAGCCTCCACCAACCCGAGACACGTCGACACCACGAGACGGTGTTTAGCCGCATCGCACCCCTAAAACTGCCGCCGTCTGCTGTCGACGCGCAATCGACACCTTTCCTCGTATCCGCCCTCAACGACTGAGCCGCCGCCATGCGACCCTCGATAGGCCTTCTGGGCCTCGTCCTGCTGGTCGCGCCGACCATTCTCGCACAAGACAACACGAAGGCGACGACGACCGCCGCGCAGACGACCGGGGACAACAAGGCGACGGGAACCACAGCAACTACGGCGCCGGCGGAGACAACAGCAGCGGACTCAAAGACTGAGAACTCCAGTACCGGGGATTCCAAGACAACCGAGGATTCCAAGACGACTGAGGCGGCGAAGACGACGGCCGCTACCAAGACCGATGGAACACAACCGGCCATGTCCTTTACCAGCGGTTCGACATCAGAATCTTCCACTTCGTCAGACTCCAGCAGCTCCGAGAGTTCCGGAACAGCATCTGCCAACCCGGTCTTCTCCCTCACAGGACTAACCACGCTCGCCGGTCTCGGTATTCCAACAGCCCAAGTCCCCAATACTGCCGGTGCAGCCTTCATGCAGAAGTCGGATTTGCCCGATGGCACTGTCTTCATCTGTGTGGGCGCATTCCTTGCGTTTTTGGGAGCAGCGGTGCTTGCCTGGCGAGGACTGGTGGCGTGGGCGCTGCATCGCTCCGTCAAGCGCGCTGCGATGGCCCAGAATTTGGCAGATCTAAAGGCCATGTCAGCTGTGCCGGGCAAGAAGCGTGGCATGTACAATGTCGTGGGCGCAAGCTCGAACATGTCGCTCGACCACCTCGCTGCAGCACCGACCGGCACCTCCAGGCCACCCAAACCCTTTGCTGCAAACCCCGGCGGCACTCCTCCAAAGGCACCATCCAACCTCTTCTTCTCACCCACTGCAGGTGGCAGCACCGGTCTGCGGGATTCCATGGTTAATCGTTCTTCGACCTACCTGCCCGCCGGGTATTACGCTGCTGGTAATGCACAACCCGCTTCCGGATCACCCGTGACCCACGTAGGAGGCGGCGGCCATGGCGCACACCTCTCCACATACTCTCTACAAACACCTGGCAATCGCTTCAGCCACCGATCTGGGGTGTCTCCTCCAGGCTCTCCTTCTCTTCCTCCATCGCGTGGCTACGACCGCGCGCCGCCCTCGCGAGACGGCCTCTCGTTGTACAACCGAAATAGCGTGGCGACTCTGGGCACTCCCGGCAGCAGAGGAAACCCATACGGCCAACAAAGCAACCCGAGTCAACTGTCGCTCAATGTTCCTGGCGGGACGGATGCATCCGGCGGGCGCGCACCAAGCGCGTACCTGGAAGATCTCTTCGAGAGTCACGGCAACGGCCCGAGGGAGAGGTACTAGAAAGACCGCCCTCTAATGTATCCGCCGCCGGCGCCAAAAAGAGCGCGAAGTATTGGTTGTTTGCTCGGTCGAAGCAGATCGGGCTCCGTGTTGTGGATTTGAGCATTTTCAGAAGCGTTCCCGGAGCGGGAGTCTGACTGCATAGTTTCGCGCGGGGGAACCGGTTGGTGTATTTCTACCACAGCAGGTTGCAAGCCTTGTTTTCTTATCTTGCATCGGGGTGGTTGGGGGGAGCCGTTACCGCCGCCGCCCCGTCCACCTTGCGTTGTTTCGGGAGTGTACCTGCAGCGATCGTCTTTGTGGTACCGTCTGCTACAAAGTTTCATGCACGCGGTTTTCGTCGTTTCGACGTTGTAGCATCACGCTTTCACTTTTTTGACCGAAGAAGCGCCTTTTTTGTTTCTTCTTACCGTGGAAACTTTTTCTTACCGTTGCGGTAGTTATTCTTTTTAACTCATGGATAGGCGTTTGTGTTGATGCATGGATATGCCGACGGAAATGTCCTTTTTGTGTTTGTGTATGGCGTGAGGATGGAATTGGAAAGGGCTTTTTTGTATATACAGCGGTTGCTGTGCAGGACGCAAGTCCGTGAAGAGAGTATAATAGTAGCATTGTTCAAAGCGCTTGTGCGATTACACTGCAGTCTGTCTTGCAACCCTTGCTGGGGGTTGAGCGGACAAGGTAGAAAATTCTTAGGAGATAAGCCCTGGCTGTAATACCACACTAAAACCTATTATAAGCACACGAAATAAACCAATTCTTTTACTCTTAGATCCTGAGGGCATTTAGAATCCTTTATACCTAGTATATATTATATTTATTTTGAGGGTGTGAAAGGTTGTCTTCAGACTCTGGACGGGGACCACTTAATTCCCCAGAATTACCTATCGTAGAATACCCTCACGAGCGAGATGTAACGGCCTGTTCTTATCTTGAGAAACCTGCAAGCTTGTTGCAGCGAGTTAAGACTCGAACTCTCTGGGAGAATGAATGGGAAAGTTTTGGGATCGCACTTGTTCAGAGGAATCAATGATAGCAATAATGTTACGGTAGCGATCATAGGTCTAATCTAGGGGACAACATAGGATGGTAAATAGGGAAGACGGGGTATCCAAAAGCACTGCCCCACTCATCCATCCACTTCACTCTCCCCCGTCGCTCCACCCTCTCAGACACTTTCCCAGGTCTCTCGAACCCATGGGACAACAACCACATCCCCGTTCCCCTCATACCACGCGTCGCAACCCCTCACATCCAACAAATCAACCCACTCATCATTCTCCACACTCAGGGCTCCTTTCAACCTCTTCACCTCTCCCGAATCTTCGCTCCCCATCACCAACGCATGCGAAAACTTCGTTTCCGGCCCGAAAAGCTGCGACGAGCAGCCATCGAAGCCTACCGAGCGCTCTGTCTCGCTCTCGCTCGGCGGCGGGCTTGCCGGCGGCGACGGAAGAGGCGACAGTGGTAGAGACAACGCATCTGTCATGATGACATCCCTACCTTCATCGACCAGATACGCCTCATGCACAACCCCACTTGTACACACATACCTCCTCGTTCTTATCACCGCATCAGCATGATTCCTTAGCTGCCACGTCTTACACTGCGCATCCAACGCAAACCCCCAAACCGTAATGCCCTCCCTCGTAGAAATCGCTAACTCGCATACAGTCCTCAATGTACCAATCTCCGTTCCCCTAACAGCAATGGGCCAGATGGGATTATCGCCCCAGCGATTCGCGAAGCAGGGTTCATCCCACCAGTTGAGCCAGTGGTCTGGGGTACGTCCTTCGTCGTTAAAGGGAGGCGAGTTGTATACGTCCCAGCTCTCTGCTTTTTGCTCTGCGCGTGAGAGGTTGCATATGTCGGGTGGGACGCTGTAGAGAACGATTGTGTCGCCGAATGCGACGACAATGCGGGCACCCCAGGACATGTCGAAGGCGGCCGTGTAGAGACGCGGTGGTTGGCCGTTTACCGACGGGGGTGGGATGAACATCACTTTGCGGAGGAGCTTTGTGGGGCCACCGAGTGGGGCGTCGCAGCCCATGAAGAGTTTTCCTGATTGCGGGTCGATGAAGAGGACATGATGGCCGTCGCTGAGGGGGATGGCGTGGTAATGATCGCAATTTGGTGAGCCGGAGCGACGGGAATTGCTTTCGAAGCCGAAGGAGCCCCAGAAGGAGCTCACTGTAGGGCGGCCGAGGAAGAATTTGCGGCATATAGTCGGTCGGTCGTTGGGATGGGCGGCGCTGGAGATGAGACGGAGTTTCTTTGCGGACTCGAAGCCTGGTCGCGGAGCCAGAAAGTAGAGATAATCTGACGGTGCGGTGAGCGGGAACCAACGGCTCAGACTTTGGCCGGTAAGAGCGTCTATCCAATGTAGCTCGATGCCAGCAGAGCAGCCAAAAGCGACACAACGACGTTGAGGACAGATGGAGACGCTGCGTGGCGGATCGTCCTCAGAGCATAGGTGCCGATAAAACGTGGAGGTACCGTTCTCAAGTGGGATACTGCGGGCGCATGCTTTGGTATGTTTTGAGTCTATTCCCGATGGAGAGCGTGACGGTGCTCCACGAAGGTTCAGATTCCATGTCTGATTCACGTGATTCTGGACGTACATACGGCGATCATTGATTTCCTGTAGCGACACAGCTTCGTAGTTCGACTGCACATCAACGGAATCGAAGGGCGTCCGATTTCTTTCTTCATGATGCTGTCGCCCGCGACGTTGCGAGAGCGAAGAGTTATCAGCAGCGTCTACCCTAGCCTCGAACTCGCTTTCGCGGCTTGTCGCTATGGAAGCGTTTGCAGCTGTCCGATAGGGGTGCCCTTGAGTCTCAACGTGGGTCTCTATAGAGTTGTCGGGTTCAGCTTTGTGGTCATAATGAAGTTCGCATACCATGCCCATCCTACCGTCGAGGAGTGCGGCGATAGCGTTTCTGCCTGAAGAGACATCCATGCTCACCGACAAGACTCTTCTCGGACAGACCACGCTCGTGACGGGTACCAGAACAGCACCACGAAGCTCGTAGACATAAATGAGAGTGTCTCTCGCGACGAGTAGAAACTGGCCGCATATGCTCGCTGTAAACACCAGCCCTGCGCCCCGTCGGCCGTCGGGACCAGAATGCCCCGTGGCGAGATCAGTAAAGTCGGTGTTAGAGACTTCAACAACAACTTTGCGACCTGTCGCAGAGTCTAGACCGTTGCCAGTCCAGCCCGACGATAAGGCACACTCTCGTGACAAGCGTTGGCTGATGAACCACTCCTCACTCGCCGGAATTGCAGATGGACTCCGACTTGTGACGCGGTTCCTCTTCTCGAGATCCGCTTCAGCACTGCTCCACCAACCTCCTCGCTGCAGCATTGTGGCTAATATATTCTTATCCAAACTCGCCCGCATCCAGCTTCGGCAGGTATGACGCGCGGCGTTGAAGTCTTTAGGGCTGAGATACTGGTAGATATGTTGGAGCATCTCATTGGGAGCACGGTAGGATGCGGGATACTTTTGAGGGCGGGCATGGTCGAGAGCTGCATGCCAGGCACGGCATGTCCTCCTCAACGCTTTCCGAGAGGCAAAGGCCAAGTATGGTAGCAGTAAATGGACCAACCTAGCATCGAGACAAGATCGTTCCGACTGAGTCTGAAGACTCACATCTTCCGGCCATGACTGAATATCCTCTTCGACATCTTCCAATACGGGAACATCAAATTCTTCCATCGGCGTGCCGATGCCTAAAAGGACATCGGACATGCTCTGAACAACGCCATGCTCAGCGTAAGGCTCTAGAGTGCCGTCTTCAAATAGACTGATCTCGTCGACTGAGAGTGTATCCGAACGTACGCGACGAAGCGAACGCCGGTCGCTACCGTTCTCCGTTAGGCTCGGCAGTCGAGATGCGGAGTTACTGTAAGAACCAGAACGGGATCTGAGGCTTGGACCACTGAATATGAATGCGCCAGGCGATACGAATTCCAAGCTCGGCATAGAGCCGTAGAGGGAACCAGAGCCAGGCCTGGAACGAGTGCTCGATGCGCTTGAGCCTACCGGGAGGTTGATTGGGTGTGGTGTGACTGTCGCCGGAGAATTGTGGAAGAATGAAGTGAAAACCTTATGGAAAGCTACGCGTCGCTTTGATTGTTTGCTTGATGATGGCGGGGTTTTGCGACGCTCTGGTTTGCTGACCCGGGCGGTAGTTTTCTGGGTAGAAGGTATAGTGCGTGGACGAGGAAATACGTGACGGAGAACGTCTGATCGTTTGGTTGGTGGTGCATTCGTTTCGGCCGGATCGTTTGGTGGTGTACCGCTGTCTGGAATCGAACCCTCGGCATTCACGGGCGTGTGATTGTGCTCTTGTGAAGTCCTTGCGGTATGATGTGGCGGCTCGGAGGAGTAAGACATTCTGGCAAGCGGCCGTGCGGCCGGTGGGCTCAGGTGTAACGAATGCTGGTGCGGTGACTCAAAGTACGACGCCACCTCGAACGGCTCGTGTTGGAGGATAGGAAGCGCAGGCGCAGATTGTGTACCAGCCACTCCCCGAGAGAGATATATCTGGGAAGACGTGTTGGTGGCACCCCCTGTCGGAGGTGTAGCGGACCTAGCTTCTGTTGTCGGTAGAAATGAATGGACAAATGCGTGGGTATGTCAAGAGAACCCAAGCATCCGACTGAGTAAGGGACAAAAAAGGAGTGGATGGATAGGTGATGAGTGTGCTAGTGCTATCAGCGTATCATTGTTTGAAAAATAGCTGCGGAGAATAGAGGATACGCTGAAACGGCCATGGGCGGCGCGTGGGAACTGTCATGCGCGAGAATAAGTTTAATTTCATCAGAGGGTATCGAGCATGAGGAATAAGAAAGTGCCACGAGACCACGAAGGAAGTCGCTGCTCCATGGGGAACATTGTACAAGAAAGTGCTTATATATGTAAGGGAAGGTAGGATCGGGCATGTCAGTCGCTGTTGGTGCTATGAGACGTGGAACCGTTCTCGGACCTCACGCGCTTATCGACAATCCAAACTCCATCCAGACTATGGTTACGCTGTTAGTTGACCGTGGAGAAACAGACAGATCTCAAAGGACTTACGGCATAACCAGGCTCGGATGCTCAAAACGCAACCCACTCTCTCGGGCTTCATCCAACGTCTGTCGACCAACAACCGCGTTCCCATTTTGCACTTCCGAGGCTGTCTCCTCCTGGACGTCGCGGCCGAGATCCGAATGTTCTGCGCGCCGGAGGCTTTTCAAAGCGATGAACTTCATTAGGGGTCGATAGGTACGACTGTAGATATAGGCAAACCACAGCGTGCCAATCACTAAGGGGGCTATCAGAACAGCTCGCTTGAAGGCTTCCCTCAAGGCTAGCTGGCCGGCCAGTGTCAGTTGGAAAAGCACGGCTCCTACAATGATGCGATCGCACATCATCATCCATCCTTTGCCAGTAGAGTGCTGACGATGTTCCATGGCATACAACAGTTGGTATTTGTGGACAAAATGACCGATCATAAAGTATGCCAGTCCACTGAGAAGGACTTGCCAGGAGTCTCGAAGAACGCTGTAGACAAGGCAGATGATGAAGATCAGTATGGTTTGCGGTAAAAAGAAGCCATAGCTGAAGACTGGAGGTTGTACTAGTTCAGCATAATCTACAGCGTGTTAAAAAAAGTCGTAATAGAGGTTAACTGGCTAACTCACCTCGAGGCGTTTTGGCTCCCATCAGGTTGATTGGGTACAGCGAAAGAGCGCCGACTTCCATGAGTCGTAGTGGAAAGAGACCGAACCCTTGCAAGATGATGTAGTTGGTGTAGAAGCCTAATAGCTTTGCCAAGGACTTTGCAAGCGTGTTCGCAATTGTCGAAGCGTCGGCGAAACTTTTCCCAAAGCGATCGAACATGACCGTAAGATTGGATGCAGTCCCGAGGATTGTAAAAACGAAGAAGAAATTGAAGAATGTGAAGAAGAAATTCTTCGATATGACCGAGAGCTCCACATCACCCTGGGATATCATGCCTTGCTGATTCGCCAACCCTGAGTTCTATTAGTTCAACAGCAAGGACGATGAGCTGGCCATCACTTACAATCGTACAAGAATGGCACAAGAACGTTGAGTAAAGTAACGGCCAGCGTAGGCAGCTGTGTGTTGACAAGGGACTGAAGCACTTTGTGAAAATCCAACGCGTCCGCCAGCCCAGGAAACACCTCGCGAATAGCGCACGTGTTCAGAGCTCCAGCGATCGGGACCAGCAGCACAGTCCAAAATATACTCAGGACACCGATAAAAACGGTTATCGACCAAGCCCATAGCATTCTTTTTCCACGAGGAAGATATGTGTTCGTCCATACGACATCGGATGGAGCTGGGCTGCTGTTTGCGAGGAGCTGGAGTGGCGATGGATCCAAAACAGCCTGGATAGCCATCTGGGCGCTTGCAACACTGTCCATGGTGACAAAAGCTAGCGGTGTAGGTTCGAAATCTCTCTTGCGCAGGGTTCTGATCTCACTGTCTAGTCTACGCAATTTCTCCTCGTAGTAATTGATAGCGTCGACGTTCTTGAATCGCAGTTTGAAGCGGCCGAACCAAAGCTTTGCCACTGGACGTTGTCGGGCATATGGAATGATATAGTCGGGGTCTCGGTCGGTGTCATTGAGGAGTTGGCTCGCCTCACCCTCTTCGGTGTCATCCTCACGTATTTCTGGCGCTGGTGGTCGAGGTTGCACCAGGGGTAGAGTTTCAAGGCTCCGTTCCACTCTCCTATTACCGAGATAGACAGTCCACGCTTCCTCGAGCTTCCTCAGCACGGCTTCTCGCTGTGCAATGCGATTATCCAGCTCTTTCCAATTCTTGCAGAGGGTCACGCTTTCGACTTCACCAATGCCGAGGTCCTCGATGAACTCTTTGATCTTCTGTTCAGATCTCAAATCTACCGGTATACCTGATAGTCGAATCGTGCGGTCTGTGATGGTTGTCTGACTACCCAAGTATTGTTGCCGCACCTCGATGATTTTCCTCGTCATCGAAACGATCAGATAGAGCAGCCATGCGGTGAATAGATATGCGAAGACGAGGTACATCCAAAGGTAGTCTGAATAATATTCGTAGTCGGTAGCCATGGTAACCCACCTCGCGGAGGCCTCTCCACGCCTGTTACGGTCTTTCTTGTCATCGTCCGGTATCGGTTTTTCCTTGTGTGTATCGTGGACGGGTTTGATGACGACGAGGGCGAAGAACAGCGCGACAACGAGGAATCGCATGGCCAGTTTGTAGAAGGCGAGGTACACATAGGCGTCTAGACCGGCAGAGGCCAGCACTTGTTCGTCCGTGATACGCCACAGCGGGAGCATCCAAGCCAGAAACCCATCAGGGAGCTCAGGGAGCGCCGTCGCTCGGCTGCTCTGCTTCTTGCGCGCGGCGTATAGGCCCTTCCATCGCGGCCGGAGAAACTGCAGAGCTCGTTAGGAGGCTGTGCCGGGTCCTGCCGCAGAGGGACTCACGCAGAAAGTCAAGAAAGCGGCTATGCCCAGCGCAATAGAAAAGTAGATCTGGATGCGTGTATCGCGGGGGTTCGACGTCCCCCAGAGGTCGTCGCTCCCTGCTTCGCAGTTTTTGGTCCCATTTTTCATCGCTGATTGTGCCTCGCAGGCAGACGTCGCAAGAATACTGTGTAAACACTCATGTGAGGGACTGCAACGCCGAGACTTCGCGTGTGAGCGAGCTGGCGATGTCATCACGCGTCGTCGCTTACATAAGGACGCACAAGCTTCTCCAGCAGTTGCTGCCTGAGGCTGCATATCTGAAGCACCCACCACCCGTTCCCTCGACATCCCTCAATCGGACCTGTCATACGCTTAGGGACTGGTGCGTATCCTCAAAATGACCGATCATCATGCTGCGAAAAGCAAGCCTGGCTCAAGGACTAACGATCCGACTAACAACCCGAAGCCTACGATATTTGTCGAGGTTCAGTTGATCACGCATCGCGACACTGAAAAGAAGGTCACCTCTCGCACAGAGAAATGGCTTCGAAAGAACTTTGCTCATCTAAAGGTGGGCCAGCGCATCGATGACTTGCGTGCGTGCATCTGGCCTCGAACATGAACATGTTTATCTCTTTCCTAGCCACATGACTGAAGCTCCACAGGTGACTTGCACTCCGCTGGCGTTCGCAGACTGGATGTCGCAAGTCAATCTGAGTGTCGAACACTTCCAGACGATACTCATCACTCTCTCCAGGACAACAGCCTCGAGTTCTACCTCTATACGCTGCATTTAGACAGCGACGAAGATGAGACGGCAAGCGGAGACAATGAAGCAACGCAGTTCAGTGTCCTCAGCCTGCCACACCAATCCTTGGACAAGAAGTGGGAGTCCCTCGTATTTGAAGAGCCAATTAAGGAGACCACACTACGCGCACTAATGCGAGCAATCTTGGAAAGCATTGATCCGGGTCTGGTGCATGCTCGCCCGGAATGGCAAAACACTTTGATATTTCACGGACCTCAAGGGTGCGTGAAGGGAGAAGGTGCACATTGGTGAGATATACTAACGTCTATGCAGTAAGTGGGTCCCTTCGGACGAATGTCAGCCTTGAACGATTCAATTATTCGACGGTTTCGATCATCAAACATGGAGCTACCTAACACGGTCTAATTCACTCTGCATAGGCTCTGGGAAAACGACGCTGGCCCAAGGGTTGGCACAAAAGCTAGCCATTCGCCTGCCCAACAACTTCGACAACACCCAATTGCTTCACGTCGATGCGCACAAGCTTTTTAGTCGCTATTTCGGTCAAAGCGCTAAAAATGTGGGCAAGTTGTTCGACGAGGTGCTGAGAATTGCGGCAGACGAGAACCAATTGGTGATCATGATTTTCGACGAAGTCGAGACCTTAGCCAGTTCTCGCGAGTGCGGGTTACAGAAGAGTGAGGTCGCCGATTCTATGCGGGTAAGTGTATATTGAACGGATGGACATGTCAAGTGCGACTAGGCCTCGCTTTTTCACTCACTCACGATAACAGGCAACCAACCAGTTACTGACTGGCCTCGATCGCCTACGTGAATTCCCAAACGTTGTCTTCATTGCGACCACCAACCTTCTTAGCACCATAGACAAGGCGTTTCTAGATCGTTGCTGCATTAAGCAGGAGATTCGGAATCCGTCGGGTAGTGTCTCATACGAGGTCTTGCGCGGAGCGATTAATAAACGTATTGACCAAGGCTTGGTCCGTTGTGATTCGTGGGTTTTCGATGAAGGAAATGGCCACGCTGAAAACACAATGGACGATGCTTCACTGTCCGAGGAACTGACATACGATCATGCCACTTCAGCCAGAGCAAGCGAAGCGGGCGCAACAAATTCGAACGGCGGTAATGAGCTTGCTCACATCCCGGATCTAGCATTGGCCAATATGCTCTGGCCTCATAACGCCGTTACCGTCTCTTCAGAACTACAACGCATCGCCGTCCAAGGCACAGATGTGTCTGCTCGCAAGTGGAGTCATCTGGTCAATTGGGCTAGATATGCTCATACTGTTGAAGTCCCGTGTGGAATCCGGGATCTTTTGGCAGGGTTGGAGAAGGTTCTCGAGCAAGAACTGGGGCGCACGCTAGGCGGTGTTGCACTATCGACTGAGCAAATGAGCGACAGCATGGTAGAAGTTGAGATGAAAGATCTTGACCATGAGGAGGTCTACTTTCGAACCATGGAGTCTTTCAGGGCCAGGAGTGGCTAAAAGCGGTTCGGATGTCAAATGTCACCGGGCATCTTGTCGGCGTCGCGAGGCGGTCCTTAACATGTCGGCGAAAGAAAAAGTGGTCCGTCACAAATACCAACTACTGTGTAGCAATATCTAACGTTAGACATTCTTAGTTTGCGCATATGTACACTTCTGCATTAACGGACAGCCTCACTCTCTAGCCTAATGGCTGTCCATCGCACCAACGCTGCGGGAACTGCTAATAGTCGCACTTCTCAACCACGCCTGTCATCAGTGCAACTTCTGGAACTAGCAGAGCTACACCAACAGCTGCGGGCAGAGACAAGCCTCAGGGAGCGCTTGGCGAATGCTTGACTGTAAGCTTGCATCGAAACATGGCGGGACTGATCCTTCCACTAACGTCGATGGCCCGGTCGAGACCACATCATCGGACATGTGGTCGATAAATTTCGTGCGAACCACGAACCCAGGTTCGTTGGTGTGAATGCCGTCGGAGCTGTTAGGCAAGCGTGATTGAACAGAGACCTGAAGCAGAGCAGTTCAATTTGCAGGACCACAGCGGTGCTTCGAGGGTTGCGATCTCAAATAACTGGCGCTTGGACGGTGGTGTCATCTGACAGGGCACCCTAGATGCAAGGTAAGCGCTGATTCCACGCGTTGCTGAAGACCCACTCGCCCTTGTCAGCCATTTCCACCTACGATCAAGTTGGCTTCGGCTTTCTTGCTTTCATCCCATATCTCCCCAGCACACTCGTACTCTTCCACGCTCTCATGACCTGCGAGATTCTGCAGCTGCAGCAAAAGTCCTCATCGTTCGTTTACCACGTGCCCTGTAAATCCCGCCGTACCTTTGGCGCTCAAGCGAAGCCGGTAAGACCCTCGGAGCCCCTTCGACTTGGCAGAGCCAAGAGGCGATCTCCTGGGCGGCGGCATCGTCTACCTCTCCGTCCATCTGTACGTCCGACGCTTCTCTTCTAGGCCTGTGCCCTCTCCAGTGTGAGATAAAGCTCTCTCGTGCGTCGCTCGACGGGTCGACTGGGGTCGCGCAAGATGGTGATCAGCCCTTGACCCTCCACGCCAGCGCAAGCTAGCACAGCCCCCTCAGATACTATTACAACATCACACTCAGTCTCGTCCGCTGCGGGTTGCTCTCGATCACCACTGCAGCGCATCGCAATGCTGACTGCATCTTCACATAATTCAGATCTGTGTCGCTGCTGCGCGTTCCTGTCGGCGCAACCCCCTTGCCGGCCGATACCTGAGACACCTGCGCGTCACCATCGCCCTCACCCCTCGCTGCGCATCAAACATCCAGTTCGTGCCACACACCAACACCAGACCTCGCACTGTCCTCGTATTCGCGACCTCCCGGGTGTGCGATAATACTGCCGGCGTCAGCTTCGACACCTCCGCCTCCACCGAACGACGACCACGCGTTCCTGCCGCATCTGGCCGCGCGCCTGCCATTGCTGCCTCCCACACCGACCTGCTCCGCGCCTTCCTCGTCCAAGCCCGCGTTTCGCGTCCCGAGTCCAGCGCGCTCCGTTCGGCGTCCACAACCGCGATCGTCGACCTTGGCATCTGTCGACGGGCGTGGGGCTGCTTCGTAGATCAGTTACGGGTAGGCGCATAATGTGTGCGGAACACAGAGTATGACTTCCAGTCCGGCACGTGGTACCATCGCCTCGTCTTCCTTGCTATCGAGCAGGTCGCTGCTGTCTAGGCTTCGCGCGCCGCTCCAGTCCAAGACACGCAACTTCACCGACTTCTACATACAGCCGGACGACCCACACCGCCAGTATGCACCAGGAGACCTTATCAGCGGGAGTGTCATAGTGAAGGTGATCAAACCGTTGCGCATTACCCACCTGGTTATTTCTTTGCATGGCTATGCCCAAGTGTTCAAGAATCCGAACTCTCCCGGCGATGCGTACAAGAACTATAGCTCGACAGTAGGCTCCGGGAAGGGCAAGAAAAATGGGAGCTATTTTGGCAATGGCTTCGTCTCACTGTTTGAGGACGAGGCAGTGCTTTGCGGCGAGGGAAGGTTAGGAGAGGGCGTATATCACTTCAATTTCGAGCTGGAGTTTCCCTCTAAGGGCTTGCCCAGCAGTATAGACGTAAGTTTAGCATCGTTCTCTCCAGAGCTTTCACGACTGACGGCTTCACACAGTTTGAACGTGGGACAATTTCATATATGCTAACATCTACACTGACGCGGCCGACAACCATTTCTCCTACATCGTCGTGCGACACCAAAGTATCGCTTATGGAGGTCGTCGACATAGCCCCCATACCCGAGCCCAAACCGAGGGTGATATCACTAGAGCCTATTTCACGGAGAGCACGCGCAAAGCCACCCCGGAAACGCTCACCCGCCCAAGAACCAGGACAGAAGGCCCCCGAAAGCGCGGGATCAACGAAGAGCGGAAGAGTGTCAGAGCTGAACAGTATCGCTGGAGAGGGTGACGCGCCAGGAAGTCCCGCACCCAGCGATACCAGTTTCGAGAGTCGTATCAGCAGTGGCGCTTCAGGGACCGAATACGGCATCCGGTCCGTGAACACCGCCCTGGAGGGCAGTTCAACAAGTGGCAGCAAGCAAACGTTGAAAGGCAAGACTATCACTGCAACCATCGAAGTTCGAAAAGGCGGTTTTCTACGAGGAGATCAAATACCAATTACGATATTGGTGGATCATACGAAGCACGTTAGAAGTTTGAAGGGGATCATCATTACGCTTTACAGGCAGGCAAGGGTCGACATGCATCCCGCATTGCCATTAGCACCCAACAGCAAAGGCGACAAGACCAAGTCCGAAGATTATTATCCGAAGTCGCGGACAGGCCTTGGTGGTCTTTCACTATCATCTGCGGGATCAAGCCATCTGTTTCGGAAGGATTTATCACAGTCGTTTGCACCTCTGTTCATCGACCCGCGGACGCTCACGGCAGAAGTCAAGAGTGCCGTACGGGTTCCTGATGAGGCATTTCCGACGATATCGAATGTCCCAGGAACGATGATCAGCTTCAAATATTTCGTTGAGGTGGTGGTCGACATCCAGGGCAAACTTTCTGGCCTGGATCGCATGCTTCCTGACTCAGGACTTGTCAACGTGCCGACAGGATACGGAGACAGTCCGACTATGCGACGGGCTGAGGACCCTGCAGGGTCTATGTTCTCAACCTGGGGAGGCACCTTTGCTGACACGGATGCGATCCGACGTGAGAAGGGTGTGGTGTCGTGCCTTTTTGAGGTGGTCATTGGCACGAAAGACAGCGATAGGAATGGCAAGAAGAGACAACCCCAAGAAACGAAACCCAAGACACAACCAGATGTACACGAATTTCCGCTTGGCCCAAATGAAGATCAGTACACCGACGGTGGACACGACCAGGAATACTATGAATACGATCAGCAAGGCCAGTTTTATGACGAGTATGGCTATGAGGGTGCCTACGATGATGCTCCAGACTATCATGACAGCAGGGTTCCTCATGATCAACATAATGTACACCCAGATGTCGGGAACGAAGAAGGCTTATCAGAGAAGGAACGAATGCGAAGAGCAGAAGCGCGCCTATTGCCATCTCAACCTCCAGGCGACGACGGACCATCCGCACCTCCCGATGCTCCGCACGGCATACCTCCGTCCGCCCCAATATTACCGGAGGACGACGACCCACATGCACCCTACTTCGCGCCGGGCCCGTCATCGTCTACGCCCGGATCGTCATCGCAGCCACCACCTCCTTTTTCCACTACTGCTCCGTCAACATCGCACCCACCAATTACGCCATCTATCCAACGCCGCACGACCGATGACGATAGCCGGACGACGACGACAGGCTCCTCGCTGACTATCAACGCCAATCCACGGCAATCACCTCATCCTCCTTCCCGCAATGATTCGACCGCAACGAAACCTCTACCTGCATTACCTCCGCCATCGCCAGTTCCTGTACCAAGCTATTTCCCCTCATCCTCATCACACGTCCAGCACACAGATGACAAGCAAGAGCTGCAGCGGAGAAGACTGGAGATGGAAGCGAGTGCTCCGCCTGAGGACAATGCTGAAGATAGTCCATCGTCGCCAGCACCACCGGCACCGCCACTGGCAAACATGCAGAATCTCACATTAGCGCCTTCAGCACCCATTCTAGATGACGAAGATGAAGGCCTCGTAGACGCGGTGCGACCCGTGCGGAATAGTCCGCCAGACGAGCAAAACGTTGGCGAGGAGCTGCCTGAGTATAAGAGGTAGCATCGAGTTGACATGCGTGGGCATTTCGATTTTTGGATATGACAATATTTAGAGTTACGTTCTATTGTAATTTATGCTTCGCAATGAATGCGATCTATGGGAGATGTTTTGGATGTAAGCAGGGGTTGCTGGATGATAAAGTGAAGCAAAAGCGTGCGCTTTGGAGCCAGCATTGGAGATACCTTGGTGAGAGAAAACGAAGAGGGCGTTGAATCCACTTGCTGTGCTGTTATGCAATGTTCTTGTGACTGTCTGGACGATATGCGGTGATGCACTTTACACCCCTAACTTGTTATAGTACCACATTTGGACAACGTCCGTACACCGTACTTTCGAGGAGCATGCACCGAAATTTTGCAATGCTACCGTATCGTACACCGTAAACAAAGTACGACATGGCGACCCTTTACTATGTGAATGGTATGGAAGGGGTGCAGCCAGATTCCCCAAGCCCAGTCTCGTGCGATCCGATGGCAGTGCACCTCAGCGCAACTCCCTGAGACGAAACTCGATAATCTTCCTCAAAGTATCTGAGTGCACGTCGTAGTCAGAACGCAGAGCTGCGACCTTTTTGGCCATAGCTTTCTCGATCGCCGCTTTCTGTTTGATCAGGTCGTGAAGACGGCGGAGCTGGGCGCTGTACGCTTCAGACCTGTGAAGGCGATCAGTTTCCCCGCTGACGATTCCAGAGGCAGTGGTGTGAGCTCACGCTTTCGCTTCGTGTTCGTCGAAGAGAGAAGTGATGGCTCCCTGGGTCTCGGCGTGGGCTTTCGTATAGGTTTTGTGGACGCCTTGCTTGCGGATTTGGTGGCGTTTGCGTTGCTAGATAGGATTAGTACATCCTATCTCTTCTGGTATTGCGTCTCTTCAGTTTTGGCTGTTCTGTATCTTCTCAACGTACAGAATCAACGATATCAGCCATCAACTTCTGCAGGCCGCCGTTATTCGTGCTCTGCGAGTTGTCCAGCGCCGAGGCCTCGTCGACATCCATCTCATCGGCATCATCTTCGCCGCTAGCGATAACTTTCTCTTCAAACTGCTCGACGACACGTTCACGGAGCTCGTGGCCGCCACGGGAGGTCGATTGCGCGCTCGTTGTCGTGGTCTTCGTAGTGGTGTGCGGGGGTGCCATCGTTGCTGGAGCGTGAGTCGCAAAGCGGTTAGTGCTGAGGATTAGTCGAATGGTAGCTGCAAATCAACTGATCGCTCCCCGAGTCTTGGGAGGCGATCGATGGGTGAACGGTGCAGAGTTCAGCGCCAGAAATTTGGTTGTGGTGATTCCGCAAGCGTTCCTGCCCCACACGAGCGCCAAGATTTCGGTGGGTGGCCAGTGCGTATGCCACGGAAATTTCGCCATCTCGACATCTGCACTCTCCTTCCAGCAAACCTCACACAATGGGTCTCGCAGCGCCGAAGAAGTACGCGATTCTCCTCAACAACGCATGCCTCGAAAAGTGCTAACGTAGAGCGAAGCCGCACCCGCATCTCCAACGATCCTCAGAATACCACCTGGGCCAACAACACGTCCCGCTTCGGCCACCGCATCCTCACCTCCCAAGGTTGGACACCCGGAGCCTCTCTTGGTGCCAATGCTGCCCATGCCGAACATTATACCGCCGCTTCACACTCACACATTCGCGTGCTGCTCAAAGACGACAACCTCGGGCTCGGCGCAAAGCGTGGCAGCGAGCGGGCAGAGAACTTTGGGCTTGCGGGGTTGGCGAGTATATTGGGGAGGTTGAATGGCAATGAAGAAGAGGTGAAGAAGGAAGAGGAGAGGCAGGAGAAGATTGAGCAGAGGGCATATGTGTATCGAAAATATGGGTTCATGAATTTTGTTAGCGGGGGGTTTCTGTTGGGCGATAAGATCACGAAGGATGTCAAGAGAGAAGATATCAAAGTAGAGATCAAAGCGGTGCCGGAGAGTTCTGGTAATGAGGTCCAGGAGAAGAAGTCGAAGAAGCGAAAGCGGTCGGGCGAGGAGACCCCGAATGATGAGCAACCGAAGCTTAAGCGGAAGAAGAAGAGCATGGACCTTCGTCAAGAGGCAGCGAAGAATGTGATGGCTGAAAAGTCTGTCACCAAGTCCAGAAAGGACAAGAGGGAAAATAAAAATAAAAAGTCGACAACATCCTCGTCCGATCCCTCTACTATCGACTCTCCAGCCTCAGCCATCTCAGAACCCATCACCGACAAAGCCCGTCGGAAAGCAGAAAAACACGCCCGAAAAGAGGAAAAGAAGCTCAGGAAAGCTCTCAAGAAGGCTGCAAAGGAAGCCGCACGGTTGAACCCTACGAACAACGATTCAAGTTCAGAAAGCGAAGAAGAGGAAAGCACCCCCGTCACTTCTGTGTCCACTACTGGCACATCGACACCGATTTCGGCTGCAGGTTTGACATTCAATGCGAGTGGGCGGCATGCCGTGAGGCATCGGTACATAAGGCAGAAGAAATTGGCTAGCATGGATCCTCAGGCGTTGAAGGAGGTATGTGAACTTGCCCGCAGCTTCCGGTCGTCCTATACTAACAAAGAGGCTAGATTTTCATGATAAAGACTCCCGCATAAACATAGAGCTTCGCTCGGTCTGGCATAGCACGGCGTTTGGGAATCCCTTTTCTTTGGTTGACTTTCATTGCGTCAAATGTTGTTCGCACGAAACATAACGTCAAATAAACTGATTCATCCTCACTGGGGCTACATCGTTTCATATGTTCCATCGGCTGTTCTCATTTGATCGGCGCTAGCAGGCGTAGCCTGTTAGAGGACCCGGGGTTCAAACCGTACGCCTATCTAGGGTACCAACAACACTTGCGAGGCCTGGCCTTTCAGCCACAGACGTGAGGGGTAAGAGGTCAATGACAAATACTCTCTCCTTGCTCAAGTTCCGCAGGTCCTGAGCCTATATCTTGCCATTCACACAACGCGGTCCCTTACGACTCCAATACATTTATTAGAACCTTTTGTCTTCCAACGTTCACTATGTCCGCCTGTGCAATCGTTCAGCCAACTCATCCGACGGCCTTGGACGATGAGATCGCAGCCTTGGCTCTCCAGTTCCAAGAAATCGACATCTTCTCCGAGACTTTGAAAGGAAAGCATGCAGTCGATGATCCTCCAGACAGCGAAGTCGCATACGCTAGCTTCCAGGCTGAGCTTGAAGCTTTGCAAATCTTCTTGATGGATCAGCAGCTAGCACAGAGCATGGGCGCTGCCGTCTACACGGATGGAGGCCTCATCACAGACCTCACTTCTCGAGACATCCAATCCCATGAAGACAGACGCGTAGCCATTCGCATGAGCAATGAAGACCCTGAGATCGAAGGTCCGCCACCAGCTGTCGTGGGGGAGCTGCGCACCGCCGTTCAAGAGTGGACGTCCACTGTTGCCGAGATTTTAGCGGCGTCCTCCCTTGTGGAGTTCTCCGACGATGTGATTGAGGCCGGTCCGTCTGTGAGCTACGCTGAGAGTCAGGCGGATGTTCTCGAGAAGTTGTCCAATACCACCCGATGCAGTGCATGCCTTAGCCGGTTCCCTGTTGCGCTCACGATCGATACTGGATGTAACGCGGAAAGCCACCGGTACTGCATTGATTGCATGAAGCACGTTTTCATCCGCGCTACCAAAGAGGAGCCGTACCACCCACCTCGTTGCTGTGGCCAACAAATTCCATTGGAGGCTTTCGAACAGCATATGACGGTCGAAGAAGTTGAAGCTTTCAAATTGGCAGGCGTCGAGTTCAGCACCCCCGATAGGGTCTATTGCAGCAATCGCCAATGTGGCCGGTTCATCCATCTTGAACGAGTCGACATGGGTATGAACCGGGCAACATGTGAATGCTGCAGCCAACTTACTTGTTCGGCTTGCAAAAACGCGTATCATGGCGACACTGCCTGTCCAGACGATCCTGCTCTTCGGCAAGCTCAAGAACTAGCGCGCGGTGAGGGTTGGCAGTCTTGCCCGACTTGTCACCGGCTGGTCGATATCATATCCGGTTGTAATCACATAACGTATGTTGCCCCAGTACCCGTGTCGCCAATTGTAAACTAACAAGAACTTCTCCAGGTGTCCTTGCGGGGCAAACTTCTGCTACGTGTGCGGTTCGAGGTGGAAGACATGCAACTGTCCTCACGCAGATGAAGCTCGCATCGAGGCGCGAGCCGAAGAGGTGGTAGATCTTGATGCTCCTGTGGATATGCCTCATGCAGAACGTCAACGCCGGGTCTGGGAGGTTCAAAGGGACCTCTTGGAGCACGACGACTGCGAGCATCCGGGGCGCTTCCGGCGCGTCTTCGGTGGTGAGCGACGAAGAAGGGCCATGCGATGCGAGCTATGTAGCGACAGGCACTGGAAGTACATCTTGCAGTGCCGTCACTGCCACATCAATGTGTGCGAGGACTGCCGTCGTAATAGGATTTAGGGGGCCGCAAAGAGGTTGCAAAGGGTAGTGTTTTGATTTTTGTCGGATTCTAGTCACTCGTTTACCACGCACTTAAAATTCACTCGAGTCACTCCTTAATACCTTTCATTCACCCAGAATCTGTGAAGAAAGTGAAATGACCGATAAAAAGGTGATTCGAAATGTCAATTTTGTCCCACGAAAACAGCACTGACACCCTTCTGGGTCAGCTTTACCGACTTCACAGCGTCACTCTGGCGATCTGGTTGCCCGTCATTGCGAGCGTGCATAAATTCGCTCTTCTCAAAAAGGATCCTTGTGATGCTCGCGGTACACATCAGATATGCAACAACATCCACACGAAAGTGAATATACGCGCCTCACTCTGCATGACTTTCTTCCCAAGAAATACTGAGACCGGTTGCTCCGTCAAAACTCGAAAGAGGTACAAGCAAGGACAGATATGCAGTTTCGGTCTGGAGGGTAAATCTTTTGTGTTGGGCTTGCTATTATACACGAGAGGTTCTTTCCGTCTAACTATAGCCTTCGTAGTGGGATATACCGACGTCCTTCCTGTACAAAGCCACGGACAATCTTTAATGTAATCGGCTCCACCACTAGATCGAGCACGGAAATGCTCCCAGGAACTAACCAGTTATTTAGTAAAAATGTACCGGCCCGCAGAGCAACGTGTCCGTCCACTATTACCTCTGCCTCTCGACTTTTGATTGATCAGATGGTGTGGACGTATGGACTCGCAATGTTGGTGCGAAGGCTTCGGAATGCGTGTAGGGCGGCTGAGGTGTAGGGTCGGGAGGTTCGGAAGCGTATGTGAGGAGGTATATTGTCCGTTCTTCTGGGGGAACGAGTCGAGCGGAAAACAGGTCCCGGAGCTCGAAAGGCTGTGGCTGATGGGGGTCAATGAGTGGCGCTCTTGCTAATTCGGCCTCATCGGATGCAGCGTGATCACTCATCACTCCGCCTCAGTCCCGAAGCATCCAACTCCACAGGAGGCCCTGGGACCGCATGTACAACCCTTGAATCTAGCTCCTTGTGTGCGTTGATCGCCTCTGCCTCATTTCTCCACTTTCCACCCAAAAACCACTTCTTGTTCGCAAAATCTGGGTCCTGATCCTCCATTTCCGCAGTTTGGGCCTCGGACGCTGATGTTAAGCCAGATTTTCTGCGTTTTCGCCGTTTGAGGAGGAAGAAGATGGCAAATGCGACAACAAGAATAGCACTTAGAGCTGCCCCTAAGGCTATTCCCACTTTGACACCCGTGCTGAGTCCCGTCGGAGCTGGTGAAGCAGCGGAGGTGTCGGGTTGCAACTCGATTGGGGTGGCAGTTGCGCTGGCTGAATTAGGTGACGTAAAGTCTAGCTTCACACCAATCTGTTGCGCGACCGAAGCTGCGTACGCCGATGGGAATAGGGAAAAGTCGCTCATTTGCCATGCTATCATGAAGAGATCGGCAAATGCAAGTCCCGTGGTGGCTGTAGAGATGCTAGAAAAATCCACTACAACTGTAGCGGTGGCAAGCAAGTCATTGGCACCAAACGTTGTTGTAGTAGTGGATGCGGTGAAGGAAGTAAAGGCTATTGAAATGGAAGTTCTGCCATGGAAAGTTTCTTCCCACGTGAAGGGAGATAATGCAGGTATGGCGGTAGAGAATTCGCTGAAACATAGATCAAAGGATATTCCAAGAGTCTGACCACCCATTGATGCCCCTTCGGGCTGCATGTACATCCCGCTTTTGGAGCTCTTAGTAATGCCAGCTAGAGATTTGCTATGGGGCCATACCTTCTGCAGCAGCCTGCCTGCCACACGGTAATTGGGCTGCCACCTTCGCCTTTCACGTGCATTTCAGCAATCGTTGCGATTGTGTGCCCGCTGGGACATACTCCGGGACTGTAGTAAGGGTTCATTGAATAAGGCTGGCATGCAGTGTACTCGAAGTCGTAGCCATTGTACGTTAACCATCTGGAATAATCCCCACTGAAAACGAGGGTACTGGGTGATACAGTGGAGAAGGCAAGAGCCCATCGGTCTAAGCACTCTTTGGGATATTCGTATAATGTAGTGAGTGCTGCTTTGTTCGATGGGATCGCGTCTGTATCCACCAAAAATGTCGAGATGGGAGCGGATAGGTCCAAGTTCGAGCTGGGCGCTGGTGTCGTCCTGGGAGCGCCCATGGCTGAACCTGTGGTAGACGCAGCAGCCATGGTGCGATTTCAATGAAGGATCATTTAGAGTAACGGTGTGCAAAATAATAGTTCAACAAACATAGAGCGAGCGATAGATTGGAGACTTATCGGGAAGATATGGGTAGGGTTGAGCAACCCTGCCCGTCTGGTAGCCATCCTTCGGGACTTTTGTTTCAGATTGTTGGTGGCTTGCGGACTTCGATTGCATCTTCAGAGACGAGTCTATGGATGTCGGTTGCGCGCATCGCCGCTCATCATGTAGTATCTACTAGGTCCTACACTTGACATATTCATGAAGAACCAAAAAGGGGCAATATAATGAGTGAATCGATGATGCTTAAGTATACATACAATGGTGATGGAAGGTGCAAGACCAGGTGCAAGTGTTGTGTACGGGTGGCCCCTTCCCTCGGTACTCGCCACCCGCAGCTGTGTTATGACATCAAACCAATCAAAGCAGCCTCGTTTCACCTTCACAGCCTTGTGTGACTGAACATGATTGAATGCCTAATAACAGCTCAACGTGAGTAAATTGAACGAGGCTGTAAGGTGCATGAGGTCCCCGCCCTTACCTTCTCATTGGTGTGTACATGCACACCACCAACCCCGTTCTCTTGACTTCGCCACGACCCTGCGTCATACCGCTCTAGGCGCATGCATCCTTGCAAGAATGGACAGATTGATCGCGGTCCGAACGGATTTGGTCTTGGTGTACGGTTGTTGGCATTCGAGGCCCACATGACGAAAGAATTGACGGGGCTGGGGTCGAGGAGCCAGCCGGTAGGAATGAGGTGGTGAGCAAATTGTGTAAAACGAAGGGGACCCATATCATTAGTTGTTGCCAATGGAATTATCACCTCTATACAGTATCTTAAGAGTCAAGTTAAAGGTATTCATAGATCAGGTAGCGCACTTACAAACCAGAGGACTTCCCTTGCCCGCACTCTGCCAACTATTCTTAAGGTCTGACCTGCAAGAAAGTGAGTACATATCCCCTACAGGCCATACCAACCGATAAAAACAAGGCCTTTCATACAACAGTGAGATCTAGTGTTCAACATCATATCTATTGCGCACCCCCAATACCCATAATCGACCAATATCTACACCATACCAACTCAGCCAGACCAAGATCCCTACTCCAGCATGTTGAATGATTCCAGCCTCAAAGACTCGCGTCCAGATAGAATCTACTAATCGTACACCTCAAGAGTAAAAAGTCAAGAACAGAGTGTTAAGCTCGACCCAGCCCAGAGCCCAAGCACCAGAAAACATTACTGCATCGCACTGCGAAACGGCTTTTCAGCATCCTCACGCGCTCTCCCACGGCCTCCAAAACTTCCACCCCTCTCTGACCTCTCGTTCGATATTTCGGTTCCGTCCGCTCACGACACCTACGAGCCTTTCGATTCCCTCTGTGCCCTCTGCCTTCAAAAATTTCTCTTGGTCAATCTCCTCACCGCCCTCCTCTTCATTCACGTTGTGCAATACAGCCGGCCACAGCACGCCGACGCCGTCTCCCGCCAATGTAGTCTCGAATTTCTCGAACCCTTCGTTTTCGAGTTTGACTTCTAGGTTGTCGAGAATAGCGTGCTTGAGCTTTGTGCCAGAGGAGATGATAGAGCCTGTAGCGGTGACTGGAGAATCGGGTTCAGACTCGGAGTCATCCGAGGAGTGGTCATGGTGGGTACCGTTTCGGTGGCCGGTGGAGGGGGGTTGCGGTTTGATGATCGTGATAGCGCAACCGCCTCCTCCAGCGCCGGTGAGCTTGGTCCAACCAATGCCCGTGTGGTCGATGATTTCTCGTATGCGCTCGAGCTTGGGGTGTGATACGCCAAGGGACACCAGAAGGCCGTGGTTGATGGTGATGAGGTCGCCTAGGTACTTTAGCGAATCGTGCGACTTGGGGTCGAAGTCTGATGATGTGAGGAGCTTGTGCGCGGATTCTGTGACGAGGCCGATAGCATCGAGAATGTTCTCCGTGAGGGCGGGGTGGTTAGCCTTGAGCGTTGCGACTTTTGCGACTTCGACGGCTGTGCTGCGGGACTGCCGTGTGTTTACCAGAAGAAGAGGCAGCTCGGGGAAGCTGTGGAGCGGGACGATTCGAGGAGGCTTGTTGGGACCTGTCCGCTGGTAGAGGACGGCTTTGCCACCCGAGGCTACTGTGTTATCGATGCCGGAGGGGTTGCCATGTATGCACATCTCGCCCACAAACGCCCAGCGATTGATTCGTTCAAGTTGTAGCTCGCACTCTTGTGCTGGTTGATCCTGATGCGGACCGCTCAGAGCCCGTATCTGGAGCAGCAGAGCAGCGCTTATGCAGACCGAGATACTTGCGCTGCTCCCCAGACCGGCTCTCAGCGGGATTGTTGAGCGTATCGTGTACACACATGGGTTTGTCTTTCGCGACGCCAACGAGAGAAACAGGTAGAGGAAGCAGCAGGCAGACGAATGGTGGACCTTCCGTATCGCGTCTGGAACCTTGGGCGACACCTCCTCGATGTGTGGTTGTATAGCAGCCAGAAGATCCGGGTCTAGCGACGACACCAGATCGTAGTAGTACTTCTTCTTTCCCGGCGCCGAGAAAGTGTCCCATGGTAGCTCGTCGATGTTCCATGTGTGCTGTAGCTCGATATCGGGGAAGCGGACTGTCACGGTTCGATGTGACTTTGAGAGAAAGGAGACGTGGAGGTAGGAGCGAAGGGCGATGGCGGCGGCAATTGCAGGCTGGAACCGGTTAGCTCCCTTCAAGAATGCTTCCGCCTTTAGGTCGTACCTTTCCATGCACCACGGCGTGTTCCCCGTACACAATGACCTTCCCGGGCGCGGAGACCATGAAGGGGGGCATCATGGGTGATGACTGCTTACGGTGTAGCGCGGGCGCGCTATTTGAGCGCGAAGCTCCGTTTGCTGGCATAGTGGAAAGTAGTTGGGCGGGCATCGTTTCAATCGGTGAATTTTCTGGCGTTTGCGTGGAGTGCGACGAGGTGGTGCGCGGCGTGAGTGTTTCTATGCGACGCGGTCAGTCTGCTATAGGTAAGCCCCGAGGGGCGGTCGGAGTTAAGAAAATACCTGACGTGTGATATCCCTGTCTGCGCACGCTGTCGCTCGAGGGCATAGTGAATCTTCAGCAGTGGGTGAGTGCGTGGGGCTGGCTGGTGAAGCTTTGGGAGAACCACGGGGGCGTCACTCGCTGGTGAAATGACGGCCTTGACGGTCTGTTGCTTTCCGAGATGGCTCGGAGCTAGTGCAGAACAGTGCTTTGATCATCATTCGCTCCCCGCCGACCTGCAGGAACCATACCGATCATCCTGGTTTCTAGAAGCCGCCCTATGGTGGTCCTCCTGTTGCCAAAAATTCAATGCATGTTCTCGTCACATCGCGATGTTCATCCCCGCATCTTTTTAGAAACATTTGAACGAGGCAGCGTTTACGAGTACATTTCCGATTTGTTACGCCCAACAATAGTAAGCTATGCCTTTGTTTTTATTGGCTGGCCGGACCCCTTTCAACAGCTGCCAGGTTTTCTGATTACCGGGAAAAAGGCATCGGTTCCACTCAGCGACGCATGGCTTGCATCGGCTGCCACATTCGTCATCTTCTCAGCATCGTTCAGCGCGCGTCGGGACGTGGCGCCAGCTGGGTGCGCATACAAGCTGAATGGGGTTCAGCAATGTAAAGCTCTTGATCTCCGCTCTTCGCCGCGCCCGTCTGTCTGCTGTTATACAATGCAAGACTTGCTATAATTGAGCAAAGCAACGAGCGCGAGCACATGCGCGTTTCGAGCAGTGGACAAGCAGCATGCACAGATGCCATGACTCCGCCACAATCAGTCGCAATGCCTAGAAGGCTCATAGATGGAAAGGTAATATCGATGACCTTAAAGGAGAATCGCCCAAGGTTTCGATTGTTGTTTAGAAGGATGTTCGCCGCGACCGAAATTGGGGAGCGCCCGCTCGCAGAGCCTGGCAAGCAGTCGTGATAAGAGCGGTTAGAATCAGAGATAGGCGATAGGCTATCCGGTTCAAACACTGTTACCGAAATTTCTTGAAGCAGATAGTCACCATGAATAGCGAGGATGAGGGTACCAACGTTCTCAGAGAGAGTCGTGAAACTGAAGCGGCCACCTCATTTCGATTTCGATTTCCCTGCTCTCGCCTTTTCCTTCTCCGCCCTCTGTTCCTTGAGTCTTGCCTTCTTGGCCGCCTTCCTGGCATTCTTGTCATCCCCATCTCCACCGTTCTTCCTTTTCTTTGTGCCCTGCTCCTCGCCAGTGACCTCTACCTCCGGCGCATCTCCACCCTCTTGCACAATGTGTACCATCCGCCCGATTTCCCCCACCTCAATCGCCGCCTCCTCCCTCTCAAACTCGGACATATCCTGCCAGTCATTCTGCGTGGCATCCGCAGTATCCGCATCCTTGGTCTTCTTCCCCTTGCCCTTCCAGCTCGATGCTTCAGATTCCTGCTCCTGCTCCTCGGAATCTCGCTCGGGCTCGGGCTCGAGGTATTCACCGCGCAGGCCTGCCGCTACCCGTCGAAGATTGTGCATTACCACACCGCCGGTTGGGCCGCCGTGTGAGCTAAATGTGACGCCGCTGGGTGTGATGAGCGCGTCAGGGTGTAGATGTGGGTGTCTTTCGGAGTTTGCGATATATTTGTCGAGCATCTTCGAGGCATCTGCGAGCGATATGGGCCGCGATGCGATGTGCCGGTACGGCGGTAGAGTTTCGAGTGCCATTTTGTGCTATGAGCCAGAGAGGGGAGGGGGTGGTTTCAACTTCAATTGATCCTCCTGCTCACGAGTTTGTGGTTGTCTGAGGTGCGCGCGTGGAGGCTGTAGCTGTCGATTAGCTGCGGAGAAAAGTTGCAGACGATTTTTGAGGTCGAACTTTTTGCGCACGGACCGTCGCTGTCTCTTCGTTTTCCACCATCGAGCATGCAGCACCTCCGATTCCAGCCCAGATCAACCATCGCTCTCGCCATCTGAATTTGACTCCCTCGTCCAAGGTGGGAGCAATCGCTACACTAGAGGCGTCATGAGTGCCCTCCAGTGCCTTAGGGTGGTCGCACGACCGGTCACAATGCGCGCAACCCTTCTCCGACCCTCCTCCAGCCGCATGGTAGCCGCCCACAGGTACGCATGCCAAGTGCTTCTACTCTAGCACTCGACTAACGAGAATCGTAGATCGTCAACTGCTTCAGCACGTTCCATATCCCTCATCGCACCTCGGCGGCCCATGCTTCCAACCTACTCGTACGCCTCCACGATCCCCACCCCCGGCTCGATCACCACACCTGCCATCCCATCTGCGGGCGCACTCGATATTGCTTCCAAGATATCAACTCACCCTGCACTCGGCTCGATACAGATTCGCTGCGGTCCGCGTGATACTTACAACCCGAGTCATTTGGTGAGGAAGAGGAGACACGGCTTTTTGAGCAGGATAAGGACGAAGAAGGGGAGAAAGCTGTTGATGAGGCGATTAAAGAAGGGGAGGTGGAATCTGAGCCACTGAACAGGCTCTGTGAGCATGGGATGTGGGAGGCGGACGGAAGGTTACAGGAACAATGGACTGGGTCGTGACATATCAAATTTCCCGGAGCGCCCCTCGTTGTGGGGAATAGTCAAGTGCAGCCAATTTTTGGGAGTAGTGTATGCGATTTGTAGTCGTAAATGAAGGGGGTATGGGGCTATGAGGGTAAGCTGTATCTCTATTGTAAATCTATGTACATGGACTGCGGATTGGCGAATCGAATCTGGCCTTTGGCACCGGCTTAGAATCAGATCTCTTCATTGTATGACCTCCTCCCTTCTTTCCCAGTCAGGTTACAAGGCATTCGTCAAGTACAGCTCGAGACGACTTCAGGGCTCATCAATGATTGCTCCAAATGTCGCCCAGATTTGTCACGTGATATCGCGCCTTAGCGTGTCCCATCCGAAACAAGATGTTGTCGGTTGACACGCAACAGATCCGGGTCGCAACAACCGCAAGCTGATCATTGCAGTGATCCGTTGCATGCATCACCGGGAGTCTGAAGATATGCATCGGACGCGAGAAGCCGCAGGTGCCGTAGCGTCATGTGCGTGTGAAGAAATTGTGCGGCACTCTGATGTATATATTACCCCACCACTTCCTCCTGCCCTACCCCAATCCAAACCCTTACCCAATTCATTCCCATCCCAGAATTACAACGACATATCACCACGTACAATCACTCAACGCGCAATCATGCCTCCCTCCGTCGATACTGCTACTATTCAATGGCTCCCAGCCATACCTGAGGCCAATCTCGCCCTAGTCCGCGCCTTTGAACCCACTCTGCCTACCCATCCCAATCTACTCAACGCAGCCGGAAGACCTTCTTCATGTGGGACTTCGCGTCGCGCACGAACGCCATGCTTGAGTCTATCTTGCACAACCATCCACCACCGGGTACGGCAGCTACAAGGGACAGTGTGCCGCATGTTCCTCCAGCCTCCATGGAAGAAAACTCAGAGGAAGGAGCTGATAAGCGATGCGGTGGGTCGGGTGTTTTATGTGAGTATGGTCGACAAAAGCGGAATAGCGGTACCTAATCGCAGAGAGGCTCCATCAGATGATAACGGACACGACTGGCATGCCGGTGATCATGTTTGGCGAGGCGCCTGGAAGAGGAGTTGGTGTCAGTAATTCCGTGAGGAGTGCAGCGGACAATGTTGATGCGGTGATGTTGGGCAAGCAGGAGGGTGACGCGGAGACTGCGGCATCCTAGATGCCACGACTCCAGATTGGAATGGGCGATGATTTCTTGGAACGGTCTGCGTTTTCCATGTCGATGTACCGAACCAGGGGCATGTGAATCTCGTTTATTGGTAAAGTGTACCAATAAGCCTTGCCTATCGTGGTGTTTTAAGGCAAATGCCGAACGAAGAACATCTTGCTGAAATGAACCCCATTTCGTCATCGGCGTCTCTTGACTTCGAAGCAAAATTTTGAGCTCGGGTTTAGCTCTCTTCATGCTTCTTCTCGGTTGAATGCGGTACTTCTCCTGCGGACTCTTGCCGCTCTTCGACATCCTTCCACAAGTCTTGTGTCGAGCTATCAAAAGCATCCACAAGCTTTGAACGCTCATCCACCTTGTCAATCTCTTTCAGAATGAACGCAATAGTTGCGTCCCTCGCCTTGTCGACCCTCTTCAGCGCCTCCATGGACATCGTCTCATAGTTTGGAGGCGCCTTCTGCGGTGTCGGGGGCGCAGGTTCCGAATCGTTCAGTTTCGCAGTCTTGTCGGCAAGCAATTTTCTCAGGACGAAAATATTCAGATCCCTTTCTCTCAAATTGTTCTTCAGCTCTTTTCGCATAGTCTCTTCTTCGAGTTTTTGCTTCTTGATCGACACCTCTTTCCACGCTTCTTCGTTCGCAACTTTCCAGTTCCAGATGGCTTGCTTCGCAGAGTTTTCGATATGTGTAAAGCGGATCGGTCCAATGTTCTGGCCTCCATACCATCTCGCAACGACCACAACGCCTTCCGCGCCCGTGTCATTGAGCACGTGCTGCAGCCTGCTGCCTGCCCATTTCTCGCCATCATCGTCATGGCCCAAGTCATATAAGACCTTCTTCTCTGGAATTAGGGATTTCTGACGGGAGCGCTTCCGCCATCCCGCTATGCGGTGCGTCGCTGTGCTGAAGTCAGGAAGATCTTGGAGTGCTTTGACAGAGAGAGTTGGCGAAAACGCAGCAATAAAAGAAGAGGTTTGCTCGACTATTCTATCAGAGCGATATATGTCCAGAGAGGGTTCCGGTGAGAGGGAACGATCCCGCTTGAGGGCCATGTTTGGTTGGGGTTGGAGCTGCGGAGGGGTGGGGAAGAGGTTGGGAAGCGGATCTGAGCAGACGGCATCTTCGAGCGGGATGTGGCCCGTGCGGACGACTTGAAGGGAAGATTTGCCGGCAAAGCATCATTTCTCATCCCATCTTGTACCTGCTCTTCGTCAGGCTTGCGTTTCATCTCCGTCGACAAATTGTTCACTGTGGTCTTCTTACTTCTCCGTAGGAACGACTTCGTCTAGTATTGATCGAGATGGAGGACGATTGAACCCGGCCTACCTCCTAATGGAGGAGGGGCAAGAGCAAACGATAGCAGCAAGACTGCGATATCAGAACGGCTGGAATATAACATTTGCCTAGCAACGGGCATGGCAAATTGATATCAGGTGAGAGAAATGCTCTTATTTCGACGTGAATAGCGATTGCTGCTCCTCTCACCTACGGTCACCCTGGAAGGCAGCCACGATATATAATCGCTCTCGTCACCCGCACGTGCGTTCTAGGCTTTTCTTCGTCGCCTCAGCCTTCCATGTGCTAATAACCATCAGGAAGTTCACGGCCTCTTCTACACTCAGGCCTCGCGACAGTTCACCTCCGGCGACGGACTTGTCTTGAGCGATTCCTCTACCGATATCACTCTCCTTCGTTGGACTGTGAGGCAAAATTTGCTTTCAAGTCACGACCGGTGCTATTATCTGCTTCTTAAAAAGGCGTGCTTGATCTACGCTCTCTACCGATCAAATTTGAACACCAAACCGACGCAGAAGAACGCAACCTAGCCATCTCGTTGCTGAGGTGAGTTTTGCCTTCCTCTCCAACATTGGCGGTTCCCGATGTAAATATGCCACGAACAGGCGGTCGTAGCGGCTTCGGATCTCTTCCTCCGATGGCATATTGAGATTTGGAGTAAAAACTAAAATTGCAGCGTATCCTCGACAAGATTCAACTCTGCAGGACATCATGGGTCGATACGACACCCTCAATGCCGATACCAAGGACACGGTTGATGCAATACTACCAGCAATCGCCAAGGCATTCAAAGCCGACCACGTCAAGGACATCATTCCCGAGGATATCCGCATGCGTGCTTGGGATTGCGAGCGTCGCGACCACATCAAGCACGAGACCGAGGACGACCCCCGCAATTGGGGCGTGCAATTTCTCAAAGACCTTCTCGCTATTGCGCGTCTCAATGGAGGTAATCTGGCTGCATTCCAGGAGCTCCTGAGGGCCAAGGTCAACAAGCACGAAGCCAAGCATCCGTGGTGTAGGCTTGCGGACATCAAGGAGATCAAGGCGAAGCTTCAGAACCCAGACCAGGAGAGTGAGGCTGAGCGTTCGCCAGACGGATACGTCTCGGCTGCGGATACTAGTTACGACTCCTATCTAGAGGAACTGGTAGAGCCCGAGGTTCCCAAGGGAACGAAGCGTGGTCGTAAACCTCGTAACGTCGAGTTATATGAGGCTCGTAATCAGCCCAAGCCCCGCAAACGTATGTATCACCTATGTCGTTCCCGTTACCCATACTGACAACAAACAAGGTCTCCGCCGTGCCGACAGCAGCGGCTGGGAACGCCCCGAGAAGTCTAACCAATCCAACAAGAGACACTACTCCGGTGATCCTCGCGTCTCCAGCAATCGGATGTCTGTCATCAGTGGTCGCGAGGGTTCTCCTGACTCTATGAGCCTCGGATCAATTTCGTCGCCCTTCGCTGCCGAGTTCCCTGCTTCTGGAAGGGGCCGTCGTATGTCCTCTTCCATGATCCGCGAGATCGACAACTCCGACGTGCCATTGGAGGTCCAGAGACTTCAGGCCGAGATTGAAGCAGCGGAGATCGAGCTCAGTCTTGCTCGAGCCAAAGTTCGGTACATCGAGGCAAGAGAGCGGGCGGATGGTCAGGCAGCTGGCCGCGCCGGAACAGGACTTGGAATGGGAACGGGAACCAAAGGCCGACCTCACACGTTAGAGGACTAAAGCACGATATCATGCTTAGCCGCATCCTTCGTGTATACCTTGGCTGTGGTCGTGGGTTTGAGCGATTGTAGGAACTCGCACAGGCGTTTGGGATCTCTGGACATCGAGTTTTGCACCGCTTCCGTAGGGCATGAATCTCCACGTCATTTCAACAACACTACCTCTACCACTATCTTCTTCTTCATTTGGTAGAACGATCTTGCGCTGCGGAGTGGGGAAGCATTTCCCCTCCATCCGTGGCGCACTGGTCCATGTATGAAAACCTGCTCATAGTTTCGAAGTCGAGGAAGCCTCCAATAGAACTCGAGTGTCACGGCTAGGTGGTATGCAGTTTCTTAATTCTATCTCCTCTCATTCTATATGTGCCTCTTGTGATGGGTAGTTCGTGTAATTTCAGCTCCCCCTCACAGCCTATATGAGCTCCCCCAAAACGCTGGGTACCATAAGATATAGACCTTAAATGCGCTTAGCTACCTAACATGTATATCTTTCATTAATTTTACATATACCTGTAGGGATTGGCGTGATTTCGGAGGGTAGGTAAGTCATGGTAGAGCTTATTTCCCAAGAATTATCCATCACAAGAGATGTGCCCCTTTGCAATGCCGCCTTGTTGTCAGACACTTGGCCGGGCCTTTATCCTCCGATCCTATACTTCGAATGCTGCAGGGGGTACACGCGCATGAAAACTCTCAGCCGCACGTTCGTATTTCGTACCTCGCAACCTTTCGCTCTTGGCACGCCTCCTTGCAACATCGTTGGCCGTATTTTTAGCATGCTTTTGCGCTCGTCTTTTTTTTCTATTCGTCGATTTATATGCCGAGCCTAGTGCGTTCGCCTCGTATATGCGCGAGCGCGCAAGTTTCCTTGCTACCGGTCCTTAATCTCCACCGTCTGGAGACAGCAGCAGAAATAACGGCTTTGAGAAGCGAGTCGGCGCTGTGGCTTTGGGTTGCTGGTCACGATATGCAGGTACGAGGGGGGCACTTTTGTTCCAGGCATTTCTCTTCTCGAGGGCGGTTGTGCTCGTTGGCTTCCTTTGCTCCTGTTCGGGCGATTGTCACTCTTTTGGTCACGTCGCTTTTGCACATTGTCATTCATTTAATATAATCCCCTCGTTCATCTGAATAGAAACCATGCGCTACCAACTCCTGTCCTTCTCTTGCGCTTTAATAGGCGGTTACTGGTTGCGGACGGTCGCTGCGTCTTGGTAAGGCCCCTCTCGTCCGAAGACAAATACATATGGTCGCTGATCAAGATAGCTACTACCCTGACGGCTCCTTCCCATCAGACTACACCTACACTGAATGCTCAGGCGACGGCATCTCAACATGCTGCATCCAAGACAATGGCATGCAGTGTCTCTCAAATGGTCTCTGCTACTCCGAAGCGAGCAACTATATGTACCGCGGCGGGTGCACTGATAAGTCGTGGCAAGACGAAGGCTGTTTTCAACATTGCAAGGGGACTTCGGGTACTTCTACAACCTTCCTACTCCTGCGAGACTCTGATGCTGATGGTGGTTGATTTGAAGACTCTTATTCCTCAAGCTCTTGGGATGAAATTGTTCCGTGCGGTGATAACAAATACTGTTGCTACTCCGACTCAAGCACGTGTTGCAATGACGACTCGAAAGTCTTCACAGTAGATTCGGGGTCTGTCATTAAGGAATTGTCTGGTACTGCTACGGATGCGCTTCCTATAGCCACATCTACGAAGTCAAGTACATCAGGTACGACAGATCTACCTTCAGCCTATACAGAACAACCACTAATCTGCCTCACACAGGTTCAACCTCCAAGCCCACCTCCTCCTCGACATCTACATCCTCATCATCACCCGAACCTGCCACCTCATCCTCCAGCAAGGACTCCACCTTCTCGAAAACCGCCATCATCGGCGTGGCCGGCGGCGGCGTCGCCCTCCTCCTCCTCGCCATTTTTCTTGTCTTCTTCTTTGTGCGGCGCCGCTACCGCAAAAAACTCGCCTCCACCGCCAACGCAAACTCCATCCCCCTCTCCAACAGCGGCTTCCAAAAGCTGCAAGACAAGCCAGAGCTAGACAGCCAGCAGCTTCCCGACAAGTCGCCTAGACCCGTCGAAGTCCCTGCGCCGATGCATTCGCCCGCGCCGCCGTATCAGCCACCACAATATGGGTATGTGGCGCCGCAGGGGCAGCATGGTGTCGTTGAGATTGGGGGTGGGTATAGGGGCCCGGAGAGGAATCAATGGGGCCAGCCGATTTTTGAGGCCCCGGCGCAGCCGTATCGGCACCAATGAAGACGTTGCTTGTTCAATGTCAAAGATGTTGTTATGTAATTATGCCGGTCTGTGAAGAGAGGCGGGAATATGAGAGATTATGCGGAGCCGTTGGATTTTGTTGACAATACGCATGTTGATGCCGCGAGTCGGAGTTACTCCTCCGTTGGACGAGAAAGTGGTGGGAATGTCAGAGTGGGCAAGAACCACACCCGAGCACGACTTGCTGCGCTCGTCAGCGATGACCGAATCGGGCTCATCCCCAACAGGGATTCGCATTCCTCAAATATGAGAGATTCGATTATTTCACCTTCGTGGGTTAGCACAAAGAACAGCTACCTGCGACATTGATGTATATTATCATCCCAGCGACAAAGAGGGTATCATAAGTCTAGCCATCTATCACACTAGAAACTTTCTGAGGAGGCACAACTCTAGCTGTGCAACACAACTGTTCAGTTCCGCCAAATTCTCACCTGTTTGTCCATTCCACCACTTCCCACCCTTACACCATCCGGACTCCAATCCAAAGCAAACACCTGATCCTTATGCCCAGGCAGATCCTCCTTCATCTTTCCTGTCCGCATATCCCACACCTTCAACGTCGTGTCTTTGCTGGCACTTGCCAACAACCTGCTATCAGCCGAGAAACACGCCACATACACGGGTCCCACGTGTGCTCTCAATGTGAACAGAAATTTTCCGTCTTGCGCTGACCAAAGCTTGACATGGTTGTCCCAGGCGGCAGAGGCGAGCAGCGTGCCATCGGGGGAGAAGGTGACGTAGTTGATTTGCTTTTGGTGGCCGGTCATTCGAGTGATAGGGCTGGGAGAGGTGAGGGGCTTCCAGAGGATAATAGTGCAGTCTTCCGAGGCAGTGGCCAAGCGTTCGACGATCTCGCCGTTGATGGTGGCGGCCTTCTCGAACCGTGATTTTGCCTTGGCCAGTTTCTCTTCCGCAGAAGCGGGGACCTTGCCAGTGTGGTCATGGTATGAGGTTCGCAGGACGAAGTCGGTAGAGAGGGCGAGATGGTTGACCCAGTGGGCGTGGCCCGAGAGCGTATACACAAGGGTCTCAGTAGTAGAGTCCCATACCTTTATCGTTTTGTCGTGGGAGGATGTGTATATCCTGCCGGTGCCGCCCCATTTCACGCAAGTGACGTTGCCTTTGTGGCCACTGAGGGAAAAGTCCATCTTCCCGCCTATCACGTCCCATACTCGCACCGTGCCATCTTTTGAGGATGAAGCGAGGCGAGGCCGGCCCGGTTTTTGTAGATGATACGGCTCCCAGCACAGGCTTGTGATGAAGTTTGTGTGCCCCTTCAATGGCCTACCTACTTGCTTTCCTGTCTCTGGGTCCCATATCCTGACTTCCCTGTCATACCCTCCGGAGGCCAGTAAGGAGCTGTCCGGTGAGTAGCTGACAGCTAGCACCCATCCAGTATGGCCCTTCATAGTATGTGCCGGTGTTCCAGTATCACAGTCCCATATTCGCACTGTCTTGTCCCCACTCCCGCTAGCCATGCGACTCGAATTTTTAGGCGAAAATTGCACCGCAAGGATATTGTCCCCATGTCCAGATACTGCGGCCGCGCACCTGCTGACCGCTTTCACACGGAACACGGCCTGTGGTGCATATTGCAGCACGACCTCTTCTTCACTCGACACTCTGCCCGGGCGTACGAGTGCATGGTACACATCCTCTTTGTCGCCGAGCGCCTGCGTAGCGGAGGAATGGTAGAAGCGGTATGGGAGGCGGTCATCGGATTGGTCTTTGAGTTCGTTCAAGAGTATGTTTAGGTTTGTAGTTGTCGCTTGTGCGAGGGGTACTGTGAGGACGGGAAGCGTGTCTGAGGAGCCCGTCGTTTGGTCGACGAAGCGGATGCGGATGCTGCCATCCGGGATGGTGGAGGTGAGGTCGGCCTGTTCGCTGGATTTCGCGGTGGCCTCGCGCTTCTGACGTTTAGAAGGGGGCGGGAACTGGGTCGCCATCTTGAGAGAGGCGGCTAAGGAGAATTTGCGACGATTCGATGCCGGCACGAATCGTGTAGTGGGCTGGAAATATGAGGGTCCCCAAAATTTTTATCGATAAAGAAAGGCACTAGCAGGGATTACGCGTTAAGCGAGGTGCCTTCCGTCACCCCTCACGTGTCGCGTCGGCAGCCTAATCACCTGGGCAATCACCAACCCCAGCGGTTGCCATCCCTTCAAAGTCTTGAGAGACGGGAACCTATTGATCATCGACTAATTTCACAGTCTAATTGACCACCATGGCTCAGCGACAACGAGGCTCAACGTCCTACAGCGCATCAGAAGGCTCGTCCTACCCTTCCTACACTTATGGGGATTATAATACGACGGCATCGCGGCTGGGAACCTCACGGCCAAGGACTCACCGAAGTACGGGGAGGCCTTCTACCGCGCGCCCACGGACTGGTGCATCTACTATTGCTCGTGTAGAGGCTCAGCAAGTTGTCTGCGCCATCACCGAGTCACGCGGCATCTCTCCTACAGTCGGCTTAGCATTCGTCAACCTCGATATGGGAGAGGCCGTTCTCTGTCAAATATGCGACAGCCAGACGTACGTGAAGACGATGCACAAGCTGCGTGTGTACGGCCCTTCGGAAATCCTCATCGTGGCTACTGCGGCTAGTCCGAAGTCCAAGCTCTTCTCAATCATTGAGGAGAACCTGGAAATCATGGAGAGCAAGATGACCCTTCTCGATCGCAGGTACTGGGCTGAAAGCGCCGGCTTTGAGTATATCTCGTCTCTGGCTTTTGCCGAAGATGTCGAAGCTATCAAGCTCTCCGTGTCTGGCAGTTATTATGCTGTGTGCTGCATCGCAGCAGTACGTGCATTGCTCCAACATGGATGGCTTGTAGCTAACGGCTATGCTAGGTCCTGAAATACATCGAGCACGGATTGAACGTGAAGTTCCCTTTCCACTCCCTCAGGATGAAATATGAGCCGTCAGAAGGCTCAATGATGATCGATGTTTCCACCATCTACTCACTCGAGCTTGTGCAGAACCTCCAGAATGCAAAGTCCAAGGATTGCTTGTTCGGTTTGTTGAATGAAACACAGACACCGATGGGCGCAAGACTCTTACGCAGCAACATCCTGCAGCCGATCACTGACATCGAGGTTCTCAATACGCGATATGATGCGGTGGATGAACTGCAAACTAAGGAAGACATGTTCTACGCCACCCGAGCAGCTCTGAAGAACTTCCCTGACGCGGACAAAATACTGACAACTGTGCGTCAAACTCGCAAACCAGCTAAACGTGATGGCTAATCATAGTCTAGCTGATTATCATCCCGGCTAAGCCGAGCATTCAGACTACCGAACAGAGCATCAACCATGTCATCATGCTGAAGCATTTCGTTACTTCAGTGCAACCAATCTATGAAAGTCTTACCGGTGCGAAAAGCTGGCTGCTCAACAATATACGCGAGGTGGGGAGTTCCTCACTGGCCAAGATCTCAGTGCTAATCTTCGTTCAGCTTTGTGCGCCAGAAAACATTAGACCTATCCAGGAGCTGGTCGACAGCGTCATCAACGAAGACACAGCTTATGCCAGACAACCACTAGAACTCAGGAATCAACGCACATATGCAGTCAAGTCTGGAGTCAATGGTTTGCTCGATGTCGCTCGCATGACGTACAAAGAAGGGATGCAAGATGCCTACGAGCATGCCACTGAGCTAAGCCGTAAGGATCTCTTCCCATCTATGTGCGCAGACGACTAACAACAAGAAGAGGAATACGACATTCGTCTTGACCTCAAATATGAAGCTGCTCGTCACTTCTACATCCGCATCTCAGTGGCGGAGCTTGAGAATAAGCCGTTGCCACCAGTCTTTACGAACGTCATCCGTAAGAAGAACTTGATCGAATGCCAGACTCTGGAGTTGATGAAGCGGAACCAGAAGGTACTCAATCACGATTCCGGCCCGCCGACATTCACTGACTGGGAGAACAGATCACGATCTCACATCAAGAAGTAGTCTTGCTGAGTGAGTACCATATTCCTATCTGTTCATACTAAGGCTAACCAAAGCAGGCGACCAGGCTGTACAAGATCTCATCGAGGAAGTTCGCGGCCATATGTCAGTTCTGTTCAAGGTCTGCGAAGCTATAGCAATGCTAGACATGGTATGATGGTAAAGTTCGCATAACGCTTGAGATGTGATACTAAGTATTTTCAGCTTTCCTCCTTTGCCCACCTCGTCACAGTCCAGAACTATGGTATGAACTTTGTTCTCCTCATGGTATTTCCCTAACATGGTGCAGTACGGCCTCGCATTAGCGACACGCTCGGGCTCAAAGATGCTCGTCATCCCATTCGCGAGAAGATCATGCAGACAAAGTTCATCCCGAACGACTTTTACGCTACTCAGCAATCGCGATTCCAGATCATTACCGGGTGCAATATGAGTGGTAAGAGCACGTTCATACGATCTGTTGCGCTTCTCTCGATCATGGCTCAGATTGGAAGCTTGTGAGTGCCATTCTGCCGAATCGTGATACAAGACCACTGACGATGTAGTGTTCCGGCACGAGCAGCATCGTTTCCAATCTTACACAACCTCTTTGCGAGGGTGGGCTTAGACGACAACATTAAGAGTAACGTGTCGACTTTTGCAGCCGAAATGCGAGAAATTGCGTTCATTCTGCGTAACATTGACAGGCGCAGCATGTAGGCCATCAGCTCGGATATCAATGTACTGGTTTTGACCGAAATAGGGCCATCATCGACGAACTCGGAAGGGGTACGAGCACGCGCGACGGACTAGCCATCGCCATCGCGATTGCGGAAGCGCTCATTGACAGTAGAGTGAGTATTGCATATCCATCAACGGCCTTTAACTCACGTAAAGCTAGGCACTAGTCTGGTTCGCAACACACTTCAAAGACCTAGCCACCATTCTTGCTGAACGAAATGGGGTTATCTGTCTACAGCTCGCCGTCGAGGTACGTTCCTATATTGCAGGTTCAGCACCTATTGACAAATGTATAGATCACCGATAACGACACCATGACGATGCTATACAGAGCCATCGGAGGCTCGGTACGGGAGTCCCACTACGGGATTACCCTCGCTGGCGTCGTCCCACTCCCGCCACAAGTACTGTCTGATGCCACCTATTTCGCCCATACTCTCGAGCGACGCCTTCTCCAAAAGAAAAGGACTTCCGTCAACGTTATCAAAGAGCGGCGTCGCAAGCTCATCCTTGACCTTAAAGAGCATCTGGTACAAGCGTATAATGGTGTTATGGAAGGCGGTTTGCTTGCCTCGTGGCTGAAGGAGTTGCAAAAGGAGTTTGTGAACCGCATGACAGCTATCGAAGCCGAGGTCGAAAAGGCAAGCGAGGCGGGTGGGGTGAGCGAGGGAGAAGAGGAGGATGTGGATAGTGACGAGGAAATGAGGGACAGGAACGTTTTTGATGACAATGGGCTTGAAGAGAGACCCAGCGCTAAGGCTAGTCAGCCGTCCGTCATTACGATCGACTCACGGGTGACTTCAACAAGTTCATCGTCTATGATACGTCCATCGACGACGGCATCCTCGGTCCGAGCAGTCTCGGAGAACGACTACTAACACGCTCATTCCCGAGTTCAGAACGAGTTTTCAGGTGACGGAAGCCGCTACGATTTTTCGATAGAATAGGGATGCATGGCTTCAGTGTCACTTATACAAAAGCTAGCAAATTTGCGTCATTGAACAGCGCTTTAATTAATATATAAGAGAGAAACCTGCTTATTCGTTTTCAAAATCCTCAGATAAATTGGGCAGAGTACAGCCAGAAATCCACAGCCAGTATTCATCATCGAAAGTCCAATCCCCACTTTGACATGTAGCGGCATCCCATCCGGAGCCAAAACGCAAGGCTCGGACGCTGGATATTCGCAAGTGGCGAGCAATCGGTGCGGGAGCGGAAGAGGAAGATGGTTTGTGTGCGGCGGAGTGAGATCGAGGGAATCGACTGGAGTATCGTTTGTTGAAAGTGGAGTTCAGGCCACAGCGGCAACAGTGAGGGCGACCCTTTTGGGGGCGGGACGACAACGTAGCGTTACTGGGCTCCTGGAGCAGGAGGCTGAGGTATCAGAGGGTGCGTTAGAGCGTGACGTGATGGGCATAGAAGCACCGAGGTTCTCTGCTGCCGGCGACTTGAAGGACGAATTGGGCGAGATCGTGCTAAATGGTGAATTGATCGCTCAAATTCATGTGGAGCAAGAATGCAATTTTTATGCAAGCCCATCGGACGCTTGTAGGGGTCCCCGTGCAGGATGCAGGACAGAGGGAGAGAGCTGCAGTGTGGTCGGCATGGTTTTGATCAGGAGAATAGGAAGACGATGTAAGAAGGACGGCATGAGGGGTGCTTCCAGGAAGGTGAAGTAGTAGTTATACATGAAGACAATGGGCTATTTGCGTAAGGTGATCCTTCTAAGTAGCCATCCGAGGAAGCCCATCTCTTAAGTTTACCTCATTCGCGGAGACGAACGGAAGGTGGCAAGCGGTGCAGGATGTCGCACTAGTTAAAATCCTCGTGCTAGTAAAAAATCACTCACGGGGCACAATTCCCAGTCAGGTTGCAGATAACCGATTTTTTGAGGGTCTGAAAGTGCTGTGGGGGCGGCTCTGCATGTCAAGAACAATAGTACCAGGCTGGTGGTACGTATGTCTTAGTGACACCGGATGCGGCGCAGCTGTAACGTGACGGTCTCGAACCCTATGGGAGCAATAGAGCTATAGTGGTAATACGTTAATAAAGAGACGGACGAAATAATGCTGTTGAAGGCGAATGGTGGGCTTTGAATTTAATGAACGTGCCAATCCGGTTGGTGGTTGCGTCCGACGAATAGATAGGAAGCCCCGCTTCTTCTCCGTGTCTCCTGAGCAGCTGCCACGTTGGCTCACACCCATTGTACTCTTAATAAATATCATCGGCTACCAACCCAAATAAGTCAACAAGACAGATGAGCCGTCCACCGCAGCCAGTCCTGATCATCTACTCCCATGGACGCAATCCGCCCCTCCAGCCACCGCCGGACCTCAAATATGATCTGCGCAATATACCGAATCCACCTAAAGCGCTTCGAGATGTGAGCGATGGGTGCTCAAAGCGTTTACGCGAACATCTTCTTTCCGAGCCGAAGTTCAATCAGAGGTTAGAGCTTGTTGAGCAAGAGGTTCTCACAGCTATGGAAAGCAAATTGGCTGAGTATGCTCCTTCATCGACAGTGGAATCAATCCCAGAAGATCAGGGCCACGCCAATGAGCACGATTCGTTGCCAGAAGAAAAGGACAGCCGTACAAATAGCTCCTGGGTCATTGATGATAGAAATGAAGAGGAACCGAAAGCTACATCAGCCGATAACGAGGTCATACTCCGCGTAGGCTGCAACTGCGCGCTGGGGCACCATCGTAGCGTGGCTTTCGTCGAAGAGCTAGCGCGTCGAGATTGGCCGAAGGAATGGCAGGTTCAAGTGGAACACCGTGACCTGCACGTTAAAAGAGCTGGTCGTACCCGAGCGAAGCAGAAGTCTATTTTTCGGGAGAAGAAGGCGGATTTGACGGAGCAGTATATCTGACACCTTTTGAGATGATGGAGGTCGTTTATTGCGCTGTGGGTTCGGCGCGATCAAGGTGGGACAAGGTTAAGGGCGAGGAAATTCGCCAACGTCCGTGTGCATTGCCTCGACACATTACTGACCAGAGGGTCAATAGACTTCGGGACGTATTTTAAGTTGATGTTCACCCTTTCCTAGCAAAAAGACTGTTATCGCATACAATTTCAATGTTCTAGCACCCGAAGTTCCTGGCAAGTCTCCAAGCGGACGGTCACGCATCACGAACCAAAGGTAATGTGGACGGACTAGAGCTTTGCGGGATTCTAGATTGCTCCGTGCCGGGCCACGCAATGTTGGCTACTTTTCGATACCAGTAGCTAGCAATTAGAACCTTCGCAAAGTGCCAGTGAACATGTCGGACGGGCTCGAGTATGTGCCTATCTCGCTAGGTTGGCTAAAAAATTGACCCTAAGCCAACCCATATGCCGACGCCGCCATCTACTATCATTTCCGCGACTCTGTGGGCGCTAGTTAGGGTCGACGGACTACGTCAGCATTGGCTGCGCACGTCGGAGAGTGCCTTTTGCGGCCCACTTCTTACCATTGAGGTGCCGTAGCATGCGCATTCATATTCTGCTATTTTTAACTTGAAGTGCGACATCGTAACAGCTTTGACTAACCTTATACTACGCTGGTTGCAGAGAATATGTTTTCTCGGATAGTTTCTCCGGCTTTCGTCACCCCATGATTTAGAAATCCATGAGAACAGGCTGTTCCATCCGTGATGAAGCTATCCAGTGAGCATGCTATTCCATTATTCTTGAAATTAAAATTATGGAATGTTGTGGTTCTTTGCAAATGTTGCTTACTAAGAGTCAATGATGGTTCGTTTTCGTTGGATCCCCACATCTCGACCACGGCTTTAAACCGTCACCCTCCGTCACCATCGTCGACCGAGATCCCATCATCCGTTCACGTTAACATAGGAAACGGGCGCGGATAGTGCGGGGCTCAGCGGAAGCTTTAGACAAGCACCACCGAGGAATGTGACGTTGAGGTTGTCTGGCTTGAGTCCACCCTATAATAAGACTGCAAAGAGCCATGAGCTTGCTCCTCAATCTGCGTTCTTTGGGCGCGTATTCCACTATTGTCGGAGTTCTGTCCTATCCGATGACAACATTCATTCGCCATGACGAAGATGGCGCCATCTACTGCTTTTAAGGGCAAAGGGAAGATTGATGTACGACGCGATCGTTGTTGACCCGCATCAAGACTGACACAAATCACTAAACTCACCATCGTATTATTCTTCAAGAAGACGACGATGTTGGAGATTTTGAGGGCGTGGACTTCTGGCTGCTGAGCAACCTAGACGACCATCTGGTATTCAGACGGCTGTTGTGTCACTCACCACAATACAGAATGAAGGGAAGCTTATTGGCAAGCTCGTAGAGCCGTACGAAGCTTTCTCGAATGCACAGGAGGACGCTGTGTTAAAAAATCCGCTGCGTTTCGGTATACAAGTCCACTCACATACAATATCCTTCGCCAGCTAACTTTTCTGGATAGGTTCATTTGCGTCGCTCCCTCTGCCACACATTGAACGCACAGTTCAATACCTTCATGACACCAAGGACTGACGCATCGGTGGATAGCAGACGTACTGAATAAACGTGGTACAGTGGTCTTCGTTCACCCAATCGAGACCGTGAAGCCTCCAAATCTGAAAATCTCACCATGTATGGCCACATCCTCTTTCATTCTGACAGTAACTTTAGTCATCATCGATTTCACCACCGACACCGCCCGTACCATCCTCAGCCTGGTACTCACATGTAGCTTCATCAAATGGATCTCCTCTCACAATGGCGGAACTTTCCCATTCATCGCCGGCCGGACGCTGCCGCTCACGCCTATGATCAAGAAGAACAACGATGGTAAAACACTCATAGACATTCTCTCGTCAACAAACATCTACTTCGATACGGCGATTTCGTACCTTGCCCAGTGGTTGCTTGTGAAGGATCTTGGTTTGCCGGCGAGCCACGTTTTACTAGCTGCCGACTTTTCTTTTTCTATGGTCGGTGGGGAAAGCTACAAACTGGGCAGCACGAGTACGGTATATTCGAAAGTGTTCTCAGACACAGAGTTGGAGGGGATCCAGAGGGAGGTTTCGCTGGCTTTGTTTCCACGGTTGCGAAAGAGTTTGAGAACGCCTTTTAGGAACTCTGTTAGGCATGTTGAGAAGCCGTAGTACGTTCTTTGTCTAGCTCGAGTCCATCTGGAGTATCACAGTTCACTTCAAAACAGCATACGGCCCACGACATTGAGACGTTTCCTCGAGCACTAGCGAGGGCCTTCGGCACTAGTAAATGCAAATTTATCTATCTTCGGATGGGGAACTGGGGATTCTTCGAATGTCTTTGCCCAAGCTAACCCGACAGAACTTGGCAGTGCGTCCGGCGCCATTATGTCAGGCCAGCTCCAGGCTTGAAGCCACGTTAGCCCTAGGAGAAGGCAAATGAAGCGAGGTTGGGTGAGAACGCGGAAAAAACTATGCCATAAGACGAGGTCAAACTTTTTAGGGTAGTGCTGGACCAGGGGCACCTACCCCGATTGCGTTGTGAAGTTCTTCTCATCACCGACATTGCTCCCCTGCCACAATCGAATCCGTTTGGAATCCCTTTGCCTCGGTTAACAAGGATTGGTCTTCGCAATACCCTGGTACCTCAGTACATCGAACCAGGGTATCCCCTTCCCAAAAGACAACTCTTTCAGAAGTACCTCTGTTGCAAACTGTGCCTCATCTCACCTCTACCGACCCCACCGCTTGTGTAACGAGCGGTGTGCAAAACCTCCGTCCCGCATAGCACAACAACAGGAATCCCGGTTCAACATCCAACACGGTCTTACTCAAATCGATGTCTCATATTCTAACGGCTGCACCTCAGCACGCTCCGATCACGTTCTAACTTTCTTTATTGAAACGTTCTATACGGTAAGCGAACGCTCAAAACAAGCGCGCTTTATCACATCGCCCGGCCAAGCCTCACCTAATTCCTTAGACTCGACTAGCTCGCTTCTCGCGCAAACGAAGCGGTGGAGAATCGCCAAATGCCGCACGTGCGAGAAAAGTAATAATTCTGGTCTCGGGGAGCTATCCTGTTTTGATCGGAAGTCATGTGTGATCGGCCTCGTACCGGGAAAGTCGCCATTCGCCCAATGTTGCCTTGCTTGCGCCTCCTCAATTCGAAAGGAATCTGCATTTGCCCTGTAGACTTCCAATACCATCTGCATGTATCCTATACACCATCTCAGACTGAAACACGCAGGTGCCTACGTGTACATGTACCTACCCATCCTCCTATGTGCGTGACAAGCGCCAGCGATATCAGCCCAGCGCTACGGCAGTTGATTGGACAGGAGGTTTTATAGACTCATGCAGGTGATGAGATTAGGCTGCACATCCCGCTTTCCGCTTCGAGAACGCCCGCATTGCGCACTGAGGTTTTTAGCAGTCCATAGTAGGGATTCCTTGACATTAGCTCTCCGTAGTAATCAACGAAATCACACTTTTGAACAATTGAACGAGGTTTAGCTTCTTGTTCGAAGCCGCTTTCACGCACAGGCCGCTGAGCGCACGCTGTCCTTCATTGCGCCTAATCAAGTATAGCACACGCACGCAGGAGAACGTCGGCTCGACCTTGCGACAACGGTCAGGAGCCTCAACGCCAGCGTGTGTACCTAAACCGAATGAGGCTTTACTATTTCCATTGATGACTTGAATTCCTAAATTCGAGTAACCCTCAGAAGCTCCGACCCATGTCAAACTGCCCTAGATTCTTACACATCACTCCAATGTCAGTGTGCGGGCTGTTCGTCCACAGCGGCATCACCATCTCCCATCTCGGGGAGCAAAACAACCTTACGTGAACCGATCGCGCTGCTAATTCTGTTTCTACTTGTGTCTTCCGATGACTGGATGTCCGCCTGATTGAGTGCTGCCCGCTTCCCGAATTCATCGGAGCCATTGCATACCAAGATGTTCCGCTCTCGATCCGCCCGTCTTAGGTTCTCCTTGAGGAGTATCAAGTTGATTCCGGAGCAACAATGCCGCTCAATTTCGAGGTCTTCAAGGGTGTCTTTCCAGGCAGGTAAACATAGCCGCTTCGGCGCGGCTCACCTCACCACTCATTCGTCAAATTCGACTGGAACTCCGAGGACAACTTCTTCAAGTTCACGCGTGGTCGCTTTGTCATAGGAGAAGCGGAGAGCCTCCAAAAGCGAGAGATCCGATTTGACATGAATAAGCTCGCAAGTGTCGCAGCAGACACCGTCGGCGCAGCTTGGTGTGTATCAATCAAGAAATACCCGATGGCATGTTCAACAAGGTTTTCCTTATGACTATAGAGAATGGCCGAGAAGTCGTAGCCATGGTGTCGAATCCAAATACTGGCATTCCATATTTTACTACAGCCAGTGAGATCGCCACGATGGACTTTCTACGTTCACCCGGCCACCACCAACCTTAGATCCTACTAACGCGATTGATTTGTGAGGCCAGAAAAGTGCTTGATACACCAGCGCCTCGTGTCCACTCTTGGAATTCACAAGCAAATTACCACCCTGTTGGGACCGAATTCAACATCATGGACAAGACTGAGGGTATTCCGCTGTCCCAAGTCTGGGATACGATGGAGTTAACCCAGAAGCTTCAAGGCTTGTTGCCTTGAAAACTCTCCAGAAGCAATGGCTCAGCGTTTCATTCTCGCATTATGGTAGTTTGTACTACGCAAGAGACGTGCAGCCGCTGACGGGTAATCACTACATCAAGGATGGCAAGGTCGCCCAAGATTCGAAGGTCGCCATCGGCCCGGCCTGTAGCCGTGATTGGGTCGATGGAGGCCGGTCAAATCTGGATATCGATAAGAGGCCATGTACGTGGTACTTGTGTGATCTTTTCCTGCGACCGCTGACACGTCTGTAGGGGTTTCCTTTACGCAGTATTTGCAAACAACAGGGGCACGAGAGGCGAAGACAGTCCAGACATCGAGACTAACAAAGCAGATTGCTTTATTCTGTGGCCCGAGTCTCTACCAACCAGACCCAGAAAAGAAGCTCACCGCTTTTGCATGCTACCGGCAAATCGTCGATGCTCTCGACCCAAAGGACGCTGCCATCACCAACCCATATCTCTGGCATAACGATCTGCATGACGACAACATCTTCGCCGATCCACAAAACCCCGGAAAGATAACGGGCATTATTGACTGGCAGTCCTGCCACGTCTCGCCACTCTTCAACCAAAATCTTGAACCAGCCTTCCTCGATTGGGACGGCCTTGAGCCCGAGACTCTCGATCTGGCACCAAGGTCTAACCCTTCAAGGCTCTCTCGAGAAGAAAAGTCTGCAGCGATACGCGAAAATTCTGTCCAAAATATGTTCATTGGTTGGCGGAAACTCATGCATGCCAAGAATCCAGACTTGTACTGTGTGGTCGAGTTTCGAAAAAGGGTAGTGTACAGCCTCATATTTCTTGCTCACCGCATGTTCGAGTACGGCGAGGCGCACTTCTAGTCGCTTCTGGTCGATCTGAAGGATACGTGGGGGGACTTGCCGGCTGTGACCCGGGACGTCCCATACCCGTTCGACTTTTCGGAGGCGGATGTCGAGCGCATCAAGTCGGATAGTGATCGTGCAATAGCAGGAACGGATCTTGTTGCGGAAGTCAAGGAGAGACTGGGCGATTTGTGACCGGACAAATGCCTCGTCGAGCATGAGCAATACGATGACTGCAAAGCTGCCCTCGGCGAAATCAAGGCACAAATCCTGGAGGAACTGGCAGAGACTAAAGAGGAAAGAGCGGAGTACGAACTCTGTTGACCGTTCGATGGCTATTGGAGAGCAGTTTCACCTACCAGTGCATCGTCTCAGTGGTTGTTTGAAGAACGGATGATCCATTCCATTCGTGTTAAATTATGAAGGCCCTAGCCGTGCAGAATCTGTACAATAGTGTATATAAGTCAAGTTCCTTCTATTTTAGGGCAGGCAATCAATGTACCTCGGAACTCCAACATACGCGGTGCTGTGTCTGCACTGGAAGCAATGCCTTCCCCGAGTCGCCTGATCATGACCTTATCACGATTCTAGATAAGTCCCTCAGTGATACCTGGTTGTCCGGAATAATGAATAATAGACGCTTGTGCAACGGGCAACGGAGGCATAATCAGGTCTCCCTTTGGGCCAGAGACTGACCCGCATCTCCCAGTCCATAACGAGTAAGAACATTAGCCACGACGCACCAACAATGCATCTAGTCCTGGTCATCTGAGAAGAAAACGGCGCGCAAAGCAATGAGAACTAGGGCGCTTCTCCTCCCGCTTTCCCTTTCCAGAACGCCTGCATACTGCACGCCTCGCTCCCCATCCCATTCTCCATCAATCACTTATCTCCCCAATTCGCATTGCCACATCACATCTCGCGCGAAATCCCCCTCCCCTTTTCGAGACCTACCCAAAACAATGCTCAGTCAAACTGACTCACGACCCAACGCAACATCAAAGCGCAGCCTCAATCAGGCGAAAAAATACATCGAAAAGCCCCAAGCGCCCCCACCACATCAAAAGCGCCCAAAAACTACCCACCCACCATCCAATCCCGGGCGGCGCTTAACCATAGGCCCGGGCCCACCCCGCCAAAGCCCTAACCCCTGTCCCACGCCGTGCCAGCACGTTGATTGGACGGACTAAAGGCGGGAAGGTTACAGCGTGTTGGGAAGGGCCTTGGGATCCTGGGGGCGCGATGGATGGCGGATGGGCGTTGACCGGTGAGGGGTCCTTGGCAGCTTTTGTTGTTGCAAGAGAGGTGGTTGACAAGGTCATTGGGTGTGCGGAAGAGAAGAAAAGACAAGGAATAGGCGGGAAAGTCCTTTGGATCATGCTTTTGCGCGAGATCTAGCGGGTGAATGTCCTGGGAGGCGAGTTGCGTTCCACGGTCATTGGCCAATACTTATCATGGGCATGGTTCGGTGGGTTGGTGGAGGACAAGCAAAGTGTTAGATTGGATTGGATTGGGTACCAGATATTGGCCATGATGTAGCCGTGACGATCGCTACCAACGCGTGGCAGACAAGGACCTTAAGCTAGCTATACCATCGCGCGATATTGTTACGTACCGCTTACACGCTGACGCCCAGCTATAGCGCCAGGCCTTTGCCCCGTCCTCGGTGCCTCCGAAGGGAGCCCCAAACCGTGAGGAGGCGGGAGATCGCTGGGGCTGTGGGAGCTGGTACTATGCGCTGGGTCGTCATAAGATTCCAGAAAGCGGTTCAATCATGGGAGCTCGCTATAGCGGGAGAGATAGCAACGCAATCAAAGGGTAAGGATAATGGATAGAAATGGGATATCATTTGTAGGTATCGCACTTGTGTGCATCTACCCAGCCGTCTCTCATCTCGCGTAGACAACATGAGCCAATAGACAACTCCTCGTGCTCCTCGTTTGCCGCCAGCAATCAACATCGCGCTGGCGATAAATCACATGCCAGCCCATTCCAGGCCTGCATACAACACCGTGCTCCCCAACCACCCGCAGTCAAACGGACTGCAGAGCGATCCCAGCCTTAGAACGCCGCCCAGTGAAGTCCTGTACACCGGCGCACCCAAAGAGGTATCCGCGGAGAATATTCCGAATCAATAAGTCCCAAGATTTTCCGCACCGAAAAACAATGGTATTCGTGAGAGAGCATGACCTCGTCCCTCTAGATGAACAAAAGAAACCAGTAAATAAATAGGTGGTGTGAGGTGACATGGGATGACGGAGTCGCCCAGCATCCTGCGTACGACGAAATGAACGAGGAATGTAAGCTGTCAAAGGAGCGATTGCGATCGAGTCGCCTGGACCCGAGAGATTATAAGCTAGGTCGGGTAGAGCGCCGGATAGGCGAGGCAGAATCCGGGTTACGGAGAGGGCTGTCCGACAGGATTACGTGCGGAGTACTCGAGGTCGTGAAGATAATAGGCGCTCGATATTAGGCGCCAGACAGAGTCAAATCAGATGTCGTGGTCGTGAGGTGGTACGAATGTGCTGCCCGGGCGCTGCGTAACCGCCTGGGCTCGAGGATTGTGTCGCGAAGCGCTCATTTGTTTACTCGATTTTCCTCCTCTTGCCGCGCGGTGCGGGGTCGATCTGAGGGAAGTTTGGCGCTTTTGCGTCGACGGGCGTGCTGCTGTAAGTCACCGTGCGAGTCACGACTTCTCGCACGCTTACGCGCCTTGTTCGACCGGTCTTCTTCTCCAGATCCCACGTTCTGGGAGAGACCGCCGAGTATGGGGAGCTTATAGAGTTAGCGCTGGCGGAGTTTGCGCTAGCTGGTGATCGTACTGTCGCGGGGGAGTATGGTGATTGCGGGATGTAGAGGCGGGGTACGCGCGCAGACTGCGGCCCCGAGAAGGGTGACGGCGGAGGAATGGTAACGCTCCCGGAGCGCTCCTTGGGCAGCGGAGCGGTCATTGGCGGCTCTTGCTTCGTGCCGTCGCAATTACAGCAGCTGCTTGATCTCGACGTGGCAGGCGATGATGTCGCAGTCTTTGGTGGTGGGCCGGAGGTGGACGTGAAGGACCCGCTGGACGCCGATGAGGTCACCGAAGCCATGGAGGTGGGACGGTTGCCCTCGAAGACAAACTTGGAGCTGGTACCGGTGGACATGGGGCTCATCAGCACCGGCGACAGCGTCTTGAGGAAGTCCAGGTAGGCGGTGGGCGGCGTGATGGGCGTCTTGAGCGAGTCCTCCTTCTTGATGGTCGCAAACGTCGGCGTCAAGGCAGAGCGCGCCGAGTGGACCATGGGCGACCTGAGCTCCGACGGGTACGTGGCCGACACAGGCGTCTTGAGGGCCGACAGCGCCGGCTTTGCATCCGTGGTGGCCATGGTGGTGAGGGTGTTGCCGGGCTTAACGAAAGACTGGACTGCTTGTCGATGTGCCTGCTTCCACACAAGAGCGGAGGTAGAGAGAGCGAGGCAGGTAGAGGTACTTTGGGCCGGGGTGGCGGCGTGTTTATTGTGCACTGCTCGGAGGCGACGCGGGTTTGTTGGTGGCCGCTGTGCAGGTCTCGGTGGATGCAGGTGGATGCTGTGGATGCTCGCCTGCTAAAAAAAGGCGGGCGCGTAGCCAGAGCTAGCGGCAGTGTCTCAATGTCGGGGCGCGGGGCCTGCTGTTGGCCTGATGCAAAACAGCCGCCGCCGGGCTGGGTCGTGGCAAATCAGATCCGTCTCGAAGCGCCGGGGCAGGGGTCGCCGGTCCGAGCGCTCGACGAACAGCTTTCAACACTACGCTGCCGCAATTGGCTGCAAGGCAATGAAACGACCAGTGTGATCTGCTTGCAGCCCTTGCAGCTGCTCGGAGGGAAGAAGCGTGTGGTCCTGCTGATTGGCTGCTCGCTCGCCGGATGTTTGATGCCGCCGTCCTGTGCGGGAGGCTGCGAACACAAACACGAGCCACGCAGTGGCAGACACCCGCCTTCGCTGGAGATGGCAAACGTGGCCGCCCGGTCAGACGGTCGTCTTGGGACAGCGGACGTGAACCTGAGACCGGCTGATGGCGATGAGACGAGGCGTTACGAAGGACGGGAGGCAAAGAGCGAGCGAGTGCTGAACGGTTGCAGAGCGTGTCTGGAAATAGACCGAGGACGCGGTGCGAGCAATCAGAAGACTGACCCCGTGGGAGCGACCCATCATTTTATGTTGCTTGCAGGCGCTGTGTATTCTCTAGACCAGTCGCGCGCTTCCAGCAGGATGCTTCTCCCCGCCACCAGGCCGTCGACGGGCCACCCGTCAGAGGGCTTCTCCAGCTTTCTGTGGTTCGTCCCGTGAGCGCGCGCCTCACCCCTGCTCGAACGAAGGCAGTGCCGGAATGGCTGTGTGAATCATCTCTATAGGACGGACTCCTACTGAGAGCCTCTTCGTTGAAACCCCGCAAATTACAGCGCTAAACACCTGGCCCTCCACACCCAGAGCGAAGTCACTTTGCCTCGACTAGATGAGGCGTCGTACTCCTCGACTACGCCTATGCTGCGACTATTGTACTGTCGTGTCGCAGACCTATCAGGGCTATGGGGCCAATAGCTGCGAGCTGCTGCATGCCATCTGAAGCCACGCGCGGAGATTTTCTGGCAGCGAGAAAGAGGCACAGCAAGTCGCTACCAGAGTAAAGAACACCTAAGTTTAGCAACCCGTGACAGGAAATTACCAACTGAGACAGGCATGCTTAAACGCTTGTTATGTGACTAGGGCGTGGAGTATCTCGTTGCAGCCCACGTCGTCTTCTAGAAACGGCCGAACGGGGTCGCCAACCATGATGGTAGGACTTTGTACGAGCGGTGATGATGCGTTTGCCATGGGCAAGTGGCAGCTGTGTTCACCAAAGTACACTCTGCCGTCAAACCGCCTCGTTTTGGAAAGCGTGACGAATGGTTCTTGATTTCGCTCGGCGGTTTGTTGGTCCACGCATACCATCTGACACCGCCGACACGGTCCCAACAGCTCAAAGTACTGCTGGCCGACCTGGAGATAGCGCCAGTCGTCTTCCGCATATGGTTTTTCCGATCCGGGCGGGTAGTGTGGGTTCTCGGCAACCACGATGTTGGCTCTGAACACCTCCGCTTGCGCCGCCTTGCCGCCCTCAGCCTTAATTAGCTCGTTGAGGCGGTTGAGGCTTGACCTCGAGATAGTGAGGATAGGACTCTCATTTGACAGAAGTATGGGTTTCGAAACCGCTGTGCCCGGCACATGTGCTGTTGTTTCTGGGAAAGCGCCGGGTATCTGCATGCGGCCGGCCTTCTGGTGCTTCTTCTGTAGATGCGATTTGGCATGTCGAGACGAAACGACTGGGCCACTTCCGTTACCGACGGCTGGGAAGCGGGCGAGATGGCAAGCCACCCCGAGTGCTTGGGTAAAGAAAGCTGACACCTGACTTGATGTATACGTTCTCGCTTGAATAACGTCCCCACAGACTTTGGCACTGGCCTCCCTGTATGCGGCGTTGTTCGTAAACAATCGAGGATCCGCCGATAGCGGTATGGCGATCTCGTTCGTGAAGGTTGAGTCTCGCAACGAGCCCGTCAACCGCACACGTAGAACCCCCTCTTCCAACTCAAGACTTGGGCGAATGAGCGCCATCTTGGGGTAGCGCTTCTGGCTTAACGCTGCCCCAGTGCCTTGATGGACCAAACACCACTCCCCTGTAAACTGTCAGCACTGTATTGGACATCGGGCAGACCTTCGGACGGCTGTGTGCGTGCCGCAACGGCCAGCTGATGGTGTACGTACGATCCCATGCGAGTCCCTCACGCCGCACTTCCCATGCTTCGCCCGGCGGCACGCTAAACGCCGCACAGCTCTTTATAGGGTAAATAGAAAGGTTCTCAACGTATAGGCGGCTTGGTGTTGGTGGCTCAACTTCCAACGATGTGACTGGCGACACTATTGCAGAAGGAGCATCCTGTACAAAGAATTCTCGCACGAAATTGACAAACGAGGTCACATCTTGCAGTGTGCTCATCGGCCCGAGGCTGACTCTGATCATGCCGGTGGGTTTTGCACGAATGATGTCGTTGTCGTTTCCGCATCGCTGTCCAGCCGAGAAGTTCTCTCTCATTTCCCAAGGCACCAGACCCAGAGACGAAGCCACACCACCTGGGTTGCAAAGCCCACCCGACCGCAGCTGAAAGCTTTTGACTGCAGCAAGCTTCTCGACTTCCGCATTGCTGACCCAGCCACCGCATTGGGTACGCAAGTTGAATGCGACCACAGGACCCTGTGTGCACGAGTCGCCATAGGTCGCAGCAGGATCTTTGTATACTTGACAGGCATTGCCGCCGTTCCCATGCTGCAATGCTGACAATCCCTCATACATCTTTGTGGCGAGGAAAGTGGTATGCTTCGAGGTCTCACTTAGCGAGAGGTACAGCTCTTTATGGATACTTATCGCAGCGTCCAAAGCCATAATGCTGTGGATAGGTAACGTCCCGTCTTCCAGTCTCTCGTGAAGCATGTCCGTCTTCTTCACGTGCCATTGTTCCTGTAGGCACACCACCATTTCTACTGTCCCACCACCAAAATAGCGGCGCTTATCGAATATGGAGCTCGCGCTTTGCCGCACAATCAATGCACCAAGATCTGGGAAGCCAAACATCTTGTATAGGCTCATGACGGTGAAGTCGGGGGCGCTGTCTGGATCTCTTAGGTCGAGTGGCGAGGTGGATACAAGCGCAGCGGCGTCCAACAATGTGTAGACTGGGCCTTTTTTGTTCGTGCGTATGCGGCGTGACCAACATAAAGGCAAGCGGCGTCCATTCATATTGGATTGCGCCGGGTATGCAAAAAGCGCTGGCGTCATAGCCTCATTATCACTCTCTTCAATCCAGTCATTGACCTCGGCGTCTGACGTATAGCAGCGGTGCTGTGCAGCGGCTTCGCGTACTCCAATCAAGCTGGTATGTGCATCCCGGTGGTACCCATACCAGTATCCCTCCCTCTGATCTCGAAATGCCTCCATGACTAGTTTTATGCCGGCGGTGGCGTTGGCCACAAAGACAACATCGAACTCTTCAGGGTCAGCGTTGAAGAGGCCCAGTAATCGCAGTCTTATGTCCTCGATGCGGCGCGTGGTCAGTTGCGAGGAGCTTGAGGCAGAATGTGGATTGCCATAAAGGTTGGTCATCATATCGGCGGAGAAGCGTTCGATAAGCGATTTGGCATACAGCGTGGTGCCGGCATGGTCAAGGTAGGTTGTCCCTGGGCATATGTCAGAAATACGGTTTTGCAGCTTCCGCAGCTACGTACCTTGAAGCATGGGGTATTCCCGCAGGCGAAGCTCCTCGACGGCTTTGTCATAGCCAATGCGGTTGTCTTCCTTCATGGCTACGTGCAAATACAAGACAATTCAGTCTAGCCCAAGTCTCTGTATGAGCAGGAGAGAAGTTGAGTATGAAATCCCATTTGAAAGTGAGCTGGCTGCTCGCGAAAGTGGGGGATGGCGAATCGTGGAAAGCTGCGCTTGTCACGGTGAGCTCCGATAGCCGAAGCCAAGATGACGGTGGGGAAGGCTGGTGCGAACGATCACCTCCAGGTGCAAACAGCCATTATGCAGGTTGGTGAAGCACAGAAGGATAAGCATCACTTGCGCCAGGGTGGCGATGCAATGCGATGCGGTCGAAGTTTGCTCGTTGTCTGGTGACGAGCGGTAGTGGCTGGGACCAATCAGAACCGAGCGCCGATTCGGCGACGACCACCACGATGACATTGGAAGGAGCTCCACCTCAAGCTTACAGCACGTCGAAATCATGAATCTACTTGGAAAGGAATGATCATGAGGCATAGGGAACGGGGTAGTCAAATAAGTAGATATAGTGAGCTTGTATTGCTACAGTGCTATGGATCATCTTGAGATCCAAGGGATGCAGGGGTATGGTAGAGACCACCGCCAACTGGCAGTGATGTGCAAGAAATCTAAGCAGTCTAGCCGCTGTTGCCCGTGATCCGATGCTTTGCATCCACATTCCCATTACCCTACTCCGATCCATATGTCCGCACGCGGAATGTATTCGTCAGACGCGATGCGTGCTCCCATCCTGAACGCCGCTTGCCGAGGAAATGCTGACAAAGTTATCTACTCGGTGAACTCTACCATCACGCTAGCGCCCTTGAGGCCAGCCTCCTCGATGGTAGAGTCAAGAGCATCCATGAGATTCTTGCCCATGAAGGACAGGTCAAACTCAGCGCCTTCCTTGCCTTCGTACGGATGGTCGGCCTTGATCCACTCGAAGATGCGGCGAACCGGATCAGAGAGATTGAAGCGTCGAACAATGGGTCGGCCGGGGCCGCCTCGAAATTGTATGCGCGTTGTGACTTTGGGGTCCGTGACGGTCGGCTCCGAGTGCGAATTTGTAGACGATATCTGAGCAAAGGGAGAAGCACCATTTGTTGTCGACTCTGCCATTTCCTCTTCCGCCTTGCCCTTACCCTTATTAAGAGCATCCTGCTTCGTCAAGGAGTCTGGATCCTCGTCTTTCGCACCTTGACCGCCATTCTCAAGGCTGTTCTGAAGGGCCATCTCCAGCATCTCCTCTTCCGTCATGCGGCCGACGTCCGTCTTCTTACGGTCGGACTTCCGCACAGCTACGGGATTCTTCGCTTTGGCATTTAGGCTGTATCGATCGAGGAACTCGTGGAGCTGGGCATGGAACTCGACAGGCTCAGGGATGGGAGGGCCTGTCCAGGTCTTGACTTGCTCGCCAGTCCGAGGATCGACGATGGCAATGTGAGGATAGGCGTCCGGGTTGTCGCGAGCATGGAAGTAGTAATTGACGTACTCCTGGCCACGCGGATCGTCTTTGGCGTACTGCATGAAGATGAAGTTCTCCCGCACAGTAGCTTGGATGTCTTCATTCTTCCAAATGTCCCTGTTCAGACGCTGGCAATCAAAGATAGCCGGGTCCTGGATGTTCACAATGATCCACTTCTCCTGCTCCTTGCCCATGTCACGAGCCTTCTCCCATGACTGCTGGAACATCAGCTCGAAAGGCGGTCGGAACAGGTTTGCGAGCATATTCATCTTAGAAGATTGCTCAGAAGCACCGCCCGTTGCCGTTGCCAGCTCACGGCGTCGCGCGCTGGAATCGCCGGCATCGTCCCACACCGAGGTCTGATTTGTGCGCTGGTTGAAAATGCCAGGTCGGCCAGCTGCGGCTCGCCGGCGGGCTTGTATCTGTTGCTGAACTAGCGCGTTCACTTCCTCATCATCGGGAATGTTACCGGCACCCCAATCCGCGTCAGGGCCAACCAGTGTCTCGGTACGTCGCTCCATGGGCGCGCGAACTTCGTCTTCGGCGAGGCCACCCGCGCCGCCAGCGCCCGGAGCACCGTACATCTCCTCCTGGAGGCGACGGGCCATCGCCTCGTCGTCCTCAATGTTCGCTTGGAGCCGAGGCGGGGTATTTGACTGTAGGCCCGCATCGAAGTCGGACATGTCCTCGTCCGAGTCTATGGGTATGGGGTTCTGTGCCGATGAGGCATTTGCAGCGGGGGCTGGTGGCAGAGACGATCCGCCGAAGTCGAGATTCGGGCTGTCGAAAAAGAGCTGTATGGCCTGCTCGAGGTTGTTGTCCGTCAGGCGCAGGTACGAAGCCGCCTTGTCGGGTTCACACGAGGTGATGGCAACGAAGTTGGAGATGTTCTCGTCCATGATAGGCGGTGTGGTGCACTCGGGGCGCGGTTGCACACGGGGAGGTGGTGAGAGGCAGTCTGCTGGATGAGGCGAAATGTCGGTCGGTGGGGTAGAGGCTATATGGCCATGAGCGCGCGCGCGAGCTGCTAAGACGTGGGCGCTCCGACTGTGTGTAGACACGCAAGCCAGACGGTCGAAATGTTGCTGGGCGTGCCTGTTGCTCGTCAAGTGCGGTGGCACGATGCCGCCGCGTTCGAACGTTGCAGCTCCTGTCGGTCGGGCTTTGGGGACAAATTCCGGTCGCGTCACTGATAGTGAGCGGCGTGGGAAGTAAAGCTGGGGAGGGAGACAGGCCGGGGGTCGACAGAGAAAGATATAGCTAGGACAGCGTCAGCTAGTGGGTTGGCAGGCACCAAGCGGCGACGCGAGAGAAGCTGAAAGACTGTTTGATAGTCTACGGTACACAGTAGACGGCGCACGCCCAGGCAGATGAGGGCTGCGTCACTTCACTTGCGGCCGACCGTGCGTTGAGCTTTCTCCGATGCCGACATCGACAATCAACGCACCTGCCACGCCCGGATCCCTGCACCCAGCCGGTGAATGTGCCTGCGCGATGTGGCAACGCCAGAAGGCAGCAGAAGTCTGACGCGGGCCAACTGGTGCAATTTATCAGCCATTCACCTTGAGCTCTCCAGGGCACGCCATCAGCCGGTGCCTGTGGCGCAAGTTTGCTCCTTCTACGTCGACTCTGCGCCGTACACTCTGCAAACATCGACATCTCACCTCTCACAAATTCCAACATGGCGGCAGCACAGACCCCCGAGGCCCGGGAGCTGGCCTTGGTGGGCAAAGTCGAGATGCGGATAGCTCTGGCGGATTCGGAAAAGAAGCTGGAGGATCTACTGAAGCTCTACCTCACGCCTCTTCTTCTCAAACTGGGCTCCGAAAGCGTAGCTGTGAGAAACAAGGTCAGAAATCTGCAACATCACTGTCCAGCCCTTGCTACCGTGACTTTCTTTGCGTTGAGCACCGCTGACAGCGGTTTCTCCCCAGGTCATCTCTATTTGCCAGCATATCAACACACGCATAAAGCCACCGTATGCTACCCTCGCTAGCGGTTGCCATTTTCGCATGCGGGACATCTAACAGCTTCGCAGGGAAATCAAACTTCCAGTTGGGGCCCTATTGAAGCAGTTCAAGGAGCACGGTGACGTACCGTTGATCCGCCACTTCGACATCCTCTACATCCAGCAGGGCATCTCACGCCTGCCTGTCGCCGATCGTCTTGAGCTTCTGCCCATCCTCATTCAAGGCATCTCAGCGGACTACGCAAAGTCGCCACAGCACGCCTCTCAGCTATTCCACTTGATACTGCGCTTACTAACCCACTTCAAGCTTCCTCTACGAGGCAGCAAAGAAGACGACGAATTGAGGACTTCGCTAGGAGTGGCTGATGAAGATGCTGCCTTCTTATCACACTGGTTCGGCAAACTTCTTTTACTCACTATTGTTCGCCAGAGCAGCCCTGACTCGGGATCTTCTGCGAGATGCCCGGGGCTATCCGTGGATGACTACAAGTTCCTCACACTACAGGGAAAGCCCGATGCGTGGGATCCCAGTGCCGACGCTGGTCTGAATTTGACGGAAGCAAAAGCTCTTGTCGCACGCTTTCTCGCTAGCGGTATGTTCTCTGACGAGGAAAAGTTCTTACCGGCGTTGTTCGCCTCCGCCGATACAAACTCTCGGATATCTGAAGTTGGCGAGGACGTTCTCAAGCGAGTAATACAATCAAAAGATGTAGAAGACCGTGACTTGGTGCAAACGCTGTTTAGATTGTATTTCGGGTCGTAAGTCATATCCGTTGCTATGCCTTGCGCAATTGCTCAGAAGAAATAGTACTACCTCAGAAGGGCCTCTGCCAGTGAAGACACCGCTTCGAATAAAGATTATCGGGGTTTTGTCCAAGTCTGTGGCTTGCACGACCTTTCCGAAAGAGATCGCTACTATGGTTGAGGAAGGCCTCTTATCGCCCGAGCTCAATCCGACAAAGACCACCGCAGGGCGGGAGGCCTCAAAGTTCCGATCAGCCATCTTTTCGCTGGTCAATTTCGTCGCCCGGCGAGGCTCGGCCACACATCTTTCGTCCGTTGCCGAAGGTCTCGTAGGGAACCTGAGGGCTTTTCTGCAAGATCAGGGTTGGCCGACACCAGACCGAGACCAGGACATGGAGCTTCGTGGTTACGGCTACGAAACCATCGGTCTGTTGGCAAAAGCTGCACCAGAAAAGATACTCTTGGAGCCGACGCTAGATCTGCTGGAGTGGCTGTTTCGCTCGTTTCGAGGGGATGCGTCGGGCAAAGATGTGGCAGTCAGCATAGAAGAGGCTCTCTCTTCTGTGTTGGGTGCATTTTCTAAGCCTTTTGATGATTCCATCCGCCCTAAATTCCGACAACTGCTGCTCAGGTACTCTAGCACAGACCAGTCAACCGTTGGTGGTGGATTTTCAAGAAGTTCACGGTACGTGGCGACCAGGTTTGCCAACAGATGCTTACCTTTCGACGATGTGATCGCACGGTGGATCGACATACTTGCCGTGAGCGGCGGAAGCAACGAGAGGCACGAGGTGGTGGAAGAAGGCAAGAAGGGTTTGGATCCTTATTGGTTTCGCATGTCAAACCTGGTCCCTGGCTCGGATGCTGATCGCAGTAACTTTTCCTTTCCAAACTTCGACGACTTGGTTCAGTTTATCTTTGTCCAGCAAAGCGAGGACGAAGACGATATGGAAATCGATGACGAGGGCGACGTTGTGCAGCGAGCACAGCGTCTCCAGTCAAGGTTTCCAGACACCCTATCCACGATCATTACTTTTTGCTCCGAGATTGCAATGCACGCGGCGCTAGGAGACCATGAAATTCGAGAAGAGCTGTCAGAAGACTGGGGTCGCAAGCTGCAGACGCTTCTGTCTACAGACCTTCGCGCAAGGCAAGCATTCCGGTCCTTTACTGCAAGTAGCTCTCATGCAACTTCGCTTGCTACGCTTTTAAGAGCGAGTTTCGACCAGCTCACCAGAGATGAGCTAGCGGACGTTGGAGAGATTGGTAGTAGCTTCGTCCGGCTTCTGTCCCTCTGTCCCGAGAAGATATGGAGCCAGGCATCTCTTCTTGGCGAACTTCGCGCTTTGCAGCCCTCAATACTGTCAAACAATGCGAATCGACGACTAGCTGCAGCTCAAGCGTATGGTCTTCTGGCATCTCATCAAGAATGTGATCAGGCTCTCCTCGAGAAGTCGCATACTGTGTTCTTTGAGAAGATCAAGGCCTGGAAGGACGCTGTGGGAGGCGAGATCAACCAGACAAGCGGTGCCATTGCTGCGCTAGGTTACCACTTCAGCCGATTGCACTGGAGGCAAGCCATTACCTTGTCCGACGGACATCCGGTATACCAGCTTCTGGAGACCCTTGTTGAGATTCTCAAAGATTCTAAAGACGCTACTTTGAAAGGTGCTGTGTTCGTGTGTCTGGACCAGTTAAGTCTTTTCTACGTCATAAGCCCTTCGGTCGTTGCGCGGTATGCAAAATTCCAAGACGTCGCTCAGCAGGTATACGACTCGGCAAAAGCAGGCACAACGAGTGCTATTCTTGCGCTAGGACATTTGGCCATGATCACCGACGAGGCTGCCGATTCCGAAGAGACCACGGACTACAGCTTCATTGCAGAAAAGCTCTACGAGCTCCACGAAGTGAGGCAACCAGAGGTACAATTTTCTGTCGGGGAAGCACTAAGCTGCTTTGCTTCTGGGTGGGACACAAAAGCCTTGACTGCAGAGCTCGACATCGAACATCCTCAACAGAAGCACGACCCCTGGGATACGCCTCTGATCACGCCATCAGGTCCCAAGCGCGAGATAACCTTGGCCACTGTCTTGGAAAAAACACTGAAGGGCTGTCGCCAGTCAAAGCCATCTCTAAAGAAGGCTTCGGTGATATGGTTGCTGTGTCTGCTGCAGTACTGCGGCCACAAGCCCGAAATACAGCACTATCTTCCGCAGAGTCAGGTGGCATTCAAGTACTGTTTGTCTGATAGAGATGAAGTAGTGCAGGAAGCGGCTTCGCGAGGTCTTGGCTTGGTGTACGAGAAAGGTGACCGTCAACTCAAGGACGACTTGGCCCGCGATCTGGTGGGCTCCTTCTCAGACAACAAGGCGAAAATGTCTGGTACTGTATCCGAAGATACACAGCTGTTTGAGCCAGGCGCCTTGCCAACGGGGGATGGCTCGATTACAACATACAAGGATATCCTTAACCTAGCTTCGGAGGTGGGAGACTCAAGTCTGGTCTATAGGTTCATGTCGCTAGCCTCTAATAACTCCATCTGGTCGAGCAGAGCTGCTTTTGGACGCTTTGGGCTTAGCAACATCTTCTCGGATTCTAGCGTTGATGGTTATCTCGCGGAGAATCCAAAGCTGTATCCGAAGCTGTATCGCTACAGGTATGTAACTGGTTTGTTATTACTGATGACGAGGTACTGACACCTGTGTAGATTCGATCCTAACCCCAATGTACAGCGATCGATGAACGACATCTGGAATGCATTGGTCAAAGATTCATCAGCTACAATCGACAAGCACTTTGATGCCATCATGGATGACCTCTTGACTAGCATCCTCACCAAAGAGTGGCGTGTCCGACAGGCGTCATGTGCAGCCGTGTCTGATCTGGTGCAAGGGCGTAACATCGACAAGGTAAGTTCATGCTCCCCCTGCGCAGATTACCACGGCTAAACATCGCAGTACGAGAAATATCTAGGCGACATCTGGGACAAATGCTTTAAGGTGCTCGACGACATCAAAGAATCCGTCCGCGTTGCGGCCCAATCGCTCGCCCGCGTCCTAACCGGCATCCTGACCCGCTCCCTCGAAGCCGGCGACTCGTCGCTGAAGACCGCGAATGCAATGCTTTCCCGTGTTCTTCCGTTCCTCTTCTCAGGCTCTGGTCTCGAGTCCAGCGCCGCAGAAGTTCGCATCTTCGCCGTCCAGACCGTCCTCAAGATCGTCAAGAAGAGTAACGGGAAAACTCTCAATCCCCACGTCCCAGAGCTTGTCGAACGTCTCCTTGGTCTTTTAAGCTCTCTTGAACCGGAAGCAGTCAACTACTTACATCTCAACGCCTCAAAATACAATTTGACCGAGCAGAAGATCGACGACATGCGCCTCCAAAACGTAAGCTCTTCGCCCATTACTGAGTCTATAGAACGCTGTCTCGACCTCGCAGATGCCGACGCCATGAAAGCACTCGTCCCCCGCATTGAAGCCGCCATGAAGGCCGCTGTCGGCCTACCTTCGAAAGTAGGATGCTCAAGGATCCTCGTCACGCTCAGCACACGGCACAATTTCCTCTTCAAGCCGTACGCCGATGGCTTCCTCAAGCTCATACAGAAGTATATCCATGATCGCAACGACACAGTGTCATCTTCGTATGCTGCGGCAGCGGGATACGTCGCGCGTCTAGCTTCCGACCAACAACTTCTCGCTACCATCGCGTTCTGCCAGAAATTGTACTTCGAAAGTGATGACGACAAGAGTAGACTTTCCGCCGGCGACATTATCCTCTCCATCTCAAAGAACGCAGCGGATCGCTTCACAGCGTTCTCGTCAGACTTGCTACCATTCATCTTCCTAGTGAAACACGATACCAACGACCAGGTCAAGAAGCTCTTCGAAGACACATGGTCTGACAACGTAGCCGGCAGCCGCGCCGTATTCCTCTACCTCAAAGAGATTGCCGCGCTTGCGGACAAGTACCTCGACAGCGCGAAATGGGTGCTCAAGCACACAGCTGCTAAAACGATCGCAGATGCCGTGATGTCAATCGCCCATGGTACGGAGGCGATCGGCAAATCAAACGCGGAGATACTCTTCCCTGCCCTCGACAAAGCGATGGGAGGCAAGACGTGGGAGGGCAAAGAAGTCGTGCTCGAAGCTTTTGTGCGATTTGTCGAGCGTGGGGAGAGCTTGTGGAAAGAGGACGGGAAAGTGGCCAAGCAGATCGAGAAGGTCGCCATCCGCGAGGCGAAGAGACAAAACAAGGTCTTTCGACCGCATGCGCTTGAAGCGCTGGGAAAGATCTGCAGAGCCAGATCAGACCTGGAACTTTCGGGTACCGTGATCGGCATAGTAGAAGCTGTACTCTATGAGGTCCTTGGTGGAGAGGAGGAAGATAAGGGTGAGAAGATGGATGTTGATGGTGGAGAGCCGCTCAAGGATGCACAAGTGTAAGTCCTTTCCCTAACCACAATTGATCCAAGCTAACACCCTCACAGCCAAGAAAACACCCTCTCCTCAAGCGTAACCGCTCTCCTCAGCGTCCCCAACCCGTCCCTCCTCACCTCCACCGCTCTCTCCTCAACCCTAACAACCGTCCTCCCACTCGTCCACCGCGCCAACTCTACACACGTTAAAACAGTCCACCTCACTACTTTCACCTCCTTGCAATCTCTCTTCGAGCGTCTCCCCGCCGACCTGCGGCTCAATGACGCCAAAGCGAAAGACGCGCTGGAGAAGCTGCTGTTCGAGCCTACGTACGAGGGGTTGCCGGAGGCGATGCGGATGAAGCGCGCGGAGGCTTTGGTAGCGGTTGCGAAGGTGAAGTGTTGTGGGTGGGTTGTAGAGAGCGTGAGGCCTGAGATTGAGGGGGCGGAGAGGAGTGCGGGGGTTAGGGGGTTGTTGGCGAAGGTAGGCAAGGAGTAAGAATAGAATGAATACTGTTGGGTCCTTGTAAGTGGTAGGCGAACAAGACTTAGAGACTAGACTTGCTGCGTTCTCATTTGGAACGATATCATGGATTTTGTTCGATGTGTTGTTTCTGCATGTTATAGAAGCATCCAAGCCCACCAGGATAAAATGTGTGGCATACGTTCACCGATGCTCTTGTCAAGCATAACATGGCACCAAGATCATGATTTGTGCCTATCTTATCCTAGCATGCCACACGGGACATGGCTCCTCATAGATGATATTGTACACTTGTCGCCAAGCTACCAAAACGCCCATATGCCATCATGCAGCCATGGTGCGTGCCTTCGCTCACGGTATAGCCACCTTCACATCATCCTCGTAGTCCACCTCCCGTATCCCATCTTTCGTTATCACCTTCACCAAGACGCCCTTGAAGTCGATCGGAAGACGGCGCTTCAGCTCTTCGGTGCACATACGCAGGATCTTCATACCTTGCTCGTAGTCAATATCGGGGTGGTGGTGCTTGTCTAGGAGGGAGAGGCAGTAGTATCTAAGGGGTATCAAATTAGCGTCGCCCCAGCTGTTAATTATCCGAAGCAGCATACTGTGCGTAGCCATGCGCGGCATAGGGCACCGGCGCCAAACTCGCAAGGTAATCGATCCAGTATAACGTCGGCTTGTCCGCAATCTTGTCATAGCCACCCAACAGGAGATTCACAGTATACGGCCGCCTTGATCGCAGTGCCCGTGCAAGCTCTCCCCGAACGAAATTCCCGGTCGCAGACGGTGACAGCTCCATGTTGTTGCGCATCGAATATAGCTGGACGTTGGCTTGGATGTATTCGGCGAATTGCACTGCGCAAACAAAATGTTAGTACGCCTACCGCAGACGAGCATAAAGCCTCTAGGTAGAGTGTTCCATACCCGTGTCACCAGCTTCTCCCGAGAATGCCATCAACGTGTGCGAGTTGAGGCTCCGGGTCTTGTCATCGGAGGCTTTGAGGATGGTGGCGCCTCTCATGGCGGCTTTCGACGCGGCGATGATGGTAAAGTCCTTGCCCGTGATTCCTAGTAGGACTTCCCTAGAAATTATCAGCAGCCGGACTGATCCAGATGCTAGCTGGGGCTCTTACATGATGGATGATGTTTGGGGAGGTAGAGGCGGTGGAGCTTGACAGAAACGGAGGAGACTATTGCGGGTAGCTTGGTGAAGGTGGTCAGATGTACACTCCCTGGAGATTGAGAGGGAGGGCAGAGAAAGACGCTGGGGTGTGAAGCTGGGCCGTTGTCGACGGTGAACGCGACTGCCAGAGCTGCCAGAGCTGCCTGTGCAAGCGGCAGGAGCTCGGGCCAGCTTCGCCTGAGCGAGTGAGCGTCACGTGATTTATCCGGGCCGGCAAACGGGAAAGTGGCAGCGTCATGTCATGTGGCCAATCAGAGATGAGCGAGCTACGAGTCGTGGGAGAGAATCGGCAGGGCCCTCGTCCTCTTCTTCTCATCCATCTGGAGAAGCATCAGTACGCTGATGGCCTGCTCAGGTGAGAATCCGAGAAACCAATTGCTGCAATGCAACTCCACGGCCACGCCTGCGTCGGCCAATGAGTGCGCAGGAGGGATGCAGTCAAGACGTGCGCCGAAGCATCATCGCTCAGCCCCACCAGGAGCAGTAACCCCTCCAAGCTGTCTCAACCACTTTCTAGCCTCACCCCATCACAACACCACCATACCTTTTGCCAATTGACCGACCAGATCCAAAAAAACACCACGTAAGTCGATCGCATTTCAATTGCCTCATCCGCGGCCGAACCCTGCCGTCCCCCACGACGCCCACCACGCGGTAGCCCGGCCACTTTTTGACTCTGCGCTTTTACTTGCCTTATCGACCAGGGCGCTGCTTTTTCCGTTGACTGGTTCGTCCTGCTGTCATTTGACCTCACCAAATCCCCTCACCTATTTATACTGCATCAAGCCCCCTTCCAGCCCTACCTTCTCCGATTGCACCTGCTTGTTGACGCCGAGCTGGGCTTACACTTCCTCTCCACAGTCCACCAACATGACCATCACCAAGATCCACGCCCGCACCGTCTACGACTCTCGCGGTAACCCCACCGTCGAAGTCGACCTCGTCAGCGAGACCGGCCTCCACCGTGCCATTGTGCCCTCCGGCGCTTCCACCGGATCGCACGAGGCGTGCGAGCTTCGCGATGGAGACAAGACCAAGTGGGGAGGCAAGGGCGTCACCAAAGCCGTCGCCAACGTGAACGACGTCATCGCTCCTGCCCTCATCAAGGAGGGCATCGACGTCAAGGACCAGTCGGCCGTGGACGCCTTCCTCAACAAGCTCGACGGAACGTGAGTTACACAGCGGTTTTGATACTACCAAGGGAGATGGACTGACTGCGAGTCTTTAGCCCCAACAAGACCAAGCTCGGTGCCAATGCCATCCTCGGGGTCAGCATGGCCGTTGCGAAGGCCGCCGCTGCTGAGAAGGTGCGCTCACACAGTGCGTAGCACAAGCTGTTACTGACTATTTGGTAGGGCGTGCCGCTGTACGCTCACATTTCCGACCTTGCCGGCACCAAGAAGCCCTACGTCCTGCCCGTACCCTTCCAGAACGTGCTGAACGGCGGGTCCCACGCCGGTGGTCGCCTCGCTTTCCAGGAGTTCATGATCGTGCCTTCCGAAGCCCCGACTTTCTCCGAGGCCATGCGCCAGGGTTCCGAAGTCTACCATAAGCTGAAGGACCTCGCCAAGAAGACATACGGCCAGTCTGCCGGTAACGTTGGTGATGAAGGTGGTGTCGCTCCCGATATTCAGACCCCTGAGGAGGCTCTCGACCTCATCACCAAGGCCATCGAGGAGGCTGGTTACACCGGCCAGATCAAGATCGCCATGGATGTTGCCTCAAGCGAGTTTTACAAGACCGAGGAGAAGAAGTACGACCTCGACTTCAAGAACCCTGACAGCGACAAGTCCAAGTGGCTCACCTACGAGCAACTTGCCGACCTCTACAAGTCCCTGGCCGAGAAGTACCCCATTGTCAGCATCGAAGACCCCTTCGCCGAGGACGATTGGGAGGCCTGGAGCTACTTCTACAAGACCTCCGACTTCCAGATTGTTGGGTAAGTGAATTAGCGTCTGTGAGTAGAACCATATGCTCATCGTAGACAGCGACGATTTGACCGTTACCAACCCTACGTTCATCAAGAAGGCCATCGAGCTCAAGTCTTGCAACGCTCTACTGCTCAAGGTCAACCAGATCGGCACCATCTCCGAATCCATTCAGGCCGCGAAGGACGCCTTTGCCGCGGTATGTCACTCCCGAACAGTTCATCATGTACATGGCTAACACAGACTTAGGGCTGGGGCGTGATGGTTTCTCACCGATCCGGAGAGACGGAAGATGTGACCATTGCCGACATCGTCGTCGGTCTTCGAAGCGGACAGATCAAGACCGGCGCGCCCGCCCGATCAGAGCGTCTCGCTAAGCTCAACCAGATCCTCCGCATCGAGGAAGAGGTATGCTTCAACCAATCATTCCTCGAAAACTACGCTGACAGAATTCTCGCAGCTCGGTGACAACGCGATCTACGCCGGCAAGAACTTCCGCACTGCGGTCAACCTATAAGTAACTAGGCGAGGGCCTAGCACACCACGAGCAGGAGACCAAGCGCTCCAACAATCATGTCTTACGCACACTCAGCACGGGGGGTTGAAAAAGTTTGTAGAGTAACGGTCATAGTTATGAATATATGCCCTACGAGGTAAACTCCTCCAAATCGAAAGCTTCGGCTCCCTTTTTGCGCTTGACCTTAAGCAGTAAGAGCTCCCGCAGAGCCGGCCGCAGTAATCCTTTGCGGTCGGCCGAGGCTTCACACACATCCTATGCGGAATCTTTAGGAGCTGCGACCCATACAACGGCCCGTTCCGCCGCATATCGGACTGAGACAGACCTCGCGCCACACACACGCCGGAAATCCAGAATTTAGATCATAACATTACTAGGAAATCACCGACCGTCAACAATAAACGCTGCAACGCAAACACTCTCCACAAGTTTCACGCGCAGTTCCAGCTGATTAACGTAATGGCGGCCTAGCGTCCATTATCGGTCATTTGACAAAACAACGACAAAACGTTCATCCTGCGGTTGCTCAACATTATACCACATTCTTTTATTTTCTGAATGTGTCGGTTGATGTCAGACTTGTCTCTCTTGTTGTCCCACTTCGCATGCCACACTCCTCCTGGAAAACCATTCTGTTTCTGATCAAAGACGCATATATAAGGTTATGGCCTTGTCTTCTGGACCTTACCATTGACTATTCCTACCGATATTTCATCTACAGATAAATTAACTATCAAAATCTCTTCATGCCTTCACCTTCAGATACTTACATAGTCGAAGATGCTTCAATTGAGCTGCCTGCATCTGTTACTTTATGCTTCTTTCAGCATCCAGGTCACTTCCACCAATGTTCCCAAATACCACCACGCTATCCGCGATGGCCCCCGTGCCAATACCCCCCTCCCAAGCTCAGTCAGCAACGCGACCATCTCTTTATCCGCAGATCTACAGCCACACTGAGGCGCAAACGAGCACTTTAACTTGCATAATCTCGGCTTTGTTATTCACAGAGAGCACCGTCTGCACCACGGGAACGGCTTCTATTAGTACAGCTTCTTCCGTCACCGAAGAAGCTACCACCGAACAGCTGGACACAACTCCATGCCCCACCATTAGTCCGACAACAACGGCATCCGCCGAAGCTGTTGGTACGCCTTGCTCAACCACTTCCACAAATACAGACCCGCACGGGGGTTTATCCTCGCCGACACCAAGCAGCACGCAGACGCCATGCGAGCCGTGTCATCTCACTACCGTCACGGCTACCATACCTCCATCCAACACAACGATCGCTCACAACCACTCCTCAATTCTGGGCTTTGGGCACCCGACGAGCCCACCGGAAGTGACTTACGACTCGATGGCCTTGGGACGAAAGGTTTCCGTCTGGTCTGTAGCAGGACGCTCGGTTCTTGGAGGGGCGGCTTGGCTTACGTTCTTGTTCGTGATATGAGTCGAAGGGTGAAGGGTGCTTTCTGGCACTTCCTTCCCTTGCTACGCGCATCAGAGTTTCTTCGTGAATGCCGCCGCGATGCATTGAGCTTGAGAATGGGTTTTGCGTGTTGTCTCTTGCTTCCGTTTCCTTGATTTCTTTCGAGGCCTGTGATAGAGCTTGTTGCTTCATCCCAACATTGTGTACCGCAGCCGCATGTACCAACAATAGGACAAGGGCTGCTCCTTGTCCTATTGTGTTCTCGGTCTTCCACCTTTGCCTCTTTTGGTTTCGAAACCTTTGTCTCCTATTATAGTATCCATTTTAGATTTTCAACGATGAGACAATATAATGCTCGTCGCTCCCTGCTTAATGCGGCACTTCATAGCCAACATTCATTCACACGGCCTGGTTCTGTTTTGCATCGCGAGCATCGTTAGTGCAGCATTAATATTCACGACCTTAAAGCACATACCACCAACGACTCGATACCTGCGGCATTCCAACCAACAACCCTCAGGTGGGCGAGGAGTCATCGCGGGACGAACCTCCACCCACACTGCGAACATATTTCCTTTGACGATCGAGGAAATGAGCCGCGATAAGATCGCGGTATGCATGTACGAAAGACACGATTCCAACTCCTTCATCAATAACTTTACTTTTCAATTCCATACACCAGCAGCACCACGCGCCATCCCAAAACCTCACAGCCTCCGAATACGTAACCGTACCGCGACCATACCGAAAGCACATGGCAAAGGCCACTAACCCCCCGGCAGTCGCAAATCCCTTCACCCGCGGCTCCTCCCGCATGCGCCGCAACACGCGCAACACAAAATGGGTCACCTTCGGCGGCACCATCAAAAAGCACTGTCCCGCCCCAGGTCGCCACGTCCAACTCACGCGCCAGCCATCAATCACAGATAGCTATGCTGCATCCATCTCTCAAGTCGAATCGCCCGATGGAACTGAGAATAGGTTTGAGAGGGGAATGCCGAGAGAACGGCAAGATAGCGATACATCCGTGTTCTCCTACCACAACGGAGCTACCATTTCCAACATTGCTGAGATACCGGATACTAATTTTGGTTATGTTAGTCCCTCGCTAGAAGAAGACGATGGGGATAGTCCGTACTATGGCTCCTCCTCGGATGCATCGCCGCGCACGCTGAGGACGCTGTCCATGCCCAAGACGCCATATGAACTCCCCCAGACCGCGAAAGTAGGCCCTCTATTTCCGGGGGGCCTGCCGTATAAGGAGGGTGGTCCTATTTTGGATATGGGGATCTCGGAGAGTCCTAGTGAGGACGTTGTTCCTACGGGCGTTGAGATTGTAGGCTGGGACCATTTGAGGGATAGTGATGAAGGGGAGAGGAAGGAGAATCATGCTACGCTGTTTCCGAGAGGCACGAGCAGCAGTTGGAAACCAAATATCCCGGAAGATAAGAAAGAGAAGAAGGGCAAAGGGAAAGTGGAGAGGAAGATTACCCTTCCATTGTCTCTTCTCACCCCCCGCCCACTGTCAACTTCTCCAACCCATCATCAGCACCTCACTCCTAAAATCACCTCTTCCCCCCAAAGCGTACCTGGACCAGAACCCCCAGCAGTCATCATCAACTTCTTCCGGTCCGCCAAGCGGATCTATGCGTCCGGTCCTGAAGGCGAAGGCTGGATTGTTCAAAACTATATCGAGCGTCGTAATGCGCTCAAAGAAAAGCAAAAGCAAAAGCTTGAATATGAAGAGAAGAGGCTGGTGCTGGAGTGGCAGGCGGAGAAGATGCACACTGACGCCCTGGTATTTGTTCCGCAGAAGGAGCTTGACAAGGACGAAGTTACAAAGCGGTTAGCGTCGAGGTCGCCATTCAGGAGTCCACCGCCAGAGAGACCGGCGCCTGCGAAGCCGCTCGGAGTCAGTAGACATGTCAATCCGACTGTAGAGAGGGCTGAGAGGACGTCTTATGGCAGTGGTAAGGACAAGGCCAAGGAAAGAGTGAGGGACGAGGATGGAGCATACTCTCCCTCATCGCTGTCAGTTCGGGTGGGTCTCTCGGCGAGCGTACATTACGACGCACAAGAGGTAGTCCTCGATCGTTCGAAATCGCTTCCGCGTATTCCCAAGCTTGATCCCGCACCGCGCTCCCACGGTCAAGTCAAAGTGGTCGAGAAGGTCGAGTTGAGGCTTCTTCCATCTCCACCCGCAAGCAACGAGCTAGACGAGCTGAGAAAGGGTCTTCCCCCACGCCCGACCGATCTTGAGATGCCACAAATTGCCACCATGCCAGTAGGTCCACCTTCCTCCAAGCAAATGAACAAGGAGAACAAGGACAAGCAGGAGCGGGGCCCTAAGTGGTTTGCAGACACGCTCGGCTCCTTCTTCAGCGTCGAGGTACCCGCTGATTCCGCTCCTAAGACGCATGCTAATCGCACCGCCATGCGCAAGCAGGAACAGCTCAAGGCGTCCATTTCGAAACCGTATGTCAACTTTGCGGGGGAGAGAGGCGGCTTTGGTGAGCCTGTGGCTGCCATATCGTCCCCGCCTGTTGTCAATCGTAAGTTGGAGCTCAAGCAGTATAATGTGATGACAGGGAAGGGGAAAGGCAAGGATAAGGCGAAGAGGCACTCGCCCTCTCCGCCGCCACCTCCTCCTAACCCACCTCCACTACCTCACAAACCAGAGGCCAAAGAGCACGCAAGCGCAGATGCAAAGGCGAAGAGAGACCCTGCGCGCACATTGCTCGCCCGGCTCGAAGGTAGTGGTAAGTCCTTCTACCACGGTTTGCGCAAGTCCGACCAGTCGACAAGTGGACGCAAACGCGCGGGTTCTGACTTTTCGTTCATATGTCAAGGAACCGACGCCATCGAGGAGCGCGACTTTGCATACACGAAGACGGGTCAAACAAACCCGGGCCGAGCAGAGCGAGGGAGCCCATGCCGGACGGCCACAGAGCCGACACGTGCTCCGCCGATGCCGTACCGAGGGCCCGGACCCTCGCAGGGTGCCCCCAAGATCTACGTGTCTCATGAAAACACATCTCTGGTTCCGGAGCCGTTGTTCTCCGGTGCAAGGGAGGCTGAGGTGGCGGTGTCGGACGTCAGGGATACTAGGTTCTACGCCCTGTACGACGATGTTTTGAGGGAGTATGAAAGCTGATGCGTCGTACAGAGTACTTCAAGTGAACGGATTGGTAGAGCTTGAGGACGGGTTTGAGGATGAAAATAGTGGGAGCAATATGATTTGAGTTTCTGAGTGTAATTTTTGGTGACATCTCGATGAGAGGTCTGCAAATAGTGTTGCTCGACTACCGAACGGGTGGCCTTGAAGCAAAAGGCCAGAAGGTGGTGTGAGATGGGGCCAAACAAGTGGGTTTGGAGACGTGGGGACTGGGGGCAAGGACGGAGCACGTACGCCTTCCCTCCTCCACGATGATAATTCTTTTCTTGTACCTGCATTCTGCACCTCCAAGCGAGCAGTATTCCATTGCGTCTACACCACAGTTAGCACATAGAAACATAGATAATCCATAATCCTAATATCGAGCACACTAATAATACTCTTGTGCAACCCAACTACCTCATCCTCGAGGCAAACATGCAGCCCAAAGTCCTACCCCAGCCTGAAAACGTCGCAAGCAATATATGCTGGACAAGGGAGGAGTGAGAAAAGAGAGAAGCGATGTCCCGAAATGGGTTAAACCGTTTCGAAACGGATCTCCGGGAAACATGGGAGGGCGGCTGATCCGCACGTTTTGAGGATGAACGGCTGGTCCGGGTTCTAGGAATACGCGATCAGATGGACACGAGAGGGCGATAAAAATAAGTGTGACGGTGTGTGTGTAGGAGACGAGGGTTTAGGTCCGCGTTGTGGGGAGCAGGTTGCTGGAGCTGGTAGTTTGGTGTTGGGAAACAGCAGGCTGATCCGGGGCGGCGTGAGCCTTGGGCGAGCTGCCCCCACAAATGCGCTCTCGGTGCTGCAGTGTGTAAAGAGGTTGGGAGGCACAGTTCTCGGCGCACTCAAAGTCCTCATGCGCGAGCGGGCGCCGACACCGCTTGCTGCCTCGCCTCGCCTCGCCTCGCGGCGGCAGGAACGGCCCTCTTTCTCTCCGTCCGGCGTAAGAGCTGGCCGCTGAGGCGTTCTTGCCGACGCAAGTAAGGCATCGCGTGAGCAGGATTGCTGTACCTGCACCAGCACGGAGTGGAGGCGACGCGAGGCGACGTGGACGAACGTCGCAAGAAGGTGTGGACGATGCCAGCGCAGCTTCCATGGCTCCTTGGCCCGGCCAGGCCCCGACGGCGCTGCGTGGGTGAGGGCTCAGTGCTCGGTTGTTTGTCCTCGCTGGCCTATCACTCTCCGGCATATCCCCGGCCTAGCGTGGTGCAGGTCAACTGGCGTGAGGAAAGACCCCAAAAATAGCCGTGCGCGCTGACTTCCTGAAACGAAACGGACCTTCCCCGATGCGGGCTTAGCGGGCGGTCAACCGCCATTAAATGTGATGGATGTGGGAGAGTTGCCACCGCAAAAGGCTTCATCTGGGCAATTAGCTGCGCGGGCGGCGCGAACAAAGAACGTTGGAGGGCCAGGGTCCGCGCCATCTGATCATGCCTTGGACGCATGGGCCGCCGCTCTAGCCCTGCTGCCGACGGTGACGAGCGCGATGCTGACAGCGCGGGCGCAATTAATCTACCTGGAGATGCGATGGTGCCGTGATCAAGCGGGCAGAGGGACGTCTGGAGCCTTTATGCGACTGCGACACCGACGGCAAGCTCGACGCCGGCGGGCAGTGTCTGTGTGCGTGCCGCAGAGCGCTCAACCCAACCTCAACGGCGGCACGAGTCGAGAATGCACGCGGACTCGAGGCACAGCAGATGGGCGGGGTTTCCCTGATCCTGCTGGAGCGCTGCGGGCGGATCTGCTTGCGCGATTGGCTTTGCCGTTCCCCACCGCGGCGTCTGCGGGAGCTTGTTTCGATGCATCGTTTATGCGGTCCCTGCCGCCCTGAGCCACTCACAATGCACAAAGCCCTTGTGCCCGTTCGCCAGGCGCGAAACAGCTGCCCACAATTGGACCAGAGCCCTCGCCGCCCTGGCGAGCTCGAGAGCCTACAGCGCTGGGCGTCGCCTCTGCTTCCGAGTGGCACGCACCGACCGCGAGGGCTACAATGGCAATCTCTGCCCTCATACACCTCGCGCGGCCCAGAGGCGCAGTGGCAGACACCCGCAGACCCGCTTCACACTGACGACGGCTTCGACAAAGACAAAGCCAAAGCCAGAAAACCAACTGCTCCCATCGCGCTGACCGCCCCGGGGCAAGGCAATCAGCACGTCGTCAGCAATCTCAACACCAAGAACTACCTCTGCAGCGCGCTGGTCTGGAAGCCCACGCTTTTCTAATCGTTTATTGAATTCTGCCGGGCGTCTATTTCTGGGCCACCACTCCCCGACCTCTTCTGCGCGCCTTCGCGACCTGCTCGTCTCCCCCAGTCAGCCTATCAGGCCCCGTTACGCCGTGGTGCAGCATACACCATTGGCGCCATACATTTAGTCTTGTGTAAGTACCCGCCAGCCTTCCCATCCCGACTCTCTCCACCATCACCCGTGCTCCCCACCTGCCCAGTCCACCAGAACGCCGCACCGTCGAAGCGCCCGAGACAAAAAGCCAGCGCTTCGCCCTCTTCTTTGCTTCCCTTCCTCTCTCTTGCCAGCAGGTCTCTTATTGTAATACTTGTGCGTTCGTCGCCTTTTCAGTCTCTTTTCTCCACACCACTCTGTGTGCTTGCGACTTGTCGAAAGCTGGGCTGGATCCACGTTCAAGTCCTACATCCTTACCACTCGTCTTGGTCTCCGCACCCTTAGTCGTTCCATGAGACCCTCACGTCAACCCGTCTCGTGAACTCGAACAAGTCTAGAATGGCATCCAACGATAAGAAGTCTGCTACAGTTACCACCCTCGAGAAACGGAACTCGCGAGACTCGCTTTCGCCGTCAGTCAAGACACCGCGCATCGCTCGCTTCGCCGAAGCAACTTCAGTGTACTCGCCAATCGACCCTCCGCGATCACCACTCAACTACCCCACGAACCACTACAAACCGCAACCCCAAGTCTCTGACGTCGGCTTCGGCTACGTCCAATCCGTCGAAATGGAGGAGACCGACCGCAAATACCTCCCTCCACCCACTCCCAAAACTCCCCTCAAGAGCGCACTCAAATCACCAGGCGCACCACCACGGACCACAGAAACCATGATCTTGAGTCCGACCTTCAGGGAAGAGCAAGAGTTGGAGAAGCACGAGGAGATGACCGAGAAGGAGCAACAGAAAGATCTGGTATGATTCTTCCGACCCATGCTGGGATGTATCGCTAACAGCAAGCAGAAAGTCAAATTGAGAGTACGGATAGCGAAGATCTTCCTTCGCGGCATCAACTTCGCCTGCAGCTTGATCGTTCTCTCCATGCTGGCAACCGCCTTCGCCATCTTCAACGCAACCAAGAACCTCGCTCCCAGGAACAACCTTCCGGCGTGGGCCGCCAACACTAGGATTTGGCCCCAAGTGCTACTTCTCTCCATCGCCTGTATCTCGCTTGTCATGTGCATCGTCATCCTTATCGCATACTCAAGAGGAGGGCATCACAGAGCAGAGAAAGTGGCCGCTTACTACACCGTCTTCGCCGTTGGTTTCTTCGTCTTCAGCATCGTCATGTGGGCAGTCGGCGCCGCAGTCCTCAACCAAAGCAAAGCGCAAGGAAAGGGCAAAGATATGTGGGGCTGGTCGTGTGTAGACAACAAGCGACGACACTTGTTCGAGGATGATGTGTCTTACGCTCTCGTCTGCCGCCTTCAGGTAAGCATTCTCCTCCTCAACATCCAAAGCACTGCCTAACGAAATGATCAGAACTGGGCGCTCGTCTGCTGCATTATCGAAGTCGTCATTGAGATGCTCTGCATCATCATCTACGCCATTGTCTTCTACCGCTTCTGGTCCAAGCGCAAGCTCCGAAAGTCCATGGCCGTTCGCGACAAGGCCCGTTCAGACCTCTACCTTGCTCAGCTTCGCTCCCAATCTGCACCGAACACTCCCGGCTTCGGTCCCCTCTCTCCCCGTTCCGGCGGCTGGAAGCCCCCGCCAGGCCACCCACACTACGTGGACCCGCACTCTGCCGCCGAGAACGGCGAAGCCGACAGCGTCCAGTACGCCCGCGAGATCGTGCAGCCACAACCCTTCTCTCTCAAAGCCCCACCGATCAAGATTCAAGGCGCGACACCCAAGATCGAGCAAGGAGGCTTCGAAGCCCCCGCCCGAACACAAACCGCCTCCCCACCCGTCTCCCCCGGCTTCCAAGAGCGACAAAACGAGCACGTCGGCGCCGCGCCGGGCGAACAGCAATACGCTTCCGTCCCGATCCCGGGCGCTTACCAGCCGCTTGCGAGCCCTTCATATCCACCCCAACCCACACCGACAGCCCCGGGTTTCGACTTTGGGCCAGATGTGACGGGTAAGAAGTAAAAAGCAAGCTCGCACATTTGTTGTTTTATCGGCGTTGGGAACGTTTTATACCTGCTCAAAGCAATCTTCATTTCATTTCCTCTTTTTACCTCAGGGTCTGGGTCGATCCTGAGGTGGAAAACTTGTACATTTTTTGAGGCCTTGGCCCGCTGTCTATGAGGTTTTTCCCTTGTACGTCTCTCGCTGCTGGTAATTTCTGGGTGGGGGGAAACAGGCTTTCCTTTGGTGTTGGATACCTTGGGGTTTGGGATTGATGATTCTCCTACTCAACGCCATGATTGGGATGGAGGAGCGGAGGAGCGAAGGAGACGAGGGCAGTGTGTACATTGTACAGATGAATCCGCTTCATGCGGGATAGTGCAAAAGATGATGTCAAATTGCAAAATCGCTGCCTCCTCTACTGTGATGTCTCTCGTGTGTCCATTAACGACGCCACCACCACAGCAAAGAGCAAAGCAACGTTTTCGAACTTTGCATCCATGGAAATTGCCATCACCCGAAATAGTTAATGTTCATGCCCTATTCCCTTCATCTCGCCTGCCTTCACACCAACGCGTCATCTGGCCACCTCTCCCAGCGTCTCGCCAAACTCCCTCCAAACGCTATTGCCTCCACCAACCCAACCCAGTTCTAATTCCAAGCTGCGGAGCAAGTCCGGTATTCGGGGCTCGGTGATAAGTCCCCCTATGCGGCCACGCCTGCAGCCGCCGACACGAAGCGTGGCACCAAGGCGGCTAGCCGCCCGGGAAGCCACAGTATTGTCCCTAGATGAGAATGCTGTGGATTGGGTTCACGCGGCAAGGTGGAGCATGGTGTGATGTAACAGGTTTCTAGGAAGTGGCGTTAGCGTTGGCGGCACAGTAGTGCGAAGAGAGGGGGAAGGGTAGGGTAGGATTTGTGCGATGGTTGTGCGACCGGTTGTGAAGTGGAGGGGAAGGGGCGAGACATGACTTGGGTTCTCAGATTTTGAGAAGAATGTAGAGAAGGGAAGGTTGTTTGTCCTGGATTGCATTCCGTCTTGAGAGCCACTTCTTGAGTTGAGCACAAGCCTCTCTTGTTGAAACATGTTTCTTCCATACGTCCCGATGAATGCAGGATTCACCCACTATTCGTACTACCCACACTACAACAACAATCAAGACAACCACATAACTTACCCTTCTTTCTACAATGCGCGACCTTCAAAGATTCCTTAGCACATGTCTGCTTGGAAACACATTCCATCAGAGCTCTGCGCCGCAACCAACCCAACCTCACCTCTTTCGGACATCAAAGGATGTGGAACACAGGCGGGAAGTCGCCAATAGCTCTATGCCTCGTGGCAGAATGCCCCGCTTGAATTTGCTGCTGGGGTCTCTTATAGGGACGAGGGACCTGGACAGCGACATTGCCTCCCACCTACCAGTCAAGGACCGGATGGTGACGAACTATAGAACGGAATCAAAGTGATTTAGTTTGCGTGATCGATCCGGCCAACCTCGGGTCAGGTTCTTGTCTAGTCCAGGGTGCTGTGTTGATAGTGGACATGAGAAGGGGAGGTGGGTAACGTGGGTGTCGACGGGTCAGTGCACTGTGCGGGAGGGGACTCAAATGCTGAACATGGGCGCTCGGACAGGCAAAGACCTAACCAAGCAGATGTCTTCATATCGTGTTGTGGGCTTGTGGGCTGGAGGGTTTTTAACAGCATCATGCAAACACATACATGGTGCGAAACATCACAGGCATTCGTCTTGCGACGAAAGATCACCAATGGTTAAGCGGCACATCACCCAAGTGAAGCCTCCATTGTGGTGTGATCAATGACACTCGCTTGACGCGAGGTCTGCTCCATTGATGGGCCGCAAGTATATGCTTGCTGTTTTGTTAATTACACACCGGGACTCCGTGGGGCCAATCTGCCGACACCGAATATGCTGTATGTCGTGCTCACCCGCTATATCCTTCCACTGCTCATCAACTGCACGCTTATCGGACGATGCCCTCGAATCGGTTCTTGTACCACTTGATGGTCTCGGCCTGGTTGACACGGTGAGAGGCGCCGATCTTGCTCTTGCATCGCCGACGCTTGGCAACGCGCTCGCCAGGGCGGGTCATGCACACGTAGAAGTCCATGCCGTAGATACTGTTTTCCGTCAGCGACGCTTTATATCCCTTTCGGAAGAAGTGACCTACCCAATGCTAGGGTCATACTTGATGCCCAAGTCGATGTGCTCGCTGATACCGAAACCAAAGTTGCCAGACTCGCTGAAGTTGCGCTTGCGGAGTTCGTATTCCTTGACCTTGAGGCCACGCTCGAGAATCTCCTCGGCCTTGGGGCCGCGAATGGTGACGTGCACGGCAATCCTGTCAAGTTGTCAACCTCGTATGCTCTTCCCTTGGTGTATTGCGAGCCGTACTTCTCGTTCCTCCTGATACCAAAGGTACGGACGGTGTAGCGGGCCTTGCTGTAGACAGGAGTCTGACCACTGAGCTGCTCGAGCACCTTGGCCGCACGGGTGAGACGATCACCAGACTCGCCGACGGAGATGTTGAGGACGAGTTTCTGGATGCGAAGCTCCCGCATGGGGTTGGAGGCTTTGGAGTCGGCCTGAGAAACAAGTTAGCGCAAACATTGCATTTGATTTTCCAGATCAATTGCGTACCATTGTGAGTGCTGTGGAGGTTAGTGGTGGTGGATGGTCGGGTGGGCGCTGGAGATGAAGTTCGAAAAATCCTATCGTGGTGTGGTGTGGGAGACCGCCAAGAGTTCGGTTCGCACGGACCCACAAGCCTAGCGTTTGTCGCAAAGCTTCAGCAACCTCGTCGACAGCTGCTGCCCATACACCCCACCACGTCAATCTGAGGGGCCATTCCTGCACGTCGACTGCAACTGCATTCTACCTTACCGAGATATCAAGTCGTCCTCGGACGCACCACCTTCAGCATGTCCGCTGCCGCGAACCGACAGGGGAAGATGGTAAGTTTCGCTGCCTGCGAGCTCTAGTCCTTGACCTGAGAGAAGATTTGCGCATAGAACTGACTGACTGACGCTGGGATGTAGCAAAATCTGGTATGTGCCCTTACCTAGTCCGCACAGTTTCCCGAAACTCACAGATGTAGATCAACTATCGCATGAAAGTCACCCTTCAAGATGGAAGACAGATGGCGGGACAGATGCTCGCTTTCGACAAGGTACGCTCTCTTACTGTGCTGTTTCAGAGACTTCCTAATCCCTTCGACAGCACATGAACCTCGTCCTCGCTGATACCGAGGAATTTCGACGGACGCGACGAAAGGGCAAGGCCGCGCCGGGCGCTGCGCAACAGATCACAGAAACCGAGGAGCGACGCGCTATTGGACTCACCATCATTCGCGGCGCAAACGTCATCTCCGTTTCCGTTGACGGACCGCCCCCGGCAGACCCCGCTGCGCGCCTTGGAGCTTCGGGTGGTCCCTCGACGGCCGCGACATTGGCTGCAGGCCCTGGTGTTGCTCGACCTGCTGGACGAGGCTTGCCGGTTGGTCTTACTGGACCCGCTGCAGGCGTTGCAGGCCCAGGCCCAGGTTTTGGACCGCCAGGAGGCTTCGGAGGACCCCCAGGCAGCTTTGGACCTCCCGGAGGATTCACAGGCCGCGGAGGACCCCCGGGTGGACCGCGTAAGTTATAAATCTGCTGAAATGATCGAACACCCGCTGATTGTATCGTAGCAGTAGGATTTCCTCCAGGCGGTGGCCCACCTGCTGGCTTCGGTGCAGGACCTCCTTTCGGCGGTCCGCCTCCGTTTGCAGGACGTGGAGGACCCCCGGGTGGCTTCGGTCGATAGAGTGAACAAGAGGTGGTCAGTATCTGCGACGGGTGACATCTGAACTATCACGTTGAGGTCTCCACGCGGTATGGAGACGAAGATGGACTTGGAATCGAATCAATGCAGCCAATGTAAGTGTATGCCAACTCTGCTCTTTCAATCGGCGACTGCTTGGTTCTCTTATTTCTTTGGTGGAAAAATGGGTTGGCGATGGAAGCAAGCTTTGGAAACGCAGCTTGAGATGGACTATATACGTGCGCTCCTGCATCGGGACAATGAAGAAACGAATGATACCCTGGCCTGCGCCATGGTGCTTAACTGTGTGCTGCTATCGCTCATACATCGGATTAAAGTCTCTTGACACCCTTCTGTCACCCCCAAATCTCATTAGCACGAGTACAACCAAAATGCACTGCTTGTGGAAAATGCTTACGTGACCGCTTTCCCAATGTAGCCCAATGTTGAACCTTCCGGCGCGGCTCCAACAATCGGCGCCGAAGTTTGCTTGGCGAACACCTCTCAACGACAAAAGATCGCAGACTCACCCACGACCACCGACCGTCCATTCCTGCCACCTCAATCACAATGGCGGCCGCGATCAAGGCCCTCAATGCGAAGATTCGCTCAAACAAGTATACCGATTACTTCTGCTCGACCCGTAAGTGCCACCGCTTGTTTCCAGTTTGCGGGATTGGGATGGGGGAGCTCCGACGGACGGCGGACGAGGCACGCCGCGGGAGATGCAGGCTCAGGACTGGGGGCGCTGATATGACCGAGGGGATGCGATTGCGGTTCTTGCGATGCTAATTCCGAGCAGATTTCTGGGGCCCTGCGAGTAACTTTGGCATCCCGCTTGCTGCGATTGCAGATATGAGCAAGGATCCTGAGATGTATGTTTACAACCCGCCATTGACTTCTCTTCCACCCTCCGCATACCCAGCACAGCCTTCGACCCCTTCGCAATATTTATTGCGATTAGTATACACTTCGCTAACGCCCCCCAGCATCTCTGGCCGCATGACCGCCTCTCTCTCCCTCTACTCAGCCGTCTTCATGCGCTACTCCCTCGCCGTCACACCCGCAAACTACCTCCTCTTCGGCTGCCATGCCATCAACTTCACCTCGCAGATCGTCCAGGGATACCGGTACCTCAACTACTGGAACTATGGGGGCAGGGAGCTTGCGCTGAAGGCTAAGGAGGCAGCTGTCGATGCGGAGAAGAAGGTTGAGTCTATTGCGAAGTAAGCTGCTACTGGACGAGTCGAGAGGGCTTGATGAACAAGAGAAAGGGCTGGGACGTGGGATGATTTGGGAGTGTGAAATGCCTGCCGGGAGAGGGGATGTGAGGTAGGAGTCACTTTTCTGGGACTTCAATGTGTATCACACTATTCTCGGTTCTTGGGGTTCTGCCTTTAAGGAGCTATCTGGACATTACAACGGCTTCCGGGTTTGTGACTTTCACTTGGGACGGTATTACCAACGTCAATTGTGCCATATACGATTTGGGTTTTTCACGCTAATCCATCTACTTTAGAGGTGTGGGGTACAAGCAATACAACCCTTTTTCTTCCGCGGTACTGATACCCTTCTCCATTGCCATTGTCGATATCCTTACCCACGGCAAAGCCCCTCATGCTAAATCCGCTTCCCAGACGATCTCTTCACGACTCAAACACCTTCGTCGTACTAACGTTGATCCTATACTCGTCAGTCTCACGATCTCTGCCACAAAGTACATCAAAGACCCACTTACCGGCTCCAAGCTGTCCCCGTCACAATGCTGTACAAGAATCGCAAAGGCCAGTACACATGATACAGCACCAAAAATGGCAACGGATCCTGCACAGTAAACGTTCCATCCCTCCAATATACCAAATGTTCCCCAAACTCCGCGACTCCTTCCAGAACGTCTTCAAGCGTCGCTCGGCCCCAGAGCAAGTCGAACAGTGGAAGGATAAGCAGAGTGACAAGGTCATGACCAATCCAGTAATAGCTGTATGTCGGCGCCCTGGGGGCTACAATCTCCCTATCCGCCAGAACAGATGTAGGAGAGAAAATGGAGAGATATGCGCCTGCCATTTGAGGTGTGTCTGAGAAGAGAGCGACGGCTGTGTGGACGCGTGGGTTGCATTCGATCGGGTAGAGCTTCGCATTTCTTCCCTTCCCTTCGATGAGGAAATCGAATGAAAGGTGTCCGGTAAACGATTCCCCTCCGTCTCTAGCCACGCGCTGGGTAAAAGCTAGCATTTCCCGCGCGAGGTGGCTGTCCGCAGGCAGTGCCTCGTAGTACATCAGCAACTCAGAAGACGGACACGCCACGAACGCAGTAATATGTCCCCGAATAACAAGCGCGTGGGTACAGTACTCCTCCCCGTGAATATACTGCTGCAGCTGGAATGGATTCAAAGCCGAAACCTCCAAGCTCTTAACATACTCCCGTGTCTTCTGCGGCGACGCAAATGGCAGCAGCGTCATCATCTGGTTCCTCGCCTTGTCGTCTACGCCAATGGGTTTCATGATCCACTCCCTCCTCCTCTCTTTCTCCTTCTCACGCTCCTCACCCTCACCAGTAAAACTCTTGTTTGCGAGCAAAACATCCAAAACCTCCCTGTCATCCGTACACCGCCGGCTCTCCGGAACCAGTAAATCTAGCGACCGGACATACTCTATGAACTCATCTTTCTCATGCAACACAGCCACTACATCCTCGCTGAACTGAACAGCCCTAAACTCACTCCCCATTGCGTTTTCCGCGAGCCGGACAACCTGTCCGTCTCCAACCGCCGCCACCACGCTCGAACAACTTATCCACAAATCAACCTCCTCGGTCTTGATCACGTGGAGCAGCGAGTCGATATACGGCTCCGCATCTTTTCCATCCGGCGGACTCAGTTTGTGGAACGCGGACACGGAGCGGGAAAAGCGACCAGGCGAAACGGCTGAAGTGTCTGCGCCGATGATGCAGTGGGGTGTGTGCTGGGAGAGCAGGCGGGCGATGCTGAGGCCTTTGGTCATGGATATGCCGGTGATCAATATTGTCTTTTTGTCGGAAGCATTGTAGGGGTCTAAGGAGCGCGGCTGAGGTCGGAGTTTCGCCCAGATGAGACTGAGGAATACGATACTGATTGAGAAGGGCAACGTGACGAAACTTAGGAGTACTAGGAGGAGGTTTTTGACCACGTGACGGTAATAGATCGGCATCGTGGCTGTTGTGATGGTAAAGGGGGTGGGTATCTGTGGCGAGGCCATGGCGTGGGAACGTGACTCCGCGTGCAGGTCGCGCGAGAGAGGGGTAACGCGGCGGTCAGCGCGGTAGGAGAATTTTGCAGAGCGAAGCTTTCATGTAGTGCCTTCAGTAGCGGCAGGGGGTGGAATGTATGGTTAATATGCATTGTTCTTGGGAATGTAGCCCGAATGTGGGCCGTCCGTTTAGTCTACACGTCATCGTTACCACGTCACCGATGGACGGGCCGCCGAGCACGGTAGAATTTCGGCGGTAAGAGAAGGAATGAAGGGGAATGGCGGGGTTGTTGATGTTGATGGTTTGGGGGGTCGTGGTTTGTGAGGCGTGAGATGCTAGTTGTGGAAGAGTTGACAACAGTGGTGCATTTTACGACCTCTTCAGAACACATGGATTTCAAGATGTGTGATATAGCTTCGCAATTAATATTCAATACTTATTCTTTTCGATTAATAACTTTCCGTTCCCATGACAGACACCGCATCCTACTTTTCTTCGCCAACACATCTCGTAATTTCAACGCCATCCTACAACACATTAGTACTGCCTAAATCTTCAAAGAGACAACTGCAGAACTCACTGGCACGCCCGTAGGCTCAAAGCTATTCACCAGCTTACTTTCATATACCAAGTTCGGGTTCCCCGCACTCTCATTAAACCTCTCAGTCTCAATTCTTTTCGCATACTGCTTCACATTTCTCTCCGCAAACCCTTCTGTATTAACGCCCTTTGCTCCCTCTTCCACCTTCTTCCTCTTCTCCTGCACTGTACTCCTCACATACTCCAGATACGGCGGATTCCCCGGCTTGATCACATTATCAGCCGCGAGCACTGAGCCCGGCGTGACGAGCTTCAGCTCTTCGCAGAGCTTGAGGTCGGTCGTGTAGGCGGGTTTGTAGTGGTCGAGGAACATGAGGTCGATGTGTTTGAGGGTACCGGAGGCGTGGAAGCGCGCGATGGATTCGTCGCTGGAGCCTACGATGACTTTTACGATGTCGGAGAGGCCGGCGAGGTCGACCAGAGAAGAAATCACCGCTGCGAATTCGGGGTTGCGTTCGAAGCTGAAGTAGCGCAAGCCACCTGCTGTGCGGACTGCATCGCCGAAGAGGATGCAAGAGTATCCTACGTAGCCTCCGAGCTCGACCTGTAAGAACAAATTAGAGGTGTTAGGGCAGAGGTTGATAGAAAAATAGTACCATTGTATTCGGCTTAACTTCAGCAATCAAATCGCACACAATGCGCCCCTTGTCCTCGCCCACATTCATGAGATACTTCTTCGTCCGCCCAAACTCATCAATGGCAGCGAGCACATCTTTTGGCGAGCCGCGAATGCTCTCAAGCTTTGGGTGCGAATACACAAAGTGCAGAAGCTCAATCTCGCGCCCATCGTCGAAGAACGTCGCTTCTTGCGGCGCATACGCCTTGGTCCGGTCGAAGCCGCCCATGTCGATGCCAAATACTATTCCTTAGAACGGAGCCGGAAATAACGCGCTCGAAGTTCGTGTGCACTCCTTGACGCGTAAACATTAGCACGGCTTGACAAAGAGAATGACGAATGCGGATCGGAAGAAACCTCGGCTGCTGATATCCCACGGAATGTCGACGTCAATCTTTAGGCGAGTGGATTAGGAAAAAGTTGAACCGTGTCTCTCCGTCCATGAATATGATGGATGCGGTCTAGAGCGAGGAGGTACGCCGCGGTCCCGGCGGCTGCCATGTGCTCTCCCTATGTGCCAGTTCCTGCCTGGTCGTGATCGTGACATTGCGGTACAAATCCACTCGGAACTGCATGTGGGCCCATCCATTGGTCCATGGTTCAGAGCGTACGAAGTGTTGACGTGAGGTTTGGTGACTTGTCGTCAACGACTATAGACGCCCTCTCGCTTACCGGTTACGGCATGTCGTCCCACAAAGGAAGCACAGATGTTGTAACGATGTGACTAACCTATTCAGGGAATTTGCTTCAATGATCCTAGATCAACTCAGATCCAACTTCCACAGGCGGGAGCTAGGATCGTACAGCACGTCACCTTTGTGTGCCGTGCCTAGAAAATTTGGGGTACGAGATCGGCTGAGGCTCAAGACCGGTGCCGCTGATCTGGGAACGACTGCACCACAGTCGAGAGAGGGCGGAATTGCCGAGGGATTCGTAGCCACTCAATCAAAGAGGAGAAAAAGCTTGAATGCTCGAATGAAAGAACCGCGAGGTCATGGAAAAATATGATGTTTTCGGAACTTGCCCCGCAGAAGCACCTCAACACTAGAATGCTGGTAAAGTTAGAGTCGCCCTAGCCCGTTAGCGCCAGATGCTAGACCCATCCTGTTTCTGACGAGATGCCAGTTGCATCTTCTCTTGTTCGTCCAAGACGCTAAAACGACCGAATATACATGCAGAACCACGATTTGCATGATGCTGGGATTGGTCTAACGGCCAAGTGTACCGGTTTCGGCAGCCTAAATTTTCTTTGCTTAATGAGTCGTTTCATCATGTAGTTTCTCTAAGAGTTTAGTTCGGCTGGCCATGTGAACTCGTTCGACATTCGCGGGACAAGGGATCTCTGACGCGACATGATGAGCGAAGCGGCTGTGTCTGGTTGACGTTACGTGTTGGTCTTCGGAGATTCTGCCGACCGAGGAAGGCATGTACTATGAAAGCGCGATTGAATGAGTACATCGGAAACGATCTCTTTACATATACGAGCCGTTTCCGTGCTATTTGTGCTCTAAAGTAACAAATTTTAACTATCTGGTTCATACTCTTTCACATTATCTTGCCATCATGTCGGACATGAAAGCATCTGTTGTTGAGACGAAGAACGGGTTCCACGTTGAGGGATACGAGAAGATCGAATACGACTTCACGTTCCTCGATGGCGTCTTCAACCCTCAGAATCCCCAGTTAGCGAACTGCTACGAGAGATGGGGTCGCTGCCTTGCTGTCATGGATCTGAATATCTACAACCTCTACGGCCAAGAGATGCAGAAGTATTTCAATCACCACGGCCTCGAGCTGAATATTCATAAGACCATGATTGGCGAGAAAGCCAAGTCTATGGACACGCTCTTAAGCATCGTGGATTCCATGACTGACTTTGGCATCATCCGAAAGGAGCCGGTCTTGGTTGTTGTACGTTGATATAGGCGGCCGCTTCGTGAATCATTGCTAATGCGATTGCAGGGAGGAGGTCTCGTAACCGACGTTGCTGGGTAAAGCCTTGCCACTGGTCCATCGCCTAAGAGCAATTCTAAGGCACTCTGACCTCAAAGTCGTCTAGAACAGCTTGCTAACACGACAACCTAGATTTGCATGTGCTGCGTATCGAAGGAACACCAACTTCATCCGGATTCCAACCACAGTAATCGGCCTGATCGATGCCAGTGTTAGCATTAAGGTCGCCATAAACTACGGCAACTACAAGAACCGTCTCGGCGCATACCATGCCCCTGTGCACACATTCCTCGATTTCCAATTCCTGCGCAGTCTCCCCGAGGGACAGGTTCGTAACGGTTTCGCCGAGCTGATCAAAATCTCGAGCTGTGCTCATCTGAGAACATTCGATTTGCTCGATGAGTTCTGCGAAAAGCTGATCACGACACGTTTTGGCCGCTCCGACGATGCATCACACGATGTACGCAAGGCCGCGGATGAAATAAACCGCTCTGGCATCTATGAGATGTTGAAGCTCGAGACGCCGAATCTCCACGAGATCGGTCTGGATCGTGTCATCGCATATGGTCACACCTGGAGTCCTCTTCATGAGGTAAGTAACCCAACTTATAAGATTTACCCGCGCTCACCATTGTTCCAGCTCACTCCTGACGTCCCGCTCCGCCATGGCCATGCAATCTCAATCGACATGGCTTACTCCGCTACGCTCGCCAACATGCGCGGACTGCTTACCGACAAGGAGCACCAACGCATCTTGAACCTGTTCTCACGAGCAGGTCTGTCCATGGACCACGAGCTTTTCAACGAGGAGATCCTGGGCAAGGCCACCAAGGCCATCCTTAAGACGCGAGACGGCAAGCTACGTGCTGCTGTGCCGAACCCGTTGGGCAGCTGCGTGTTCTTGAACGATGTGTCTGCGGAGGAGATGAACGCGGCGCTGCGAAAGCACAAGGAGATGATGAAGAAATATCCCCGCAATGGCGAGGGGATTGACGCTTTTGTGGACGCGAGCGATACCGGGTATACGGTGAACAACGCTCCTGTGGAGAAGGTTATGAACGGAAAGATAAATGGTATCGTGAACGGCAAGACAAATGGACACACCAATGGCCACACTAACGGTCTTCCTAATGGGCTTCAGGAGGTACTGGCGAATGGTTATCCCAACGGATACAAGAATTGAGCAATGAACGTCGGTAGGTCCGAACAGGCGCGACGTCACTGCTCGTGGAGATGAGAAAAGAAGGTTCCAGGATGAGGAAGGAGCAAAGCTCTCCCGATTTTGCTCTTGATTAGATAATTCAATAAATGATCATCAGCATCTGCAAGCCTTCATCAGCATGTCTGGCATACATGCTACAATGGAACTTCATGCGTGCAAACATTATCATGCACAAAATATGTTCTCCCAAATAATCGACACCGCCGCCCCATCGCCCTCAATTAAGAAGACCCACGAGACGCCAGCTTCCTACAGGAGGTTTCTTCTCCGGAGCCGCGCCACCCGTAGGTGACTGGCAATCAAGAGCCAAAGGATGGCTAATGATCGTGGCTGGCTCCGTTGACTTTTTGATAGAGAAGAAAAAGCGGGAGGGCGAGGGCTCGGCGAAGATTTTGTAGGACGAGCGGTGCCAAGGCGCTAGGCGAGAACTGGGAGAGGTCACGTGAGCCATGGGTCTACACATGTGGACTTTGGAAACATTGTAGGTGGAGCAAACTGACAGGGGAATATGTGAATAAATGATGCTGTTCGACTGGGCTAGACTTACGAGAGGGGGTAGGGGCATTGCCGGCTCTATAGAGCACACGCCGACACCCGCACGGAACATATAATTAAGGCGCCAGAGAATGCTCCCAAATAGAACTTATTGAATCAATGAGATGGCATTGCCTTCGTATTCGCCCCCTAATATTTTGATGCTGCAGCTGCCTCGCTGCCTTCCCTACCTCCCTCAACACGAATACGTGCTGGGATTGAAGTAGCTCCTAGGCTACCTGATCCTTCCTCCACCTCTGATCCAACATCTCTTTACCTCTCACCCACAAATATAAGAAATATCGAGTAGGTGCGCCTATGCGGTATGCTACCATCCAAAACGCCTCCAAAAAACCCCCAAGCCACCGATAGCGAATGATTGGGTAAGTTGTGGGGTATCTTCCTCTAACAACACGTCTCTCGAAATGTATATCACATCCCTCGACCGTCAATTGGCGGTTTCACCAGACGATCCCCTTCCAATCAAAATCCCCATCAACATTCACCCAATTCTTTTGCGTGATCGCGCTGTCCCAGCCCATCATCACGGCTAGAACTCTGCATCCGATGCTGGACACGGTGCACACAACGGTATCTGCCTTACCCAATACCGCGAGATCCATCAGATACGCGCGACCCACTAGCTCCCGTAGCTTCATCGCTTCCTCGGGCACGTTCTCGTTGTTGAGCTTGTTCATATCGTTGGCGTTACCAACCGGTCTTCCCAGGCTGAAGAAAACGTCCTTGTAAAATCCGCCCTCCCAGCCGGTAATTTCATCGATCCAGGGGTTCTTCTTGCCATGCGCGGCTTCGAGCGCGGCTTTAGTCGCGAGCATGATACGGTCCTGTGCGCGGACGCTGTTGGGGCCCAATTCGCCGGATTCATATACGATAGGGTCGTCTGAGGCGAGGACGAGTTTGGATGAAGTGTGACGGGCGAAGAGATTGTCGGCGAGGTTGTTCTCTTCAAGGCTGCGGTGTTTCTTGGATTTGCCGTTTGCGTTCTCGATGCGGTCGATGTAAAGATCGCGGGCGGTGTCCATATATCGATCTAGCGGGATGTAATCTTTCTGATACTGGAATTCGTAGGGGTGTTTGTCACCACGACGGACGTGAATGCCGATGCTTATGCCACCATTTTTCGCGATGGGGCCGTAGAGGGAGAGGGCGCGGTCGAGGACGTATGTACCATCATCCGGACGGAGCTTGAATAGGGCTTCATAGCCGACACGGACTAGGCCGAAAATCTTGTGTTGGCGTTGGACGTATTGCTTCGTGGGGTCTTCCCACTCGTCGGTGAATTGGTGGCCAAAGGTTGAAGTGATGGTTGCGCCGCTTACTACGATGTGGCGGGCGTTGTGGGGGCAGGGGACCATGTGGGATTTTGGGGGCGGAAGACATCCTGCAGATGGAGGAGGCATGAAGTAGGTTGAGAACTTGCCGTAGGGCCTGAATATAGTTAGCTCTGATAAGGCGACCGAGGGGAGCCTAGTAAAATAAATTGGGGTGACATACCATCGGGTATCGTCCACAAAGAAGGTTCGGTTCTCTGCCTGTGCCAACCCGTACGACATCCACATCCGCAGCAACGTGTTACCGAAGCCGGCGTCCTCCGTCTCCATTACATACGTTAGTGTGCTGTCGCACACCTTCATGCCACCGGTGTACTCTTTATTCGCGATCGCGACATCGTCCACGAAATTTTTCGGCCGCCCTGTCTGTTTCGATGGTGGCAACAATGCCTGCGCTTCCGCATCGGGCACATCGATAAAATACTGATCGGTTTGATAATAGCCGAGCATTCGCCTAGCAATACCGCTGTTCGCATGCGCCTCTTGGCGCAACTGCTTCGACAACTCCATCGACCCGTGGCATATCTCGCGGTATTGGGCCGGCTTCAGCGGAAAGTCGAAGTTCGATGGTATCGAGACAGTCCATTTGGACTTTCCCTTCGTATCCTGCACGACGACCGCTGATGGCTCCTCTGGAAGGAGACTGCCCCCTACCATCTCCCAATCGCCCTCCTCCTCTTCATAGTCTGTTTGTTGGAATTGCTGTTGGGCATATATTTGTCGGATGATGAGCCATAAAAGAATAGCAACACCACAGCAACCTATCAGCAACCGTTTTACCAAGCGGGTGTGGCTCGACGGCGATTGCTTCTTTCCACCATGTCGCGGTATCAACGATGGTAGGCTAGGGGACGGTGGCGGCGACGGCGAAAGAAGTCCGCGGCGGGACGCAACCGTGGGCGAGAGGAACGTAGCCGACGTTATCGACGGACTAAGCTGTGAGTAGCTCGCCGAAGAGACTTGCAGATTGGGATTCCGTCTCGCATGCATCTTCTTGATCTTCTGCGTCGCGTGGTTAAGCATGTCGTGGGGCCCCATATGTTAATACCCTCTTCCACCAGAATAGATGTCGACCAAGTCGAGAGCTCGCAGCGTAATGGCGGATCGGCTACCGGTTCGAGCTTGGAAAGCTACCTGGCCCTGCAGGTGTCGGGCAGTGGCAGTAGCAGTGGCGGGGTGAGGCAGCGTCGAGATGCCTCTTTTCAAGGAGCGTAAGAAACGAACAGAAAAGAATACGACAAAGGAAGGAATGTCGAGAAAAGGCGCAACGGTAGGCCTAGGATGTCATCCGCAAGTTGGTACTCGTCGCCGACTGTCGGATGCCCAAAAAGCCTCTCCGTCGAGGAGGTATATCGAAGAAGGTGGGGGAAGAAGAAGAAAAAGATGGGAAAGTTTCACACCAGCGAACAACTCATCTCCATCAAGGAGCAAGGCGGTCGTGAAAAGAAGAGCGGGTGGCCTTCCGGAGGATCTAAGAATGCGTAATTAGAGGGGAGGAGCCTGAACCTTCTCCAGACACTCACGAGCGTTTGAAGGCACAGACGCGGGAGAGCTGGCTTGAAGAGGGAAGGAGGGCAAGGGCCTGGAGCAATTGGGGCAATGCGGAAATTCGACTTTGCAACCACAGGCGCGGCGCAATTCCAGTCCATGTCGCAGATTGGTCCGGGAGCCTGTTTCAAAGGCGAAGAGTGCAGATCAGACTTACGCAAGTATGCACGCTTGTGTGCCTCTGGACGGCACTGCATACTCACCTCATCACCATGCGCATCCATTCGCATCTGTCCTCCCCGGGCCCTTCAATCGGACGCTCAGTAAACGGCCAGCATCGAACGACGCCCTCTCCGCGCGCGGTGCTCTCGTGCGTGCCAGCGGCGTTGGGCGTCGGAACCTGAAACATGTGCGACGTTTGATGCTGGCCTGCTTCCAAAAGTAGTAACGCGCCAGCCAACCGCTCGGAATTAGTGGCCCACGTCCAGCGGACTTCGCGTCGGCCGGCTCATTTGACGGCCTGATCTCGACACCGGTGTGCCGTGCAGCGTGCCCACTATAGGCTGAGGCTCTCTTCTCTACCGAACTACCTAATGTACTAGCATGCAGTGGCTTCATCTAGAGTGTCTTACGAATCCTGCACGTGGTCAGATGCATACCGGCGTCAGCGATAGAGTCAAGGCGGGCAGTGGGCGGAAAAACTACTAATACTATGGTATCGAAGGCTAGTCGGTGTCCTGGTTGAAACAGAATCATCGACAGAAGAACGCAGAAGGAGAAAAAGGGGGTATCAAAAGCTCCCTCGAAGACGCGCACGCTGAAAAGGCGTCCGTCCATCCAGCACCAGAGATATCCGACTCCATCGCCCATGGTCCCTAGAGGTGAGTAAATGAATATGAAATAGTAGGAGTGCGCCATCCTACGTGTCCGTACCACCTGCCCGAAACACCAAACGCCGACGCATGAAAATCCACGATCCAACCACCCCCTCAAACAACCTCACCACCCTCAGGTTGATCATCATTAGCTGTAATCCATTAAGTATGATGCGTCATCTATTGCTTCTTGCGCAGTCGTCTCGCTTTACTCGCGCGGTAACGGAATGAGCATGTCGTCCACTTCGTACCATACCATCAATGCCCTTACTTTCCGTCAATTCCGCGTCGCACTCAGCTAGCCTCGCGCGCCAAACCCTCGCTGACGGGTCGAAGACTACTTCGTCGAGTGTTGTTTGAATCGTGGGGAAGGCTGGTGCGTCGTACGCTGCCTAAACTGTTGGCACGAACCGAATCGACCTGTTTCGAAATCATCTCATCGAGCATTCTTGTCACATCCTCGATGTTCCTCTCTGGCTTGGGATCCGGCGCGACTGACTTGGGGCTGATCGGTGACGGTGATCCTTTTGCGAAACTGCCGTTGCTGCCCTCGCTACGCTGGTGCGATGTTCTCCTGCTTCCTGGTGAACCATCGCTTGCAAGCTCTTGTGCTGCCTCACTCTTCTTACGCGCCGAGGTCAGCGCTGCAATCATCCGCTCTTTGTCCTCGAGCTGCGCGCGTAAATTGGATATTTCTGCATCCTTTTCCGCAATGGTCGCAATCAGGCCGCCGTCTTCGCTGCCCCCTGCCACCTTATGTGTGAGGGACATGGACACGCGTGAATGACTGGACCTTCGAGCCTGTAGCAGTCGCTTCTCCAGTGTCGCAATATACCGATTCTTGTCCGCCAGGTCTGTTTGTAGTGCTTGGATCTGTACCGCCTGGGTGGCTGTGCCATCCCCATTCTCTCCAAGCGAGTCCTCCTCTTCTGATCCATCAAGGGGAACGGGTGAAAGTGGACTTTGTGAACTCCGTTGTCCAGGCACCTCCAAAGTAGCGTGACTACCTGATGACCGGATAGAATTCGGCCGCAAGTCGCCACCAACGTTGCTCATGACGGAGCCGCGCGTCAGGCTCATCGATGAGAACGACCGGCCATTGTTAACACCTAGTGATTTCGAGCTTAGAATGAGACGATTGAGGTGCTCGATGCGCTCCTTGAGCGCCGTCCTGGCAAGCTGCATTTCAAGCATTTGCTCTTCATGCCGTTGTTTGTCCTCGAGCTCACGGGCCTTTTCCTCTTCCTCGTCTCTTTCACGCTCCTCGTCAACTTTCTTGCTCTCCTTGGCCTTGTGCTGCTCCTCAAGTTGCTTTCTAAGCTCTTGTATCTCGATGCGATACCGGTCTAGTAGCGCTCGGCTCCCAGGGTCTCCGGCAGCACCCACCGACTCTTCCGCCTTCTTGGCGTGGCTGACAATGTTGTTCTTTGCGCGGGATGCGAACTTCAGCGTGTTCAGGGTTTCACCCGTGTGACTGTTGGCTGCAGCGATGCTACCGCTGGCACCAATCTGAATCGTACACAGGATACTGACCAGGGAGTTTCCGGAAAGAGCAGGTTGTAGTAGCCGGGTGAGTTTACTGTCGCGGTACGGCAAATGCTTCTCCTTACTTGCCTTGTCCTTGTCCGACGCCGCCTTGTCTTTGTCGCTCGATAGCCGGCCGATGACGGTCCCTAATGTGAGCAAACTCTTGTTTATGTGAGATCCTTCCGTCCGTCTTTCCTTGTTTTCGGCGGCCTTTTCAGAACCAGCCAAGTCAATCAGACTGAGGGTAGAGACGCGCACACCGCCAGGTGCAATGGCGGAGCGTTTGCTGTCCTTCAAGCTGCCGCTTGCACCACGTTCACGGCTTTCGACGACAATCTGTACGACGGCGTGACTTCGCGAACTGCGAGCGTTGAACTGCGTGCCCGCAACCCGGCGGGCGTTGTCGCCGCGGGCGATGACGCGTAGCAATTGAGTAGGACTCTGGACGATCTCTTCATTGAGTGGCGTGGCATGCACGCCACGCTTGCTGTCCTCTCTGAGCTTGATCTCTTCCTGAGCTGCGGGCTGGCCGTTCATGCCAACAATCGGCCCGGCAAGAAGGTCATGGATCTTTTCATTGTAGATTTCCAGGTAGCTGACTCTGAGAAGGAACTCGCGGTGCGGTGTCTCGCGAATGTACGAGAAAATGTCGGTAATGGCCAATGGAATCACTCCGGGGTTGGTTGCAGTTCCTTGCATAGAAAATGTCTTGCCTGTTCCGGTCATGCCATAGGCGAACACGGTGCCGTGGTAACCCTCCATGACCCGACGAACCAGTCGCTTAGCCGCGCCATCATAGACGCGGGCGTTATTGTCTTGGGTGTCGAATACGTTGTCTAAGCAATCTCAGGTCAGCCGCAGTTCCAAGTTCATGCACCATGTTGTGTAACGTACCGTAATAGTAGTCTCCGCCCTCTCGACCCTTATATGCGATGAGCGACTGCTTGTTGTTCACCTCCCACTCTAGCTCTTGCTTGCTATCTTTGGCCCCAACGTCTGGCCGCACTCGCACGCTGACAATGACATTTCCCTTGCCGTCTTTGAGTGTAGAATTCCTATCCGCGTTCTGGGTGTCAGACCGGCCGCGCGCTTCGTCGTCCCCTATGTCCTCGAAAGTGGTTGCGCTGGTCGCATACGACCCTTGGGCGGAAGAGTTCCGGCTTTGTGGAGGCGAGGGTAGGCTCAAATGACCCGTCTCCACTGCGACCGACTCGCCACTGCCGTTTAGAAAGCTCGGAGGAGACAACGGCGATTTCCCCAGAAGTCCCCTGCCGCCCCCGACGTTGGAGACGCGGGGCTTCTTGATGCTGCCTGTCCTAGAGGGAGGTTTGGAAGCCGACGATATTCTCTGGCTCATCGAATCGCTGTATGGTGTCGAGCTGGCCGACAACGGGCTCGGGGGGTGGCTCGATGTCCTGCTCTTCGGCGGCTGTGGGAAGGAGCCAATGCTGACCGTCTTGCGCAATGTCTTGCCCGCCGGAAGTGGCCCTGCCGGCGAGTCGTCCGCCCTCAGCGTTGGGACGGTGGACGAGGAGTACGTGTGGGTCTTTTGTATTGGTCGCTGTGGCAGCGCCGAGGAGGACACAGCACGACTGGCGATGCCCGAGGCGGGAAGCAGCGTCGTGCGCGAGGCGGGACTGACGTTGGACGATCGGGACTTTGCGACGGGTAGCGAGGGCAGCGGGCCCGTGGGTGGCGCGATTGAGGGCCGCGAGGGGCGCGGGAGCGAGTGGTTCGTCATGTCGGTGTTGTCGCGACTCAACTGGTGAGCGTTGACGCTGTTGCGGTCCCCTGAGCGGCGCTGTAGATGTCAAAGCCTATGTTCGGTCCCCTACGCCGCCGCATTCATGTCCTTGGGCTCGTCCAGGCGGCGTGGTGGGCGATCAGAAAATGTGCGGGCAGGAGGGTGCAGAGACGCCTGGGGTGCCAGACACACACGTCGTCGTGTCAAGTCGGGCGGGGAGACCCCGGCGCGCTGCAAAGTTCGGAGCGCGTGGTGGGCGAAAACGGGAACTTGCAGTAGCCCGTGGTTTGAGCTCGAGTCGGCAGGAGCACTTCCGTGTGGGCACGGCGATGACGATGTGCGCAGCGCGTGCAGAGCTCAGTGGCACGCCCAACAATCGTCAGGGTCCAGTGGGCAGAAGAAATATGAAGACGTTGGCCGGGAAAAGGAGCTCTGCGCAGACGACCAGGAGGGCCGGTGGAAGGCCAACGCGTGCGCAGGGGGAGATGCGGTGGATACTCGGCCGGGATGCGCACTAGGCCTCTCGAGGAACGATGCTTTGATGTGGAGGGGAAGCTGGAAGGGCCGGCATGCGCTCTGTGGGCTGTGGAGCCGGCAGTCACCTACGAAAGAGTCGCAAAAAAGCAAAGCGCCTCCCACAGCGGGACGCGAAAAGGGGGTTCACGACACGCGGGGTGGTGATTTGAGGTCCTCACATGCGCTCAGGCACGCCAGCTCCTTTCGGCTCGCAGCACGCAGCCGTTCGTGCAGCTTGCAGATCGCTTCTCCAATCATCCGGTAGCGACCGGCTATGTACTGCTTCCCCTTCGTGTCGCTTTCCAGAACGGACGTTACCGTCATTAACATGCAGAACGCCCTTGTATATTCACCATCAACCTAGAAAAACCACGCGTTAATATGCGATAGCACTGCAAGAGGCTCTCACAGACGCTTCTTAGAATATAGCCGTTCCCCGAGAACCTTCCGTGATAACCGTGGCGGTAGCACACAAATATCTATCCGACGACGGCCAGGAGCAGACTGCCTGCGACGCGCATGTTACCATGAAGTCGTTGCTCTATAATCTCCGACGCTCAGTCTCTCAGGCCCCCGAATGTGAAAGGCGCAGCGCCGGGGCCCAATCATGGCAGGAACGGCATCACGCCAAGCCTCGTGAGCAACACGCTCAGGCACGTCCGATGGCGCCACGCCCCACGTTGCGGTCGCATGCCTTCGTAAATACACGGAACGTCACTGGCCCTCTGGAAACAACGAGAGTTTTGGCCCAGCTTTGCATTTCGTCAAGAAGACTGACGATGTATTTGTGGATTGAGCACGCGCTATATTGCGACGCCAGAATTGAAACACTACGGATCAGACTCCGGATCCGCGGTCAGCGCAGAAGCAACGTTGGTACAGTGGACCTGGTGTGATCGTTGCGACAGCGTCTGCTAGCCTCTGTTTGCAGGGCGCTATCGGCCTGTGCATCGTGGTGGTTCGGGTCTCCGTTCACAGGCTTGTGGATTCGCCAGTTCAACTATCACCGCTGCCTTCGAGTCCCTGCCATTGCGTGAAACGCGCATGTTCGTCAGTGTCACTGCGAACCGTTGTGCTGGCTATCCTCCGGCGATTTCCAAGCCAGATGAGGATCCACGCTGACCCGCTGCACTGGGTATGGGGAGTGCACATAACAGCACGAAAATGACAGGTCGGTCGTACTTGGTTGTGTCTCCTCAAAAGGGGTAAGTCGTCTTTCACAGCGTTCCCCAACTAAAGGTATTAGCGCCCGTATAGGCCACAGCGAGATATTGGACACCCCATAGACAAAGGTCGATCACGAGCTCGAGCGCTCCGCAAAGTGCGATGCGAGACACTTGCACCCCGATGGACGGCCAGTCCAGGTCACTCGTTGTAGGAAAGGGCTGGAGGACACGGCGCGAACCCACATAGCCATGGCGGCCGGCAAGGTAATGGGATGCGATCAAGCGAAGAGTGACTATCTTGAGTGGTAGTGTGACCCAACTAACCAACTGGGCTTTCACAATTGCCCCAATCATCTGAGCTGGTTCCGTGGAAAGCTGTGTGACACGGTGGAATGGTAACATTTCAACCGTACGGCCTGGAGTCGATGGATCGATGTCCCGGTGGCTCGTTATCGGACCCGATTGGGCCAGTTCAGAACGAGAAGACAGTATATGCGGCGGCAAACGGACCTCCATCTCCACAATTCCTTCTCGAGAGGTGATCCGGATCCGTGGATCGTTCTCGTCTCGGCTTGTTTGCGAAGCTGTAGGCGACGGTGGAAGCGACGGAGGAGTTGCTGGCAGTAGTGCGTCGCTCAACGAGATGGTTGGTATGGCGACGTCAGCGTTCTCGCGACTCTCAGGTGCCACAGGGGCATCCTGATTTGCAAACGGAACACCTAGTCTGTTGAGGTTGGTCACTTGGTTATTACCAACTTCAATGGTTTGACCCTCGCCAAAGTCCTGCCTCTGCAGAGACTGAGTGGTTGGTCTTTGGTTCACCTCATGTGGTTTGGCATCAGTTTCTCCCCATCCGACAAATGCCAGCAGTTTGCCAATAGCCATCCTGGCCAGCTGTGGTGAACGCTTTCGAAGCCCAAGAATGGCGGTCTTTCGAGCTTTGCTACCATCGTCAGGACTAGGTATATCCGGGTTTGTAGGTTGGATAACTGCTGTCTCGATGGCCTCATTGACAGCGCTATAGACCCACCGCTCGTACAAATGCTCTAGACATACGAGCACAAACGGAGATGTCAAGGCAGCCTTTGTGAAGTGTAAAATAGAGGCAGACGCATCATAATATAGAGAAAATGGTAGCAATGGTGAATACGCCGAGAATGGTACGAATGTCTTCGCTGGAGGAAGCAGCGGGCGTGCGGGTATTAGTCCGAGGCGTTGCAGGTATGAATGGTAAGCCAAGGGGTAAAATAGAAATTCAAGAGATATTCGTAGGCTGCAAACCATTAGTCGATGAACAAGGGCTTAACGCAGGGCCTTACATTGTCTTAGTCACGTTCCTCAACCGCCGATAGGACTGCTTGGTGCCCTGACTGGTACGGGTTGTAAGAAGAAGCTGATCAAGCGGTTTCAGCACGAACGCCGCGTAAACAACAGCTTGAATGCCGAGAGTGTGAAGCAAACGCGCGGTAAAGCCGCTATTCACGATGGACTTGCCAGAGAGGGCACACTCGGAAGTGACGATGCGAGAAAACGGAAGAGCATCCCCGAAGCGAAAGGTCTTGACTAAGTGTCAGATACATATGCAAGGCGCGCGTTAGCCATCTGGCAATACGCACGTATATTCGCTCTCTCAGCGATCCAATCCACCATGTGCAGATGTTCTCAGACAAGGTAGAGGCGAGTGCGATCGCGTTGCCGGCGGTGTCTTCATCGTCGAGCTGTTGCAAGCGCTGCTCGTAAGAGCCTGGGAGGTCTTGAGAGGGCGAGCGAAGTCTCGCGACTACTCCAATCGAAGCCAAAACATCGTTCTGCGCCTCGCGGAGCCTCCGTCCATGCTCGTGCGCGCGGGGATTGATTGGATTGCCCCGCTCATCGTACAGCTGTATGTACTGGTTGGTGTCTGGGTCTCGTGCTTCCGGCGGGACCTCTTGCTGCGACGAGGCAAGCTGTATATATTCCGAGGTCTGGGTGGCGGTTTGGCTTGGTTCGAAGGCCGATCGACCCTGGTGTCATTAGACGGGCGACGCTAGCTGGGCGTGCTGGCTGCATGTTCGACATACCAGAGCGATCTTGGTCAGAAATGCTTGACGGCCCATGGGCGCTTCTTTTCGCGCCTCAAACGATAGCAGGATATCCGGCAAACAGGGCGCTGTCCATGGCGGCTATCATGTTTGTAGAGGGACGCGGAGCTTGATGCGCGCCTTCCCCGGCCGTCAACACGCGCTACTAGGTAATCGATAAGCTCCTTCCCTGGGAAAATTATATCGACGCCAAGATTTCACATTCTCGATCCCACTACACCATGCGCCGATAGCCCTACCCTGTGGACTGCGATACAATGGCTCAACGAGCAGCGGTCAGGACGACGTATGCGGTCAATCGCACCATCCAGCCCATCTATTCCGGCGGGGCTCTTGCGCTGAGCGAGGACGGGCGCATACTCGCAGCCAGCCTGGGGGACGATGTACTGCTCACCGATCTCACAAATGGCAGAGACCTGGGGAGGATAGAGGGAGACGGAGAGTCTGTGACGGCTCTGACTTGTAAGCTCGACATCTGTGGGCGACGTACTGCGGGCTGATATTCATAGTAACACCATCTGCCTCTCATCTGATCGTGTGCTCACGGTCCATGTCTATGCGCATATACTCGATGCTCGCCTCCGAGACCGAAGACGAGACACTGCAGCTCGAGCTCCTCAGATCCCTCCGGCCGCATACTTCACCCGTGGTTACATTGGCGGTGGATAGAACAGGTACGCTCCTGGGCACCGGCGGCGCAGACGGCATTGTGAAGGTCTGGGATATCGTCGCGGGATATACTACACATACCTTTCACGGTCATGGAGGAGTCATTTCTGCTCTGCACTTTTTCCAGGTGGAAGTCACAGCCAAGGACGAGACAAGCGAGACCAGCAAGAAAAGAAAGAGGAGGAAGTCACGGCAGGAAGAGGTCGGCGGAGAAGAAAATCAAGAGGAGAGTACCTTGGAATACAGGTTGGCATCTGGCGCCGAAGACGGCAAAATTCGCATCTGGGATCTACACAAACGAAAGAGCGCGGCCGTGCTCGATTCGCACGTTTCTGTGGTGCGGTCGCTCGAATTTTCATCTGCACAAAATACGCTTGTATCCGGGAGCCGAGACAAAACGCTGATTCTTTGGGATGCCGGGAAATGGAAACCAAAACGTACCGTCGCCGCACTCGAAGGCGTTGAAAGTGTAGGATTCGTTTCGGAGGGGCGACTCGTCTATTCTGGCGGGGAGAACGGTCGCGTCCGCCTCTGGTCCACGACGAATGGACAGGAACTCACGCGGGAACAAGAAGCCGGGATAGAAACAGACGCGATCGTCGAAATCCTCCACTACCCTGCCCTGCCTCACCTCATATCAGTCCACGCTGACCAGGTGCTCAATTTCCACTCGCTAGCGCCCCTGTCGGCATCTTTCGAAGAGCACGCCAACGATCCCTTACCTATCTTCAGAAGGGTATCCGGTACTCATGATGAGGTGATTGATCTAGCCTATGTCGGTTCAGAGAAGTCCCTCTTAGCGCTGAATACCAACTCGGAAGACGTTCGCATAGTCACCCTGGAAGCGTCACCCTCTCAAGACGCTCCTAAAGAGAGATATTTCGGTGCGGACGTTGTATTACTGAAGGGCCACGAAGACCTCATCATCTCGCTGGATGTCGATTGGTCAGGACACTGGCTCGCAACAGGTTCGAAAGACAACACGGCTCGATTGTGGCGCCTCGATCCAGAGAATGACTCCTATACCTGCGCTGCTGTACTGACAGGCCACGCGGAGTCCTTAGGAGCGATCGCATTACCCCATGCAACCCCGTCAACATCATCCGCAGCATACACCGATCCCCTCTCACATCCTCCTGCGTACATAGTAACCGGATCGCAAGATCGCACGGTGAAGCGATGGGATACCAGTAAAGACATGAAGCAGAAGCTGCGTGCAAAGTACACGCGTAAAGCCCATGACAAAGATATCAATGCTGTGGATATTGATCCTTCAAGTACGCTCTTCGCCTCTGCATCGCAGGACCGTACTGTTAAAATATACTCTGCAGCAGATGGCGAGGCGATAGGTGTACTCCGAGGCCATCGCCGAGGTGTCTGGACTGTCAAGTTCCAGCCGAAAGAAGCCCAAATCCCCAACTCAGGAGCCAAAGGCTTGATAGCGACTGGAAGTGCGGATAAGACGGTCAAAGTCTGGAGTCTAGCAGACTATAGCTGTCTCCTTACCCTTGAAGGCCACTCCAATAGCGTTCTCAAATTATCGTGGCTCCCGTACCGCCCCGTAGACGCACGAGACAAGCGCGGGCCACAATTAGCATCGGCAGCAGGTGACGGTTTGGTCAAGATATGGGACTCTGCATCTGGCGATGCCATGTCTACCCTCGACAATCACACCGATCGCGTTTGGGCCTTAACCGCACATCCCATCACCGGCACGCTCATATCCGGTGGCGCCGACAGCATTATCACTTTTTGGGGAGATACAACGAGCGCAACACTTGAAGCTGCTACGACTGCGGAAACAGAGCGCGTAGAGCTGGATCAAAAACTCCAAAACTATGCATACGCAGGAAATTACCGTGAGGCCATCACTCTAGCCCTACAAATGGATCAGCCAGGCCGTCTCTTTACTCTCTTCAAAACTGTTGTTGAAACCGAAGTGCCAGACGAGGGGAGCCTCTCCGGCCTAAGCTCTGTCGATGAAGTCCTGTCCACCTTAGCAGACGAACAGCTCTACAAGCTCCTCCTACGCCTACGCGACTGGAACACGAACGTTCGCTCCGCGCCCATCGCTCAGAAGATCCTTTGGACGGTGGTGAAGTCTTATCCAGCATCTAGGCTTGCGAGCGTGAAACCTATGGGCCGGGTCGGTGTAAAGGGCAGTCTGAAGGATGTGCTGGATGCTATTCGGGCGTATAGTGAGAGGCATTACAAGAGGATTGAGGACTTGGTTGATGAGAGCTATCTATTGGATTTCACGCTGCAGGAGATGGACGAGGTGGGTACTGTTACGAATGGGACAGGGAGGCTGGGCTTGGGTGGGGATGTTGTGATGGTTGATTAGAGGGTGATGAGGGAGATATACCCGCTTTCCCGCAGTGAAACGAACAAACACTAGTGTTGACCAATGTTCTTCATCACAATATCACGGGATAATTGTACGATTTTCCATCCAAAGCGACCTGGAACGCCTCGTGCGGCACAGCACCACACATCCGATAACGCACGGTTTCTTGACATTGCATCAGGACACGCACCATTCACATCCAAACCCCATTACATCAAAGATGCAATACTTCATGCCTCCGGCTTCACGTTCTTGCCGTTTGGCTCTGATCATCATCGTGATGGCTGCTGCAAAATCATCTCACTCTTCCCAGCTGTAATACCAGCTGTATTCCCGTGGCCGATCCCGCCACAAGAGGTATTGCTACAAAAGAGCTGCACGTAAAGAGCCCAGGAAAGACTAGAAGAAGTGCGATGAAAATAGCCGCGCGATTTCGAAATTGGCGTCAAGGTTTCGAGCAAGGAGTAGCAGAAACAGGGCGAACGGATCCACAGCTCAACCCCCTCGTTCACACGTTTCCATCCGGAAACGCGTCTGCAGATTTACGGCTACGTCTCGGGCGAGAACCCGTCGCCGCACGTTAAGCTCTAAGGTGACTGTTACGTTCCTACGGGGTAGCTAATCCTAACGGGGTAAGTTAGTTCTTAGGCAGGAGTAATAAAGGAAAGTAGAGGTTATTAGTTATGTAAGTAAATAATAGGGTAGTTAGTATTAAAGTTATAAAATATTTAAATTAATAATGCTTATTAGAATCTAAATAATAGATTAATAGATAAGTAGTATACTAGATAAATAGCTGCTTAACTAGAATAAGGCGTATACTAATACTAAGAGCGTTAATCTTAATAAGATTAAAGAAACGCTTTTTATTAGAGACTTTCTACCTATAGTAGTAAAATATTATTTAAACTAGATAAAGCGTAAGCTTAAAACCCTTATATACTCTAGCGCTACTAATACCTTTATAATTAATTAATACGCTAAGTAGTTCTTTTAGCTATTATATATAAAGAAGATTAGCTAGAGTATATACGCTACGCTTAGTAGTAGAACTAATAAGGTAGGTAGGTAGCACTTTTATCTCTACTACGTAAGCTTCTAATACTTCTAAAGGCTAGTTAACTACGCTTAGCTTAAGTACGCGCTTACTAGGTTATTATTCTAAAAGCTACGCTTTATACTAATAGCTAATAAGATTAATAAATTTAAAAGAGACTAGATAGTAAGTATTAGAAGAACGTACGTAAGGCTCTTAAAAAGAAGAGTTAAGTATTAAACTCTATATAGCTAGAATCTATTATAGTATAAGCTCTATAAGAATAACGTAAATTAGAAGAGTACTTTAGTAGCGTAAGCGTTCTAGATAGAGTAGTATACTTATTACTAATAGAAGGTAGATTAGTACTAGCTAGGCTAGTAGCACCTTTTTAAGTAGAATAACGTTTATTCTTAGTAGCTCTATTCGCGCGTATAAGGAAGACTAGCTAGCTACTTAGCGTTTTATAGAAGCTTATTTCTTTTATATTTATTACTTCTTATCTAATTACTTATTTTATTAATCTACTTTTTACCCTCTAGAGGGTATTTATTAGGATAGGCAAGTACTAGTAATATAAGTAGTTTTTAGCGCTAGCCCTTTATAGATTAATAGCTCTGCTTAAGTATAGTAACTCTCTTAGAGCTAGAGGGTATATTACGTAGAAGCCCTATAAAGAGAATATAGCGTAAGAACTTAGCTAAGCGAGCGAACCCTAAGCCTCTAAGAGATTATACGCGTTAGAGATTTAATACGCGCAGCGTCTTAGTAGCTCCTTAGCCTCTATATATAGCCCTTGCTTATCGCGAGCTTTAAATAGAGAATAGATAGATTGTTTTACCCTAGAGTACGCGATAGAATCTATATCTATTATACTTTAGACTAAATTAGTATAAGAGTAAGGTTTAGGAACTAGAATAAATTTCTTTAGTTAGATAACTATAGTGTTAGCGCTATTCTAGGGTATTATAACTAACTTTATTAGTTTTATACTAGAAACACTCTTCTATACTAGACTAACGCTAAAGGTAACCTATATAGAGTTAAAAGAACTAATATCTACTAAACTATACTAAACTATACTAAAAGGCGCTAACGCCTACTATTCTTTATATAAAATCCCTATTATATTGCCCCTTATAGACCTTATTCTTAAGTCTACTTAACTTATTTATAACCCTTTTACTCTAGGGAAGGTTAGATTTTTTCTAGTAATATGTTCTAAACTTCTTATTATATAAGCTAATAACGTATATACTAAGAATAGCTAAACCTTTCTACTAGTAAGAGGGTAGAGTAGTTAGAGATACGCCTTTAGTAGTATATTAATGCGCATTATAGTAAAAAAGAGATAGCTTAGTAGATTTTAAAACCTTTTTATACTTTCTAGAGTTAGAAGTTAACCTAAAGAGCTAGATAACTTATCTCTTCTACTTTTTACGCTTAGCTACCTTAAGGTTAGTCTTTCTAACGCTATATAGTTTACCTAGTTACTATATAGCTCTATTAGTACTAAATTCTACTAAAAGGCACTAAAAAAGTAATTATAGATTTCTTTTAAGATAAATCCTTATTATTATTCTTAAAGTTCTACTTTCTTAGGGAAGCCTTAGACCTTTTATAACTATTAAAGTAGACGCTACTCTAAGCGTACTAATTCTTAATTTTTAGAGCCTTAGCTCTATTAGTACTTTCTTAGCATACTAGTTATTAAATAAGTTTCTATAGAATATTAGTAAGCGAAAGTAGCTAAAATAGGCTAAAATAGGTAATACGTACTTAACCTATATATAAATAAGCTTATATAGTTTCTTAGTAGTAGTATTAGCCTCTTACTACTTCTTATTAGTATAGTTAAATATAATAGCCTTAGGATTAAAGATTTTAGAGTTTAAAAGCTCTATAGATATTATTAAAGAGCGACTAGCCTTTACCTCTTACTAGTTAAATATAGATAAGTTCTAAAAGTTAAATTTAGAGTGCTCTATAGCATATTCGCCTAAGGTAGTCTAATAGGTATTTATCTTTAATAAATAGTCTCTACTTAATAACTTATATAACTATATAGCCTTATTATACTTCTTAAAAGTAAGCTTAATAACTTCTATCTTAAAAGAAGATATAGCTGCTAGAAATAAGCCCTTAAGATTCTTTAAACCTAAAATTATACTTAATAGTAGCTAGAAAAGTTAGAATATACTAAAATAAGCTAAGAAATGCTATAATAGACTTACTACTAAATAGAGGGCCTAATTATTAAGATATTAGAGATATATTTAGAATAGCACCTTCTTATAGATAGTACTAAGCTAAAGGTAATTACCTCTAGTAAACTTATACTACTCTTTTATACCTAGAAT
>MU005584.1:1015221-1026160 GCA_010405425.1 Lentithecium fluviatile CBS 122367
CTTACGGTAAAGACTAATTAATTACTACGTATAATATCTAGGTAAATATAAGACGTTATATATAGAATAGAAATAGCAAAATAGGTGTAAAGCAGAAATACTTAGGGAGGTAGTCTATACTTCTAGTGCGCGGACTAACTGCTAGTTAGGGTAAAGTTTAGAGAATAGTTCTAGGCGTACTAATAACAGTACGAACAGGACTTAGCAGTGTTAGGGGATCTAGGGAGGATACTATAATAATACTTACCTACTAGTTAATATAGTAGAAGTAGAAGAAAGAAAGAAGAAAGGTAACTTAGTAACTAATACCTAGTATAGGCTTACTAAGAAGCCTACCTATAAAGTTATATAATACTACTAGGTAACTATAAAAGTAGTAGTAAAAGTAAAAATAAAGGTAAGAAGAAAAGTAAAGGTAAAGTAGAGGAGATAACTAAAGCTTTACTATATACTTATACTAGATCTCTTAAAGAGTAAAGAAGTGCTATTCTAGACTAGAATAAGCTAAATAGTCTACCTCTAGCCTCTTAGGTTAAGAGGCCCTAGAAGGAGGGATAATATTAGGGCTAGTAGCCTAGACTAGGGTTAGATAATTCTTCTATTATAAGCTACCTTAATTATAACCCTATAGGGTAGCAATTTATCTCGTCTATACACGAATGCTACTATTTACCCTTTTATGCAACAATCCACTTCTTGTGCTGCCTTATAGGCTACTGTTCTAACAGCTCGCTTATATGCGCAGCTCGCTGATAAAACACGTTAAGACTTATTTACGTTTGTACGTTAAGGCATTGCAAAAATAGGTAGTTGCGATTTTAGTGGGGTCTTACTGGTAGCACCGTAAGCGGTTCGCTTATTTTCTACGTTAACTTATATACCTATCTATAACTTTAAATAGAGATAGTAAATGACACACGTGGTTAATTAGGATGGACCGGGAATGCTCTCACTCAGTCCAGAGCAGCTGGGCAATTTCTGCTAGATCCTGCGACCGGACTCCTGAAGAAATGGCCATTTCGCGCTGTGCTTCCTGTGCTGCAGTTCTCCCCGCATTATTCAGTGCCTGCGGGTTTGCTCCCGCTCTTATGATAGATTCCACTGCACCTATGTCTGCAGCTAGCGCAGCATCGTGGAGCAAAGTGTTACCGATAGCTGTATTCCGAGCGTCGAGGATGGCTTGCTCGTGAAGCTGAGGAAATCGAAGTGGCTCACCCTCCTCGAGGTCTCCTGAGAGTAGGAATCCAATCATCGCGACGGATGAGGGATGCTTTATTGATACAGCAAATGCGAGGATTGAGGAACCATCCCTGGGCCCGCCCGCGACGATGAGATTAGCGCCCCCGGCAAATAGCATCTTAAATATCTCAGTGCGCCGCAAGAGAAGAGCGAGACCAATTGGAGGCACTCCCTGCGTATCGAGTCCACTGAGCGAAGTTTTTCCGTCGATGAGATAATCAACAGTGGATGTGATGCCTGCTTTCACTGCCCAATGCACTGGTGTTTCCTCAGATTTGTCTCTGCAGTCGAAGATTTTTGCGCCAAATTTGTTTTCCAGCAATCGTATCGCGGCCAGTGCGCCCACCTCAATCGCCACTTTTAATGCTGACGATCCGTTTGCAGGAATGTCTCGCCAATCTCGAAGAACAAGATCGACTTTGGACGCGTTTTCTTCGTCGAATGAGCAGCTGGTGATGGCCAAGTCAAGCGAGCTCTCATCCAACGAGAAGCCGTGCTGGAGGAATGCAGCAAGGACATATGCGTCTTCGCCATGTTCGCATATAGCAACGTCAAATGCCGTTAAGCCCTCTTCATCTTTCATGCCGAGAGCAAGGTTTTGCTGAGTGGCCAAGTCAACCAAGACCCTGACCACCCGCGCAGCAGCTTTCTCGAAATCAGAACCGTGGATCATCCATCTATTTGGGCTCGCTTAGACTAGCTCGCTCGGAATCAGGAGGAGCTTACTCACCTCTGAAGAGGATTTACGTGGTAGGCAACAGAGTGTAATGCCCATCCGCCATTCACGTCGTTTGTCAACTTGGCACCTCTGCTCCCAAGAAACTTCACAATCTCAGCCATGTGCAAACGAGCCGCAAGCTCTATCGGCGTTTCCGAGTCCTCATACGGCCGTAGGTTTATGTCGGCACCATGCTCCGTCAGAACGCGAACAGCAGCCAAGCTTCTCGCCGCAATCGCGGCGTGAAGGGCGGTTCCAAAGATCTGGAGATGGTTGTAGGATTCATTGGATAGACCGAATTGATCCTTGGTAGCATTGATGTCAGCTTCACCCTTGCTAATTAATAGAGAGCAAACGGTATCAGCATCCTCCTCCTTAAACATCCACAGCCAGTGCAGAGGCAGGTCCCCGCCTCTTCCTGGTATGTTGGCTTTGGCGCCCGCCTCGAGCAAGAGGTCAATGGCGAGACGATTGCCCCTCCGGCAAGCATCCACCAAGACTGGTCTCTCGAATCTGCCGCTGTCGTTTGGATCCGCGCCCTCTTTGAGAAGCTGTTCGAGGATGTGATTCTCTCCAGCTCTAGCAGCACGGTGATGAAGAGAGTCTCGTTCTGAACTGTCCTCTCCGCTCGGTCGGATTTCTAGACCCTCTCCTGCCGCGAGCCTTGCGAGCGCGATCTTTGGCAGCCTCGGATCCTTTAAGCCTTGGATGGTCTCATTTCCAATGATAAAAGGTTCATCAGCTTCGAGGGACGCTAGCATATCATGTACCTTGCGTATGTGCCAGCAGTAGTAGCGCTCGGGAGCAAGTCCCGTTCCCCCAAAGTAGCAGAGTAGGAATTTGGAAAACTCAAAAGTGCTGTGTCCAGGGCCGGATTCCGATTGTGAATCTTCTTCGCTCAGCTGCTGTGGAATGAAAGATGGATTGCTCAGTATCGACGTACCTTCGTTGTCATCATCATCCCCACCGCCATCGCTCATTTCATCGTTGCTCAAACTGCCGCTGTCCTGATCTTCTTCGTCCTCAATATCCATCAGGTCTTCTTCACCTGATACCAAATCCTCGGGCTCTAGAGGTTCCTTCCCATGAGCCTGAAACAGCCTCGGGATGGTCATTTGGGCAGTAATATCAGACAAACAATTGGCAGAGTGGAGATGATCCAGCGTTGCATCAATGCTCTTCTTGCAGCCGAATCCTATGCTAGCACACGCAGCGAGCTCAAGATACTTGACTCCTTTCTTGTACCGAGATACCGTGTCGTCATGGACATCTCTCAAAAGGTTTTTGTAGTACTTGGCTTGAGTCGTCCAAGGAATGTTGTCATTCTTCTGGTAGGTCATTATCAGCCTTGTTCCCACGTTGTTTCGTCCACTCACGTCGAGATGGGCTTCACCCATATTGAATTGATACCAATGCGTTGGTTGAGAGGATGTGCGAAGGTCAACATTAGCCTCCAAGATGCTCTTAACCTCCGTCATCAATTCCAATTGGGACGGGACGGTCTCCAAATCTGTCTCCCTGCCAGTCGTTTCCCTTACTTGGTCTGCGTCGAGTGCTGCTTCTTGTTCCGCTACTAGCCGGCTGCACTTGTAAAAAGCTTCCCTTAGGACATCAACATCCTGGTCCGGAAGCCGTCTCCTACTCTCTTTCGCGAAAGACTCGAACTTTGCTGTGAAATCCGATATTTTCGCCTTTCCCAGGTAAATCCTGTCGCTCTCGCCAGGTCCCTTCCAGCTGGGATCGTAGAACACGCTGCCCTTGTAAATACTCCAGAGAACAAGAGCAAAGGAGAACACATCGCAAAGTGCCAGTGCCCGAAATCCTCCATTGGCACACAAGTCAATGACTTTGGGCGGTATCCACCAGTCCGTCCCGCAGTAGATTGGTGCTGAATCCGCATCTCGGAATCTTTTGGTATACTCATCGTCGACAATAGCGTTGCCAAAGTCGACGAGTTTGGCCATGTAAGGCGCAGCCTTGGCTGAACATGTCCTTTGAAAGAGCAAGATATTGTCCGGTTTTACATCTCCGTGGAGAACCGAGCACCGATGGAGACATTCGAGACCACTTGCTACATCCAGAGCTAGAGCTCGCATCTGTGCGCAGCTCCAAGGCGAATCAGAATTGCGGTCTCTAAAGTAAGCGTCCAGAGAGCCCAACTCGGCATACTCGAGCACCAAAGTAATGGTTTCCCTATCTCCATGCTCCAGGTATCGTTGGAAGCCGAGTGTTTGTGTGATGTTAGGTTGGCTAAGGAAGGGCGGCCAGATAGAGATGAGCATCTCTTGTACGACGCTGGCCGGAACAGAGGATGTTTTCTGTGAGCTAGTGGTTTCTGTTCTCAACGCTTTCACGACAACGAGCGTGCCAGACTCAAGGTCTTTGCATACCCTTGCCTGGAAAGTTGAACCGTGCGACAATTGCTCTATGGATTCCAGCTGCTCGGGCTCAAATTTCTTCATCCGATTAGTCGCGGTTAGGAAGGCTGCCAGGGTCGCGGAGGTTTCGGGGTCCTCTGTGGAGAGGCTCCAGCCTGGCGGCGTCTTGCTTGGAAGCAAACTCATTGTGGTGAAAGAGCGATCAAGAAGAAAGAGAATGCCTTTGGTGATTGTCATTTGAGTAAGGCAACACACGGCCGAGGGGCGAGGTGGAGTGTGTTGGCATGTTACGCAAGGCTGAAACACGCTGCCAACGATTGGTTGTTTCCAGACTTGCTTTTGGCGCCACATCAGGAGCTCGTTTGTCGCTGCCTAAAGTATTGTCCATCAGCCCATCAAGATCAGGACGGTAGCCCACCTTTTCCTTCACGATGGGAGACAATGGGTCGGACCCTGCACCGGCGCCCAAAAACCACACCGGCCTGATATTTTCGCGCCAGTCTTGTCCTTATAATGCCGTTGGAGTACTAGCATTGTATTGGCATCAGGATGATTTCCAGCCGTCTTGCGGAGAAGAAAGCCAGAAGATCATCTCGCTTTTCCGAGATGAATTCCACTACAATGTCGAGGAGTTTGCGATACCCATGGAGGCCGATAAGTGCGAAGACCAATTGGCGTTGGCAATCTCTCGCTTCAAGTGCGCGTACAACTCGATCGGCAATCTTATGATTGTGTATTATTCTGGTCATGGCGATCGAGACAGAACAAATGACAAGGCCATATGGGCTGCGTACGTACCATGTAAACTTGACACTGATTTCCGCTGACGCGCACATGTTTACAGACAAAGCGTCGGCGGCCCGACGGTCGACTGGTACTTGATACAGCCGCAACTCATGCATGCAAAAGCTGATGTCCTGCTGGTATTCGACTGTTGCTATGCTTCGTCTGCGGCAAAAGCACGAGGCGAAGGTGGCGTCGAACTTCTTGCGGCATCTCCATCCGGTGGCCAAACGCCACGACCGGGGGACTCTTCTTTTACGCACTTCTTCGTCCAAGAGACAAGGCGACAACTACGAGACAAAGGCGAGGTGCGTGTGATTGAGCTGGTGGCCTCTGTTTTCAAGCAGACCCGCCAAGATCCAGTGCATCTTATTCTCCGGGGGACGTCCAGGATTAGTATCTTGTTGAGGCCTTTGTCCGCGCCGGCTGATGCGCAACAAGAGCAAGAGCTCACACTTGCCAACTCCAAGGGTGCCCTGACCTTTACCGTGCTCATCAAGAGCCCCCCCGACGATGAGGCCATACAGGAGTTGGGCAATTGGATCAAATCCTCGGCGCCGCCGAATGTGATGACCGTTCGGGTGGACCAAGTCGTCGGCCAATCAAGTGGATTCTTGGACTTTCTCCTAAAGGAGAACAAGGCCGGCACTAAAGGGAGACTCCTGGATAATATGCGCCAGGAGGACAAAGGAGCCGTACTTGCAACACTGCAAAGTATAGCCGAACTCACAGCAGTGCCGCATGCTGCCCTGGATGTGCCTGCAGTCGATCAGGCGGAAAGCGAAGCTATTCTGATCGACTGGGAACGGCGAGTCCAGAAGCTGTCACGTACAGTTTGGAGCATTCTTAAAGTTCATCCAGAATATCAGGAGGCTGCAAAGCTCGAGCAGCTTGAGCGAAACGAGGCCGCAGCAGAGGCGGGTATTACAGCAGCCGCGAGACTGCAGCTTCTGTCGCGGGACCTACGTCCGTTGCCGCATGGTGACGTACATTTCTGGCCGCGGCGAGAGGTCAAGTACACAAAGCTCTTGAAAGAAATGGACAGATACGCTACGTGCCGGATCGATGGTAAGCCCAGAATCGTCGAGATCATCCACCCGAGTACCAAGGAGAAGGCTTTGCCCCTTGGCGAACGCAAGGCCGCAATAAAGAAGGTTGCATCTTTACTTTCGAGTCAACTACCAGAACAATTCCATGTATGCAAATGTGCAGGGTTCACCGCCGAAACCGACGGAGGACAGGGCTGGTATGGACTGGTCTTCGACTTCCCCAGCGAAACTGACACATTGACGCCTCTGAAATCGACCTTTAAGAACATTTCGCGAATGCCACTAGAAAGGCGGTATCGGATGGCCTACCGACTAGCACAAACCATTATGGCCCTTCAATCCATTGGATGGGTACACAAGGGCGTAAGAAGCGAAAATGTGCTCTTCTTGTCTCCAAAAAAGTCGTCCGATACGCTCGCGAGCCATGAGGCACATCCTGGTGATCCATGGTTGTTTGGTTTCGAGCATGCTCGAGAAGACTCTGACCATACTAGGAAACTGGCGGAGTTTAGGCTAGAACGAATGATACATACACCGCCTTCTCGATGGGGCACCCCGCAAGAGAAGTTTTCGTATCCACATGATGTATACGCATTAGTAAGTTTGATTCTCTGTTTAAAAAGTAGTCTGACCCTGTGCAGGGCGTGCTTTTGCTCGAGTTGGGGTACTGGAAGCCAATTCTGTCCATCAAGCCTGAGCTCCGCAAGGTTGCGTCCGCCGAGGAGGCTCAGGACATCCTGATTGCCGTTTCCCGCGGAGACGATCTGGCTCACCTCATGGGTTCGCCCTATGCTCAGATTGCCGAAAGCTGTCTCACAGGTCAAAAATGCCGTGACGAGACACTGCCCCAGTTCCAAAGACAGGTCCTTGATACACTTGAACGACTAGCGGAGAATACGGCGACTCGGGATGTATTATTGAGATGAGAAGCAATCTGATATTTTTGCAAAGAGTTGTGCGCCCGAATGAGGCCTCTTAAGCCGACTGGGCTACGAAGACGACCAGGACAGCACCATAGCTAGGGAAACGTCAGCGCTTATAGGACTTGCAGGACATTCTGCGACTCACGCAGCAGTGGCAGCGAAAATTTCGACCTTTTTAGCCTTTGTCGTGAGACAAACGATGAGAGCGAAACCCAGAATAGAGAAAATGATCGTCAGAAACCGCCGCAAGCTCGTGTGAACGTTGTAGAGCACCAGCATGGGAACCAGCAGCAGTGCAACTACAATCAGTGTGATTGCTACTCGAGAAAGCATGCGCAGTCGGCCGGGCTTGTAAATGTGCATGTTTTGATCGCTCGTCATCACTCGCGTTTCCTATCACGGTTAACTTTTTCCCAACAACACCATGACCAGGAACGATACCTTTGAGGAGAGTAGCTGTGGATCTTAGTATGACATTTAACAGTACCATGACGGGTACTTACGCGGTAGCCCAAGTTCCACGGCAGGACCCTTTCCACAACCCACTCGATAATCTCATCAAATCTTCCACGATCCTCTGTAGCGTCTAAACTGAGGAGATCGCTCTGTGAAATGAACTCTGCCTCGCTTTTGACCAGAGGTTTGTACTGATCCATCCAGCTTTGCACGTTTTCTTTCGTTCTAGAGGAGGGGCTTGGGAGCGTATGAACACGGAGATGTGAGAAGAGCGCCTTCTCTTTTGAGTGTCAATGACTACTAACATGCTATCGAGATAGCGCATGGAAGGTTCTTACCATACTCGTGAAGTTCGTCGCCAAGGCTGCTTAATAGTTGGGTCCGAAGACTGTTTCCATCGTCTCTGCGCGAGCTCAAATACCATTGCGTCTGTTCTTTTTCGTCCAGTTCCTGGAGCTGGGCTTCGATATCGGCCAAGCGATCCTGTCGGTAGAGAACATTCCGCGCATGGAGATAGGAGAACCTCCTCGCGATGGCAAAACTCGGGTCCGATGCCACAAAAGCTGCTAAACGAGGATATCCTCTTTTATGTTCCTCAACTAATGTTCCATAAGCAACGTTCCGTACATTGGTTGTTGGGCTAACCTTTCATCTTAGCCGGTGTGATTCTATTGAGGAAAAACAGGCTGGACTAGGAGGCGACGTGATTAAGACGGATACTGGCGATCCCGGCCTCAGGCTTGCAGAAGGCTGCAGGCGGCGCGCTGCTGTGGCCTTTGCCGACGAATCTTGCCTCGTATTCATTTGGGCGTGACCGGTGCTTGCGATCCTTCACACGCACATTGGACGATGGCAGTCTTCAAAGCCGGCCAGATTAGAGAAGCGATTCGAGGCGTGCATCAGGTAGAGATTGATAGTTATGCAAAAGTTTTCCGGACATGGTAGAAAAGCGAGGCGAAATCGAGTGCGATTTAGACGTGCTTGGGGTCAACGCTAGGAGATGGTTCAGGGGGATATCGGAGATATTTCGGCGCCGTATTGCCACTGCAGCGTTGTTGCCTTAGCTCACCTTCGAGTTCGACACAACTTCCATGCGCTATTCCGCTGCCCCTCCCAGAGGATTTGGAAGTACTCGTAGTATCATTCTCTAGCCCCCACTGCTCTAGCCCAGCTTCCCAGCTCATTGTTCTTGTGCCCCGGTTTTTCCAGCGAGGTAAGGCCCGCTGTGATTACAAACAACTGCTCGTCTGATCATTGCTGCAGCGCTCTTCTGCTTCATTGCTGTTTTTCGTCGACCATACAAACCGCAAGTGAAATCCACTCAGGAATGGCGACTGAGCAAGAAATCAAGCACGATGAAGCTACGAACGTAACGATACTGGCAGATGAAAAGGCAAAACTCGAAGGGCCAGACGGAAAAGGACGTGTAAATCGATATATCTCAGCCGCTGCAGACGTTTGTGTATTCAACAACATGTCCAAGGCGCCCACTAAGAGAAGTTTAGTATCCTACACCCTCATTGTATCAAGAAGGCGACACAGTCTACGTGGTAATTAGTGGCGCGAGAGGCGTGCTAGGACCGTTTTTGGTGCTCAAGTGGCTCGGCAATGGTTCATACCAGCTCAAAGACAAGTATACGGGAGCACTTTCCGAGCATGTGGAAGCCAACATGTGCAGGAACTTGCCAAGTTGAGAGGGGCCTCAAAAGTGGAACAGAAGAACATTTTGCAATTGGTCTTCTAATTTTCTTCTCTGAATCAATAACATTTTGGATGGTTTGTTCCAGCCCTACATCATTGGCGAACCCCAAGCTCTTCGCCCTGGATGTATCGTATTTGGCTGGCTAGCTAAGAACGATTCGTTGAACAGTTTCGTCGCGTTTCTCTTTTACCAGTGCTCTCGTCTCTTTCCCTGCGACCTTTTCCAATGCGTCTCGTGACAGGGTGCGTCTCGCGACCCAGGGACGGACATTAACTCTCCTGTGTACGCGATAATTCGCATGTCTCGAACGTGTATTACTACTCTGCGCGGGGTGGTGTTCAGCTTATTTCTTAGGGCATAGTGTCACCATCTCGTCATTCAGAGGGACACCACGCGATTTACTCCAATTTCTCCATATAAGCTTTGCTTGACAACTGCTCATCAAAAGTGCGTAACCGCGTCTAACGGAATAGCCAAGCCCGTCCTCTAGGTTGCGTATTCTGGGTGCCTTCAAGGTTGACACTACTAAGCTAGCTGACGGGGTTCCCGCGAACCCAATCAAAACACTGTCGCCACTAAAAAGACGCGTTAACTATTAAACCTCTCGTTTAATATAGATCCCCGTAAGCACGCTATATAATTAGCTATTAAGTAATTTAATACTAGTATATTTAAAAGTTAATAGGCTGCAGCTAAGGCGTTAGGTATCTCTCTATTAATCCTACATAATTAAATTAGTAGCGCGTTAAATAGCTACGCTAGCTATGCCTATTAATAATAATTAACGCTAGAATAAGAGAACTTTCTTATATAGTAGATACTTAAATAAGAGATGTTAGAAAACCCTCTCTTTATACGCGCGCATCTAAGAGATAGCTGCCTAGATATTAGTAATAGGTTAGGACTATAAGCTACTAGGTAAGCGCTAGCTAGAAGCCTTTATAAAACGTAATCTAGCTATTACTATAATTATTAGTAGAAAGATAAAAGCCCCCTAGGCTAATATAGCTACTCTAGAATAAATATAAGCATTTCTTAAGCTATTTAAAAACACTTATATACGGCTAAGTATACGAATAGAGAATATCTAGAATATAGATAAGATAGGTATTATCCTTAGTTTATATACTAACTCTAGAGTACTTAGTTCTAGCTAGAAAAAGAAGGCTTATATAAAGTCTCTAGAGAATTATAAGTAGATATTAATAATTAAATTAATATTAGCTACTAGGTAGAAACTACGCTGCGTAGCTATCTTTAAGGGCTAGAGCCTTTAAACTACCTAGTTCCTAGCTATATTAGTACCTAATTATCTATATATAATCTTAGAAAATAGATAGACATTAAAAGCTATTAGGCTTAAGTAGCTATAGAGAATATATATTCTAGAATTAGCTTCTACTAATAGGGGGTACTAGCTATTATTACTAGATAGCTATTTAAGCTATATTAATATAGAGTTCTTCTAGGCTGCCTAGCTAGCTAAGATATACCTTATATTTATACTATCTTATTTATTACATCTTTTATAGCTATTAGATCTATTAGTATTTTCTATAATTAAGTTAAAATTGTGAGGGACTAGCTCTATACCACTAGGCCGCACATCTAAAAGATATGGCACGCAGTATCGGTTTCCGATAGTGGGTGTAGTATAGAATAATATATATACTAATACGAAGGTATGTGTG
>MU005584.1:1026260-1039859 GCA_010405425.1 Lentithecium fluviatile CBS 122367
GTAATTTAGGCTAGCTAGAAGGCTACTAGCCTTATCCTATATAACCTAGATTAGGTAATTAAATTATTATAAGTATTAGGCTAGCTAATAACTCTACTACGCCTACTTTAGAATCTTACTAATATAGACGCCCTCTACTGCATGCCTTAGAGACCCTAGGTTGTATTCGCTATCTAGTAATTAATATAGAGACTTAAGAAACTTATATAAAGCATCTAGTTATTACTCTAGAAGGTAGGAAAGATAATTAAGGCAGCTAATATAAGGATAACTAGCTAGTAAACTAAGATAGCTTAATTATAATATTAAATAGAGATATATAGCTCTTAGAAAAAGCGTAAAAAAATAGTTATTAACTAGAATTAATAATTTATAAATATAAAGAGTACTAAGGCTATAATTAATTAAACGGCTGCTTTAAAGGCCTCTATTCTAATAAATATAGTAGAAAAGGCTATAAAGGCTATATAAAAGATAGCTAATTAGAAGGTAATAGGTTCTATATATATAGTATTTTAAATATAATAATAGTTAATTATTACGTAAATTAGCGCAAGTACTTTAGCTAGATTAATTAAGATCTAAAGCTTAGAGATATATTAATCTAAGCTTAGAAGAAACAGCTCTAAAGAGCTTAAAGCTATATATATATATAGATTATCCTAGCTACTATCTAGATAGTAGTAGTTAAGTTAATTAATTATATAAACGCTATTTTCTAAGTTTATTTATTCTCTATAGTTATAAGCCTAGTGCTTTAAGAACGTAGGTAGTTCTTTCTACGCGCTTAATAAGCTAAATAGTAGCATTTAGGTAATTTATACTACTTAAACCCCTTAGTTTATAAGCGCCGCGCGCTTCTTTCTTTATTTTTATAAATATAGTGCTATGCACTCTAAGCTTCTATAATATATAACGCTCTTTCTACTAGCTAATCTATGCTTAAGGATAGCACCTCTTAGCTGCTCTAGTATATATAGCTATAATTCTATATGCTTAGTAAGAATATATAGACTAAGATTAACTCTAATACTAAAGAAGCTATTAACTTTCTTTCTAAAGCTCTAACGCTTCTAACGCACACAGCTAGATAAGATATAAAGTATTAAAATAAGCTTAGTAAGTATAGAATAAAGGTAAGTAACTAGGCATTAGACGCTACGCGTATATAATTACTATAGAACTAAGTAAATATTATAGTAACGCTAGAGATCTTAGTAGTAGTAATAATAAAACTTATAGTAAATAATAAATTAACGCTTTAGATACTTATTAAGGTACTAAAGAAGGATCTTATACTTATAAAGATAAGTATACTTAGTACTATTTAAGTAGAGTATAAGGCGTATTTTAAGAAGGCAAAGCATAGCGTAATAACTCTAGAAGCTTAGCTCTAATAATAGTAATCCCTATATCTGCGCGTAAAGACTTATAAGATTAGTAACATAGAAAAGACGCTTATAGTATAAAACTTTCTAGACGCTCTTACTTCTAAGATTTTACTAGACTAGGCTTATAGTATATATTAGAAGCTTATATAAGATAGCGTTCTTAGTAACACGCTTCTTACGCTTAATTAGATCTCTAAAATATTTAAATATATTTTCTAGAAATACGCTCTTCGCGCTAGTAATAAGAACTCTAGAATCTTTATAACGCTAGTAGGGCAATCTAATATATAGAGCTAAAGCCTAAATGCGTAGAGTAATATTAAGATAAAGCTCTATTATACTAAGAGTATAATAAGAAATACCTTTACTTTCCTTCTAAGTGCTACTGTTACGTTCCTATAGGATAGCTAATTCTAAAGGGATAAGTTAGTTCTTAGGCAGGAGCGATAAAGTGAAGTAGAGGTTATTAGTTACGTAAGTAAGTAATAGGATAGTTAGTATTAAAGTTATAAGATAGTTAAATTAATAATACTTACTAGAATCTAAATAATAGATTAATAAATAAGTTAAATACTAGAAATTATAAGGATTTCTAGGATTCCTATCTATAATAGTTAACCCTTCCTAGATAGTTAAACCACTCTAGATAGTTTTGCTTAGCGGGATAGTGTTGTTACGTAACCTTAGCTACGGGTAATATAGGGCTGCCCCGCTCCCTCGCTGCCATCCTATCCTCTCCACCCTTTATTTTATATTCTTAAATCTTAACATTACCTCCCCTCTTCCTAGATAATCGTTCTAATACCCCTGCTTATCTTTCTATACCGTGTTATTATTAGTATAAAGTCTATAGATCCCCGCGCTTTTATTAGTATTCCTTAGACCTATCTAACTATGCCTAAGGAATAATTTTCCTATAAGGTGCGCGCGCCTTATAAGAAATACACTTTTAGTATAGTTATTATAAAGAGAAGAACCTGCGGTATTTTATAGATATAGTATCTAGTTATTATACTAGGTATATTACTATAAAGGCTAAATGTAGCCTATTTATTTCTAAGAAGAAATAAAAGAGGATAAAGTAAGAGAAGCGTAAAAAGAAGTTAGCACTTCTTTACGTAGAGAAGTTAGTTACTTATACGTAATATAAGTTAGTAGAGTTAAAAAGTTATAAGTAGAACATAGCGCGTTAAGATCTTACTTTACTATAAGTTTAGGACTAATTAAGTAAGTTAAGTATAACACCTTTATTTCCTATAGGTATAGTCCCTACTAACTTAGGCTAGTTATAGATTAATAGTCTTCTTTCTAATTCTTTACTAGATTAGTGTTAAGATCTAAGAATATAGAATAAAGAGTAAAAAAAATAGAATAATAATAATAGTGCAGGGCGGCACTGTATTATCTATAACTAAGATTATATAATAACACTATTCTACTAAGCATAGACATCCCGCTAAGTAAGGGATATTAAACTATCCCTAGATAGCCGCACTATCTCGCGCATTATAGATAACAGAACTACGAAGGGATAGTACTATTATATATAGGAACCTAGAAACCTCTATAGTTTCTAGTATTTAACTTATTTATTAATCTATTATTTAGATTCTAATAAGCATTATTAATTTAACAGTTTTATAATCTTAATACTAACTACCCTATTACTTACTTACGTAATTAATAACCTCTCTCTTTTTTATTACTTCTGCCTAAGAACTAACTTATCCCTTTAGAATTAGCTACTCTATAGGAATGTAATATATTAAACACCCTTAATATAAGTAACTTTAAAGGCATTACTATAATTACTAACCCTAAGAATAAGGTAGCTAAGCTAGACCTATACTATAGAGACTATAATAAACTTAAAGGATAGATCCTTTAACTTAAACTCTACTTCTATATCTTAGAACTAGAAATAGAGAGTAAGGAGAAGGTTATCCTTATAGCATTATACTTATAAGGCGAAGTAGCTATCTAGATCTAACTATACCTAGTAAGCTACCTAGCTAAGAAGAATTATAAAGGTAATGCTATTAACTAAATTATTAATTACTATAAGAACTTTAAGAAAGAACTTAGATAACTCTTTAGTATTACTAACTAAGTACCCCTTACTAAATAAGCTATTTAGTATCTCTAATAGACATACTCTATTACTAACTACGCTATGCACTTTAAGAAATACGCTATACAGCTTAACTAAGAGGAAGTATCTCTAATAGTTATACATAAATAAGGCTTAAAACCTAAGATTTATAAGAAATTATTATAATCTAGAAATCTTATCGCTTTCTTAAAGGATCTCTATAAGGAATTTATTAGGATTAATGCTAAATAGTATAAACTATACTAAAAACTACGCTAATAAGAATAGAAGTTACGTTCTAGCTTTAGGAGGCTACCTAATAGCTACCTAATAAAGCCTTAAACCTTAGATAACTAACTACAGCGTTATTAACATAATAACTATAGATATTAGCTAATAGAAGGAATTAAGTATAATAACTTAAAAAGAAAAAAAAGAAGAGAGAACTAGGCTTTTATAAGCCTTACTAGCGCAACTCTAGAGAATCTCTAATAGAACTATAATTCTAAGGAGTAGAAACGCGCAAATGCTTTACGTATAGTAAGGTAGGCTACCTTATAAAGAACTACTATACTAAGAATAAAGTTAAATAATAACTAAATGTAATATTAAAAGAAGACTAGGAAATAGAAGAATAGAACGTAGTTAGTAAGATTAAAAACCTTAATCTAGAAACTATAGAACGCCTAGACACTCTAGATAAATAATTATATAAAGATCTAGAAGAACTTAAAGATAAAAAAGAGCTCTACTACCCTATCTAATAGGTACTAACTCTATATCTAGATATAAAGGAACCTTATCTAGGCACGCCTATAGTATAGAACTTTATTTAAGAAACTAATACGTAACTACGCGATAGAGACGCACCTCTATAAGGTATTATTAGAAAAGAACCTAAACTATAAAATAACTATAAGAAAAGACTCTAACTAGTTACTTAGAAGATATAAGAAATAGTAGACTAGAACTATAAATATTAGAATAGTAGGATAAAATATAATAATAAGTAACTAAACTACTATCCTACGTACTTTATAGACGTACGTAACCTAAAATATAAGGTATACTATATAGCTAAGATAAATAGAAGCTACTTTCTAAAAGCTAGATACGAATATAAATAGGAATAGTTTAACTGCCCTATTATTAAATATAATAAACACCTTTAGGATAAGTAAGAAGTATAATACTTCCCTTAGAAGATAGATGCTAAAAATACGATATGTACTCTACTAGTAGACGAAGTCTACGCCTAAGGCAAATAGTAAACCTGCTTAGGAGTAATGTGCAGAAAGCACTACTAAGATAAGAAGAAGAATAGATTTTACCTACACCTACTAGTATTTGCTATACAGATTAACCTAGGCTATAGTATAAGAAGATAACCTAATAGAAAATAAAGTATTAACTACTAAGTACCTAAACTAGAATAATCCTCTTTTTTAAGCTAGAACTAAGACGCAAAAACGCCTTCTAAGAACTTAACGCTATAAGTAATAGAGCGTTAATAAAACTTATAGTCTAACTTAGGAATATTAGAGTAAAAGCTATAATAGACTTAGAAGCCTAGAAAAAATATATATTACTAGATATTACTAAAAAAGTAGGACTTATCTAGGAATAGAAATAATAACCTTACCTACTATACGCAGAAGACAGAGCACTTATGCTAAAAATACTAAGAATAGACTATAAGATTAATATAACGCTTAAGATTAACTAATACTAGAAGTAGATTACTTTTTATATACTAAGATTCTCTAGTTATAAAGTAGTGCTAGAACTACTATAGTTAAGAAAATATAATCTATAAATTAAATAGAATAAGGAAAAGATATCTTTAACGCGCTATAGCTATACACTATAAGTAAAGCCTATATATTAATAAAGTTTAATAGTAGATAAAAGAGAACTTAATATACTCTCGCGACTAGAAGTTAATAAATATAAATTTATCTTAAAAGACGCTAGCAGGAACTACTAGATTAAGAAATATAAGAAAATAAGTAATAGTATAACTTATAATATCCCTAAACTATATAAGAAATAGGAACACCTATTTTAGAAAGAGGAAGAAAAAGTAAACCTACCTAAGCATTAACCCTAGGACTATATAATTAACCTAGAAGAAGAAAAAACACTACTCTTTAGACTACTATATATAAAAACAGGCAAAGAACTTAAATAGAAAAGAGACTTTATTAAGAAAAACCTAGAAAAGGGATATATTTAACCCTCTAAGTTACTAGTAGCAAGCCCCTTTACCTTTATTATAAAGAAGAATAGAGAACTATAACTCTGTATAGACTACTAAAGGCTTAATAATATTACTATTAAGAATAGGTACCTATTACCTAATGCTAGTAAGCTGCAGAACAGACTTGCAATGGCAAAGATTTTTATATTACTAAATCTAAGAGATAGATACTACCTTATATAAATTAAAGAAGATAATAAATAGAAAACCGCATTCTAGTTAAGATATAGACTATATAAATATTAGCCTATATCCTTTAGACTTATAAACGCACTAGCGACCTTCTAGGTACTTATTAATAACGTACTTAGGGAATACCTTAATATATTTATTATAGCATACCTTAATAATATCCTAATATACTTAGAGAAAGAGGAAGACTATATAAACTATATTATAACTATACTATAAGCGCTAGTAACAGCGAACCTATAATTAAAACCTAAAAAATATAAATTCTACGTCTAGAAACTAGAGTTTCTAGAATTTATTATTAACACTATAGGTATACGAATAAGCCCTAATAAGATTAAGACTATATAAAACTAGCCTCGTCCTAAGATAGTTAAGAATATTTAAGAATTCCTAGGATTCTATAGCTTTAATAGATAGTTTATTAAGAAATACGTAGTAATTATATACTACTAATAGAACTTATAAAGAAGAATATACCCTTTAAATAGTTAATAGAATAAGAAAAATCCTTCTAATTACTACGAATAGCGTATATTATACTACTTATACTTATAAACTTCTAAGATAACTAGCCTCTACAGCTTAAAACTAACGTAAGCGACTAAGCCCTTAGCGCATGCGCAAAATAAGAAAGAAATAAGAAATGATATTTAATAGCCTATTACTCCCGCAAGCTTACAGACGCAGAAATAAGATATAATATCTATAATAAAGAACTGTTTATAATTATTAAGGCGCTTAAATACTAGTAAATCTACGTATATAGCTGCTCTAAACTTACTATCTTTACTAATTATAAGAACCTCCTAAGGTTTAATATAATAAAAGACCTCTTACTAAGATAAGTAAGATAGTCTAAGACGCTTAGATAGTATAAATTTAAGATTATATATACGCCTAGTAAAGAAAATAGACGCGCTAACGCACTAAGCTAATAAAGTAACTTAGCTAGAGATAAGACTATCGCACGCGCCTCTATTCTAGTAAAAAATAAAGACGGTATACTTAGCTTATTATAAGAGTTTAATACGCTCCTTATAATAGAATAAGAAGTACTAAAAGAATAATAGAAATAAGTTATCTAATAGTACTATAATAACCTAATACTTAAACATTCTAGTATTATAAGAACTATAGAACCTATATAGCGTAACTATTAGTTTAAAGAAATAAAATAAAAAGTTATAGACTATATCTAGAAGTGCGCAGACTCCTAAAAGAATAAATATAGCACCTATACACTATATAGAGAAATGCAAGCTATCTAGATTCTAAATAAACCCTAGATAGATATCTCTATAGATTTATTAGAGGACTACTAAACTTAAAGAACTTAGTAACTAATATACTCTATAACGTAATACTAGTAATTATTAACTAATTTACTAAGTATATAGAGATAATTTCGTTTTATAATATCTATATAGTAAGATAACTTAGATTTATAATCCTAGACTAACTAGTTAGGTATTATAGAATACTAAGAATAATTATTAGTAATTAAGATAAACTATTTATATCTAACTAATAGATAACGCTAATAGTACTTATTAGAATAAAATATAAACTATAAATAGCCTACTATTTATAGATAGATAGATAGATAGAATAAACTAATAGAACTATAAAAACCTATCTAAAGATATATAGTAATAAACTATAGAATAATTAGGTATTACTATTACTAATAGCCTAACTAGCATATAATAATAAGAAATTAGAAGTAATAGAATAAACACTATTCTACGCGAACTATAGAAGACATTTATATCTCTTTAAAAGAACTCTCTTAATAAACGTATAAATAGAAACAGTAGCTAATAACGTAAAAGAAATATAGATAACCGCCTTCTCTAGACTTAGTCCCTAAAACTTATACACTATAATAGCCTAGACTAATATAAGGAGAAATTAAACTCTTATATATATAGCCTAATTTAGTATAAACTCTTAGGAAATAGTAAAGATAGGTATAGTAACTTTACTATCCTCTAGTAAGTATAGCCTAGGCCTATTATACGCATTAAATACTATAAGGACGGCTATAGGGTTAGTACTTCTATATTCCTCTATTAATAGCGGCTAAAGGATACTAACTACTATTTCTATAGTACTATTAACTAACTCTCTCTCTATCTAGATGTTATCTAGCAACATAACACAACTACTAATAGATAGAGGGAGCTTACTATATAAGTTTTCTCTATCTTTAGATAGAACGTTTACTGCCTTAGGGTTATCGTATATAGCTTTTATAAAAAAGACTAGCTAGCTAGAATTATATATATAAGCGTAATTAATACTACTAGCCTCTCGCCGCTTTGCGTAAAGATGTATAGTAGTACTAAAGAAATCCCTCTCTCTCTAGAATAGAGTAATGCGGCACCGCTTTATAAGTAAGTTCTAGTTACTAACCTTTAGACCTTTAATATAAATATAAGCTAGGGCGTTATAAAACTTAGTTTAAGTATCTTCTTACTAATATATAATAACGTTAAGAATAATAGTACGTGTAAACTTAAGGTATAGTTAGCGCCCCTGCGTATTAGTAAGAGTAGAAGTATAAGAATTATTAAATAAGGGCTACTACGTAACTAGTAAAAGTTAGTAAAAATCTCTAGCTAAGATTATATTAACTCTAGTAAAGCTAAGATGTTACTTATATAGCTAGATTTTACAGTATTATATATAAATCTAGGCTAGAATAGTAAGGCTAACTATAGACTTCTTATTAATAATAATATACTACACCTCCTAAAATACGGCCTATACCTGCTAAAGCGCGCTAGGTAATATAGAGGAAAGTTTACCTCTATAAGGCTAAATAGAGATCTAAAATAGAGAGTTAACTGTCTTGCTAGAAATAAGAAAGGCGGCTATACTAGTAGGCGTATATTAAATAATAGGTAACCTCTACCCGCGGCGTTTAGCCGCAGAAGATAATATAAATAAAATAACCTTAATTATATAGGTCTTACTAGTTCTGCCTACGCTATTAAGATTAATAAATAGCTAAGGTAGAGACTATTCTTACTAGTATATAGTATTATAGTTAATAATAAGGTTATAGAATAGCTACTGCTTTAGTTATAAAGTATTAGGCAAGATATTAGTCTAGACTACCTAATCTATAGGATATAAGCGCTTTAACTCCTTTTAGTAATAGGTAGGATAAAGGCTATATACATCTTTATAAATAGAATTATCCTAATTCCTCTCCCTATTAATAGGGCGATTACTAAGATTATTATTATTAATTATAATACTCTATAACCTAGAGTGTTAGGCTGCTAGCTTATTAAATAAGAATTTATCTAGCAAGTCTAAATCTTTCTATTTAGAATTATCCTCTTCTACTAGAGGGGACAGAGAACTATAGCTATTTAGCAAATATATATATATAGCCTAGCACTTAATATAGACCTCTATATAGGTCTTAAACACCTTTCTCTAAATAGTCTTAACGTCTTCTATAGCGTAGAAAGGATAGTAGAGTATAAGCTTAACGTAAGTAAAGTTCTATTCCTAAAGAATTAGAGAGTAGTAGGAATATAGCTTAAGTACTTACTACTTTACTTAAGGTTATTATTATAGAGTAGCGTAATTATAGTCTAATAAAAACTTAAGATAGGTAAGACTTTCTAGTAATAGTAGACGCTCTTTATATTTTATAAATAGAGAATAGCCTTACTAGAAAGGTAGAGCGTCTAGCTTATCTATATTAGTAATATTATTCTATTTAGAGTCTAGCTAATAAAATATAAAAGTAGTAGGGTGCTCTACCTTTAGGCGGTAATTAATATTAAGAATAACTTAAGTATAATAAACTAATAGGAGGCCTAGTAGAAGATAGTAAACCTCTTAAGCGCTATAGTCTTACTAACCTACTAATTAAATTATTAGCTTAGCAGCTAGTAAGAATAGCAAATTCTTTTTATTTAAGAATAAAAGAATATAAGTAGCTATATCCTTATAGCTCTCTGTTTACTTCTTACCCTGAGCCGCGTAGACACCTATATACTAAACTACTCTAGCTATACTAGTATAGGCCTAAATATTAGTATTTACCTACTAACTAAGAGCTAGAGTCTAATTATACGCATTTAAAGAAAAGTAGTTTTAATAAGCCCTAAGCTATAGGTATAACTTACCTAGTAGCCTCTCCTAAAATAGACTATTATTTATTAACTATAGTGCGTTAAAGTAGTAGACCTTTTACCTAGTTATTTTATTCTTCTTCTTATAGTAGGCTATCTAATAGGTATAAAGGTAGTAGTAAGTAAGAATAGAACTAAGCTCTACAAAGTTAAAGGTTATCTAATTAAATAGTAAAAAGAGTAAAGACCCCTCCTATAAAACCTCCTAGCACTCTAGATTAGGATAAATAGCGCTAATATAATAACTCTAATACTAGGCTAGGTAGATTCTACTAAACTTAGAGCTATTATTACTAAGTTTTATATCTAGATTTAGTGTGTTACTATAGTAGTAAAGTTTATAGTTATAAGTGCTACCTCTTTCCTACTACTTATATTAATTCTAGAAGTTAACTACGTTAAACTTTAGCACTATAATAAGCTTTTTAAATAGATTAAATTATTAGTAAAACTAATACGTAATAATATATAGATAGTTATAAATAAAATCCTGCGCGAGTCGCGTACGTTATACTATAAAAGCTAGCTTTTATTTCTTAAACTATAGTATAAAACGTATTAGATTATACTAGTAGTAGTTAGTAGCTAAGTATATTATAAATAGATAAGGCGATAATAATTACTAAATTTATAAAAAAAATTAGCATTAGTTCTAGTATTAGTTCTAGTATCAGCCTTACTAACGCCTCTAAATTTTTCCCTTCTAAAGACTAATACGCGTAAGAGTCGTGTATAGTAGTAGAGTATTATATAATAGAGTCTACTAACCGCCTTCTACTATTAGGTCTATTAAAGATATTCTAGATATAGTTAGCTGTAATTAGCTCTAAATCTATTATTTAACTTATAAAGAACTCTACCTTTATAGCAGTCTGCTAGTAAAGAATAGTATTAAAAGTAGTAAATTAAAAGTAAGAGTATTAAGTAAATTAGCTATCTCTATAGTATATTATATACTAAATATAGATAAAGTAGTCTACTACGTGTTACTAAGGCAGTATATACTCTTCTACTCTAGTTAGATAAAGTATTAGAAACGCTAGACTAAGAACTAACTTCTTACTAGTAAATTTAAATATTAGCGTGTAGCGTACTAACCCTATAGTAAGATATATATACTTATAATAGCCTTAGATCTAGTAATAAAGCGTCTTAAACTTACTAATATCTAGAAGAATGTCTAGTACTACAGACGCGTTAGGGTCTAGATTCTTACCTAAGTTATCTAAGTTATTAAATATAGAACTGCTACTATAATATAACCCTACGTTATTTATAGTATTATTTACTAAAGTAGCTAGAACAGATAAACCCTAGCTATATATAGTTGTCGGTAGAACCGGTTTAGGGAGTTAGGGAGAGTTGGCAGGCTTAATGAACCGCAGCTATTAGAGCTGCTAGGCGACAGGATTCGTATGGCTGGCTATCACCCTAGGCTCGTGTATACTGATTTAAATGGCAAACAAGCTCGTGTAGGTAATAAAATAGATTCTAATTCTTCTTATAGCTATAGCTATAAACGGGTTATATAGATCCCTCTAATTACTAAGTATTAGCGCTGCACAGTAGTTAGCGGCGAAGAGCTGTTAACTTGCTGTGCAGCTATTAATCTATAATCCTATCTTATTAGTAATTAAACGCGACTAATGCACTAACGTTCTAACACTTAGTAAAAACTAAAGAAAAATAGCTGTATAGCCTTAGGCGCGTAAGACGCTAGGTTCTTTATCCTTTACTCTACGTGTAACCTATCTAATTAGGTTAATGCTTAATTAATTGCTATTAATAAGGCTTATTAGGGCGCTATTTAATATAGCCTTTGTTATAGCATTAGTAGGGTTGTTATTACTATTAATTTACTATATCTCTAAGATAACCCTTTGTTAGTAACCCTCTTATAGGCTTATAATATTAACTATAAGGCGCTTCTCCTTTATAGTTTCTAGTTTTATTAAGCAGTTGTATAAGTACTGCGAATCCGTAGCTAGGATAAGAGGAATTAGCTTAGCTTAGGTAGAGGATAGGAGATTATTAAGAGTAGATTTAATTAATATGCTAATATTAAATTCTAGAGTTATAGCGTATAGTTTAGCTGCTAGTACGCTTTAGGTTACCCTTCTACTCTTAATTAATTTCTAATTAATTAGATTAAGCCTGCCTGCGTTATCCGCTATTACTACTATATATCTAATCTAACTACTAAGGTCCTTATTATTAGTAAAGGAGGAGTTAGTAAAGATAATTAGGCACAGAGACCTTACGTTAAGCTTAATATACGTTAAGCCTCTCCTATTATTATTAATTTACTAGTCTAACGCGGCGTTTAGCTTCTTAAGCTGCGTATTTATTAGGTTTAAGTATTAGGCTACGTAGGCGAAGTTAAATGCCCGCTTAGGTTAGTATAATGCGGTAATGTATGCCCCTCTAGCTCGCTAGGCGGTATATTACTTAAGCAGTTTATTAGAGAGTAATCTAGTTAGTAAAATCTCTTTTTCTAGTTAAATAAGCTGCAGGCGCGCTATCTGCGGTTCTTAGGTAATAGTATAGGTAACTAATTTATTAGTACTAACGTTATGTTACGTCCCTACGGGGTAGCTAGTCCTATAAGGGTAAGTTAGTTCTTAGGCAGGAGCGACGACGGGGAGGAGGCTGTTAATTACGTAAGTAAGTAATAGGGTAGTTAGTATTAAAGTTATAAAACTATTAAATTAACAATGCTTAATAGAATCTAAATAATAGATTGTTAACTAAGTTAAACACTAGGAACTATAAGGGTTCCTGCTGTTCCTATATACTTATAGCTCTAGTGTTAATAGTTAGTTATAAGACTATTAATAGTTGCGATAGTTCCTACTAAAGCTATTACTAGTCCTTAGCGCGGCTATTAATTACGTAATATAATAATAATTAGTGTTTATATCTTAGTACCTTCCGTTAGCGTCTAGGTATGTGACTAATTATTATTCCTATTACTTATTTAACCTACTAGTTGTAATATTATCCCTCTCCTTTATATAATTATTCTTAATTACCTAACACCCTACAGGGTTAGTTTATAAGCGGTTTGCCCTACCTGCCTTATAAGTGTCCTATAGTTATTATATCTTCTAATTCTTATAAATATTAACTCTATCTCTTTTATAAAATCCTTGCTGCTAACACTATTACTAACGTTCCTTATAATAGGTATTTTTCTAAAAACTTAAGTTACTATATTATGCTAAATTCTTATTTAAAGTGTGCTAAGTGCGTTTGCGCGGGAAAGCTATGCGTTAATATATCTTAGTTATTACTTAATTAGACTAGAGAGGAATATTAAGCGAAGGTAGATATAGACAAGAAGCTATTAGTAGAGGTAATATCCTAGTTATTACAGAATAAGAAGATTCTAGCGTAGGCTAAGAAGCGTGCTGCGAAGAAGGCTATATGCCTTACGTTAGAGCTTAAGGCTAAGAGTAAGGTAGTAAACGTTAAGGCAGACTATCTAGCTACTTCTATTAGTAT
>MU005585.1:3248-38456 GCA_010405425.1 Lentithecium fluviatile CBS 122367
ATTATATTAAGAACTACACTAATAAGGATAGAAGCTACGCCCTAGCTTTAAAAAGCTACCTAACAGCTACCTAATAAAGCCTTAAGCCTTAGGTAGTTAACTATAACGCTACTAATATAATAATTATAGTTATTAGCTAATAGAAGGAATCTAGTATAATAACTTAGAGAAAAGGGAAATAGAAGGACTAGGCTTTTATAAGCTACACTAGCGCAACTCTAGAGAACCTTTAATAGGACTATAGTTCTAAGAAGTAGAGACGCGCAAATGCTTTAAATATAGCAAGCCTAGCTACCTTATAAAGAACTGCTATTCTAGGAATAAAGTTAAGTAATAGCTAAATGTTATATTAAAAGATAACTAGAAGACAGAGGAAGAAGAGGAATAGAACGTAGTTAATAAGATTAAGAGAATTAATCTAGAAACTATAGAATAACCTAACACCCTAGATAAATAACTATATAAAGATCTAAAAGAACTTAATAAAGATAAAGAACCCTATTACCTTATCTAGCAAGCACTAATACCGCATCTAGATGCGAAGAAACCTTACCTAGGCACGCCTGTAGTATAGGACTTCCTTAAAGAGTTTAAGATATAACTACGCGATAAAGATACTCTACTATATAGAATTCTAAGAAAGAAGCCTAAATCTATAGAGGAAAATAGAGGAAGACTCTATATAGTTACCTAGAAAATAGAAGACACTACAAAGTATAACTATAAGTATTAAAATAAGAAATAGAAGTATAATAATAAACTACTAAACTATTAACTAAGCTACTACGTTAATATACGTAACTCTAAATATAGAAGTATAAGCTATATAATATACGTAGATAACTACTATAAAGTACACTACGCAGATAAGGTTAATAGAAGCTACTTTCTAGAAGCTAGACATTAATGTAAGTAGGAATAGTTTAATTACCCTATAGACAAATGTAATAAACACCTATAGGATAAACGCGAAGCATATTACTTCCTACAGAAAACTAACGCGGAAAACATAGCATACACCCTACTTATAGACGGCATCTGTATCTAGAATAAATAGTAAAACTGCCTAAGAGCGATATATAAGAAGCATTATTATAAGAAGGAAAAGAACAGTTTCTACTTACACCCCCTAGTGTTCGCTATACAAATTAACCCTAAATATAGTATAAGGTATAAACTACGTAGAGAATAAAGTAATAGTAACTATTAAGCACCTAAACTTAGATAATAACCTTTTTTAGACTAAAACTAAGGCGAGAAGACGCCTTCTAAGAATTTAATACTATAGGTAATAGAGTATTAATAAAACTTACTATATAAATTAGAAATATTAAGGCTAGAGCTATAATAGACTTAGGGGTATAAGAGAACTATATCTTACCTACTACTACTAGAAAAGCTAAACTTACGTTAAGATAGAAATAATAATCTTACCTTCTATATATAGAAGATAGGGCACTAATACCTAAAACACTAAGAATAGACTATAAGGTTAAAGCAACGCTTAAGATTAATAAATACTAAAAATAAATTACCTTTAATATACTAAGATCCTCTAGTAATAAAGTAGTACTTAAGTTACTATAGTTAAGAAGGCATAACCTATATATTAAATAGGATAAAGAAAAGATATCTCTAACACGCTATAACTATGCATTATAGGCAGTACCTATATATTAGTAGAGTCTAATAATAGATAAAAGAGAACTTAACATACTCTCGCGACTAGAAGTTAATAAATATAAATTAACCTTAGAAGACGCTAGTAGGAACTACTAGGTTAAGAAACATAAGAATATAAGTATTAGCACAGCTTATAGCATCCCTAAATAATATAAGAAATAAGAATACTTATTTTAGGAAAGAGAAGGAAAAGTAAACCTACCTAAGTACTAACTCTAGGATTATATAATTAACCTAGAAGAGGAGAAAGTACTACCCTTTAGACTACTCTATGCAAAAACTAGTAAAGAACTTAAATAGGAAAGAGAATTTATAAAGAAAAACCTAAAGAAAGAATATATTTAAACCTTAAAATTACTAGCAGCTAGCCTATTTACCTTTATAAGAAAGAAGAATAGAGAACTATAACCTTATATAGATTATTAGAAGCTTAACGTAATAACTATAAAGAACTAATATCTACTACCTAACGCAGCTAAACTAAGGAATAGACTCGTAAAAGTAACTATCTTTACCTTACTAGACCTCTAAGATGGCTACTACCTTATATAGATAAAAGAAGGGGAAGAATAGAAGATAGTATTCTAATTAAGATATAGATTCTATAAATATCTAGTTATACCCTTTAGACTTACTAATGCACTAGTAATATTCTAAGCGCTTATTAATAACGTATTACGAGAGCACCTTAACATATTTATTATTACTTATATAGACAACATCCTCGTCTTCTCTAAGTATAATAAGAATTACTAAGGATATATTAAGGCGGTACTTAGTGTATTAGAAGGAGCAAACCTACGCCTAAAACCTAAGAAATGCAAGTTCTATATATAAGAACTTAAGTTTTTAGGCTTTATTATTAATATATAAGGCATTAAAATAAGCCTAGATAAAATTAAAGCTATATGTATATAGCTGTAACTAAAGACAGTAATATATATCTAAGAGTTTCTAGGGTTCTGCGGATTTAATTAATAGTTTATTAAAAAATACGTAGCAGTTACTACACCCCTAACAGAACTTATAAAGAAGAACGTACTATTTATATAGAGAAATAAATAGGAAAAGGCCTTCTAGCTTCTACGAATAGCATGCATTATACTACTAGTACTTGTTAATTTCTAAAGCAATAAGCCGTTACAGATTAAGACGGACGTAAGCGACTAAGCTCTTAGAGCCTACGTAAAGTAAGAAAGAAATAGAAAATAGTACCTAATAGCTTACTACTTAAGAAAGCTTATAGATGTAGAAATATAATATAACATCTATAATAAGGAACTATTTACAATTATTAAAGCACTTAAATACTAGCGAATCTATATATATAGCTATTCTAAGCTTATTATCTTTACTAATTATAAGAACCTCCTAAGGTTTATAATAATAAAAGATCTTACGCTAAGATAAGTAAGATAGTCTAAAGTACTTAGATAGTATAAGTTTAGAATTATGTATATACCTAGAAAAGAAAATAGACGCGCTAATGCACTAAGCTAGCGAAGCAACTTAGCTAAAGATAAAATAATCGCACACGCTACTATCTTAGTATAGAATAAGGATAGATCGCTTAGCCTATTATAAGAACTTAATACACTCCTTATAATAGGATAAGAAGTACCTAAAGAATAATAAGAATAGGTTATTAAATAACACTATAACGACCTAATGTATAGGCACCCTAGAATTATAAGGACTATAGAACTTATTTAGCATAACTACTAATTTAAGGGAATAAAGTAAAAGGTTATAAACTATATTTAAAAATGCGCAGACTGCTAGAAAAATAAACATAGTACTTATACACTATATAAAGAGATGTAAGCTATCTAGATTCTAGAAGAACCCTAGACTAATATCTCTATAGACTTTATTACTAGCCTACTAAACTCTAAGGACCTAGTAACTAACATATCCTATAACGTAATACTAGTAATTATTAACTAATTTACTAAGTACGTAGAGATAATTCTATTCTATAATACCTATACGGTAAGATAACTTAGATTCGTAATCCTAGACTAACTAGTTAGGTATTATAGAATTCTAAGGATAATTATTAGCAATTAAGATAAACTATTTATATCTAACTATTAAACAACACTAATAGCACTTATTAGAACGAAATAAAAACTATTAACAGCCTATTATCCGCAAACAGATAGATAAACGAAATAGATAAACAGAACTATAAAAACCTACCTAAAGATATATAGTAATAAACTCTAAAATAATTAGGTATTACTACTACTAATAGCCTAATTAGTATATAATAATAAGAAATTAGAAGTAATAGGACGAACGCTATTCTATACGAACTATAGAAAATATCTACATCTCTTTAAAAGAACTCTACTAATAAAAGTATAAACTAAAACAGTAGTTAATAAAGCTAAAGACATACACAAAGTATATAAGGAAATAAAAGAAAATATGCAAAAGGTATAATAAAAAAGTATTAAATATAATAACTAAAAACGAAAAACAGTACCTTAGCTAAAGAAGGGGGATAGAGTATATCTGCTTATAAAAAATCTTCGCATAATATAACTAAGTAAAGAATTAGACTACGTAAAAGTTAGACTGTTTTTATTTCTTAAATAAATTAGTCTAGTAAACTATAAACTCTAACTCCTAAGTAATATAAAGGTTTACCTAGTGTTTTATATATCTACCCTAGAACTAGCAGACTTATAAATACTACTATAAATAACGTTCTACTACTAAAAGAATAAAGATAATAAGTATAAAATTAAAGCACTATAAGGCTACTATAAAGTAAACTAATAGAACTTTTAGAATAGTAACTTCTACTAGAAATAGCTAGTAAAGTAAAAAGGTTACCCTAAATTAGAAAATATATAGGAACCTAAAGCTAACCTACAAAACTGTTAGTAACTACTTAAAGAAGTAAGACTAAGATTTAGCGCTTATTATTATACTAGACGAACGTAGCTAAGAAAGCTACTCTTAGCTAGAGAGTAGCACTATCCTCTATAGCAGCGAAAAAACCTAAACTGCTAAAAATAGACTCTAAAGAAACTAAGGATAAGAAATTATTAAAAAGCTAATCTAATAAAGGATTAGAAGAAAGACTATTAACCTATAACTAGCTTAGGTTAGTAGAAACTATACTTATAGAAGGTAAAGATTATATACTTAAATTATTTAATTAGTTCTAAACCTATAGTAAGGTAAGGTTATAACGCGCTATATCTTACTTATAACTCTTTAGCTCTACTAGTTTACGCTACGCGTAAGTAACTACCTAAGTAATCTACGCAGTAGACTCCTCTATATAAAGAAGCGCTAACTTCTTCTTATATTTCTCCTACTCTACCTTCTTCTACTCCTTCTTAGAAATAAATAGACTATACTTAGCCTTTACTATAATATACTTAGCGTAATAACTAGACGCTATATCTATAAAATACTATAGACCCTTCTTCTTATAATAACTATACTAAAATAATATCTCTTACGTAGCTACGCGTATATACGCTGCCTAGGATTAACGCTCTAAGGTAGAAGTTTCCCTATAAGGCGCACGCGCTCTATTAGTTTATTATTTCTTAGGCATAGTTAGTAAGATCTATAGAATATAAATAAAGCGTAGGGTACTATAGACTTTATACTAACAGTTAATACGGCACAGAAGGGTAAGTAGGGGTATTAGAATAATTACCTAGAAAGAGGGAAGGTAATATTAAGATCTAAGAATATAGAATAAAGGGTAGAAAGAATAGGATAATAGTAATAATATAGAGTAACGCTATAATACTATAACTAAGATTAGGTAATAATACTATTCTACTAAGCTATAACATCCTGCTAAGTAAGGGATAGTTAACTATCTCTAGATAGCTAACTATCCTATACTTTTAGGATAGCAGCACTTTAAAGGGATAGTATTACTATATATAGAAATAGCAGGAACTCTATAGTTCCTAGTATTTAACTTAGTTAATAATCTATTATTTAGATTCTATTAAGTATTATTAATTTAATAGTTTTATAACTTTATTACTAACTACCCCGTTACTTACTTACGTAATTAATAACCTCCTCTCTATCGTCGCTCCTGCCTAAGAACCAACTTACCCTTATAGAACTAGCTACCCTATAGGGACGTAACATATTCCTACTCTGCCCCTATCTATATAGTAGAATAGAAGCTATTCTTTTTCTAACTAGGTCTTTTCTTCTTCTATAATACTTAAAGCTGCTGCTATAGCTACTATACGTATAGCTACTATATTTATATATTCTCATACTATATATCCCTCTTCTTTATAGTATATATATAACCCTTTTTTATAGCAGTGCTTAAAAATGTTATCTAGTATTTAGTTTACCTACTATAGAGTTCTAAACCTATTCTATTATAAAGCTTATACTCTAAGCGCTACTATTACTAAATTTCTATTCTAGTCTAGTTTTAGTACTAGCAACTAGGCTACGTAGCTGTAAAGGTTATTCTCTAGAGAGGTTATTTTAATATCTACTATAATATCCTTATAGGCTATAATAGCTATAGGGTAGCTTATATAAGAGACATCTTAGTTTAGAGTAATATTATGTATTCTTTTATTAAGAGTATAGCGTAGTTATCCTAGCTTCTATTTATTATTCTATACTATTCCTCTACTCTAGGCTAGTAACGTTTTAAAATAGATAAAGAAATCTAAAAAGGTCTTATTCTTCTATTATTAAATTAACTTAAGCTTAACCTAGGCCTATTTCTTTATATAAGCGTTACTATAATAGAATTCTATATACGTTAGGAACTTTACTAGTAACTATATATTAAGTACGCCTTATTAATAGTATAGTACTACCTTCTTTTACACGTAAGTATAAAGGTTTCCCTAAATATAGATAAACTAGTTCTTATTATTTCTAATAAACTTAGCGTTTACGCGTAGTTTATGTTCTATAGTAATTCTATAGGTAGAGAATAAGTTCTTATTACTATTAAAGAGAGGGCCTATAGGAAGTAGCTTATAGCGTTATATTATAGTATAGAGCCTATATTAGGTTAGATTATAACTATTATAGGGGTAGTAGAGAAAGGGTTTAGTAGATTAAGAGTGCGTTAGTTTATTTACTATAGAGAGGGTAAGTCTAGTATTTACGCGCGTGTAGCCCTTAAGGTTATAGCTAGTCGCGTTTATCTAGTATTAGAATAAGTTTAGGGTAACTATAGTCTAGGTAAATGTTAGAGTTATTTTACACGCGTCTAGGCGTTTAAGCATATATATAATAGTCTTATTTTAGACTTATATTATAGCTATTTTAGCCTGCTAGCGCTAGCGTTTCTTAGTTATATCTTATAGCTATTAAAGTATCTATTCTATTTAGAAAGTTTTAGTTAGGCTATTATTCTAATTACTACCTACTATCTCTAGCGCTTATATAGCTGTTATAGGTTTAAAAGATAAATATATAATATTATAAACTAGCCTTAGAGTAGAACTTTAATAAGCGTTAATAATAATATATGTATTTATAAGAGAGGAGAGGCTAAATTAATAGTATTACTACTTATCTATATAAGCGAGCTTACCTCTATTCTACTAAAGTATACGCGAAGCCTAGGCTCGTAACATATAACTAGACTAAGCTAGAAATAAAAAAAAGCTAACTAGAGAAGTCTAGATACTCCTACTATAATAGTAGAGTAACTAACTAAACTACTTAACTAAATTCTTAGGCTTCTTACTAACCTCCTTAAGGCCTACCTTCTCTAAATTACTCTTCTTTTAAATACGCCTCTCTAAGCGCTTAAGGTAGCTAATAGAAGGCCTATATTTACTAAATAAGCTCTTCTAATTATTACTATAGAAAATCTAATAATGTTATAATATATATAGGCTGTACAGCTTTAAGTTATAGATGGGCGATTATCGCCGAAAACGTGCATTTCGCGATAGCGTGCATTTGCTAATTGAGCACGTTATAGGTAACACAACATTTAAACATCTCACTAGAAATCCAACCGCGACCTAGACAGCTGGACGCACCGCATTGCGCACTTTAATAGTTTCACCGATGATTACTGCGAGATTTCTATTAATAAAATTAGTACGTCGCGCAAATGCATGCTGTCGTCCTTCACAACACGACAATCGCTACCGATTCTTGTGCATCATTCTCACTTCCACCCCGGCCATATTCCCGTCGCCAATCTGGCCGCATCTCTCCACCCTGTTACAATTTCAGTGCTTGCATGCAACCGCAGAGAACGCGAGGTATTCTTACTGTAGGAACTTAGACCGAAGTCTTGGCAGCGTCCCATGCAAGTTTGCAATCCGAGATTTCCCTACCTGATTACCCAACTCCATTAATCGGCCGGGCGTTTAATATCCATCACACTCTACATACTTATGTTGCGTATCTGTTCCCCAAGACCTGGTGTGCGAACGTTGGGATGTGTACTGTTAAGCTTTAAGCTCGCCACTTTCACTGAAATTTCGGTACTTTGTCCATATCCAAGATTAACCCTGCCTCGGGAAGAAGCCAATTCCCTAATAGCAATGCGCTAAACACTCAGAGGACTCCGCTAAAAATTCTTCAATACCAACTAAGATAATTTAGCCATGTAATGATAAGGAATTCCTCCACGCACCATCCAACCAAGCCTTCCCCTTCTACCCCCACCGAAATTGCGGTTCCAATCCGTGTCATAGTCCTTCAATAATAAAGCTCTCCACAGATAGGAACATGCTTGTCCCTAGGAAGCCTTTAGGTCGACCGATATGAATGTCCAATAGGATAACCATTTGCCCTTCTGTCGCGTATACAAGGACCCCAGAGTCGCCCGGCTTGGTAAATAGGCTTGTTAGGCTCTCCCACTTAACTAGTCCAACCCAACGGTATCGCCCTAGAATTATTAGGGACTTGTAGTCTAATTCCTTAACCGCGGGTTGCTAAGCCTGTCTATGTGACCACCCGGGTGACAAAAATAATAGCACACTTTTTTAATGTGTCAGCAAACTATCAACAACACTAAATATTATGCAGCCTATTAACTTTACAACCCTATAACTCTACTATTTCTACATTTTTTTTTACAAACAATGCGTCTACAAGATCGCCCTCTTACGCCTAATAAACCTATAAAAACTTAGTCTAATACGATCGCGCGAACGCGCTTTTACAACGCGTATAATAATAACGCTATAGAAGGCGTAGTTCCTACGCAATAACTCTTCTAATAACTTAATATGCCTCTACAAACTGCGTATTAATAGCTCTAGAATTATAATTAATATAGGGTAAAGGCATACTGTAGAAATAATCTACGTTAATTAAAATTATTAGTAACTAATATCTAGCACGCTAGACGCTCTCTAAAGGTTCTAATTAATACGCTATACAAGATGCTCTAAAAACCTAAAAAATTATAAGAAAAACAGCTTATAACCTATCTAGGGGATGCTAGGATATTAGCAAGCAAGCGTACTATATAGCGCGCTCTTTGTTATAATTATAATATAGGCATGTATAAAGCTGCGCATATAAGCTTAATACAGCTGTTATAGGCATCTTAAAGGGTTAAATATACGCGTAAGTAACAATTCTATTATATTAAGGGCTATTAGAATAGGGTTATATTTACAGAAAAGGTATATATATTACTTAATAATTACCTATAGTAATAGATGTTACAGGTGTTTAGAAAGAGATATAACCCTAAAAATATTATCTAAATACCTAACTATACGCCTATGTGCATACATTTCGCAGCCTAAATTAATAAGTATAAGAAAGCTAATAATTTAACGTTTTATAATAATAAGTATAATAATATATAGCTTATTAAACCTCTCTAAAGCCCTATTACTACTCTACTATAGAAACTAATAATTAATATTATAAGTAAGTTATATAATAGAAGGTAAAGAAAGCTTATATACCTAATGTAATTAAGCCTAGTAACTCTATAAAGGTAAGTTATTATACTAAGAAGATTCTTCTAAGTTATTATAAGGCCCTACGTTAATTATAATTTTAATCTAATAAGCTACGTAGCTATATACCTCTAGAAATTGCTATAATTAGTATATTATAGAGGATAATAATTATTCTTATAGTATATAAAACCTAAAGTTATTACCTACTTAATTACGCGAAAAAATAGGTATTAAAGGTTTCCCCTATCTAGCTAATTGTCTAGACCTTAACCCTATTAAAGGTACGAAGGTGCCTACTAAAAGTCCTTGCCTACCTCCTAGCTTACTTAGCAAGAGGCTATCCCCAATTAGAAATTTTTGCCGAATGGCGACGTGGCAATAATCCAGACCTAAGATCTAACTTAACACCTACACCTACACAATAGCTCTATCATCTAACATTGCAAATCGTACAGTAGTTATTACTCTAAAGTTAATTAGTAAGATAAATAAAGAGATTACGTTTATAACTAGCGTCCTAAAGCGAATAATTAACTTAATATACGCCCGCGCAATCGAACGAGGTTTTAATCCAAGTGCCTACCTATTAAAGGTTTAGAATAAATAGGCTAACGACGCCCCTTAATCTAGCTAGCTATTAAAAATTTTATCTTACAGCGATGCTGTTGCAAACTCTATACGCCGTAACTGCTATAGACGACAGAAGTCCTGCACTAATATTACTAGCTCTCTTAGTTAAGAAGGACTAGATATATTAGCTATAACAGTATAGCGCATATTAAAGAAAGTAGGGTTTAAGAAGACAAAGCTAATAAGGAAGCCTAGGTTAATAAAGAAGATAAAACAGGATCGTCTTAACTAGTGCCTTTAACACTAAGATTAGATAATTAAGGACTAGAAGAATATTATCTAGTCTAATAAGACCTTAGTTATTCTTCTTTATAAATAAAGGGGATATTAAATATAGCGAAGAGTAGATAAAGCTTTTATACGCAGCTGTATCTATAAAAGATAAAAAAGATATTCTAAGTTTATATTCTAGGGTTGCTTTTTATATAATAGGCGAGGGCCCTGTTATTACTAGACGCTAGAGATAAAGAAAGAGAAGAAGGCTACTCTAAAGAGGATTAAGGAATTAAATTAGGAGCTTAAGCCTATAATAAAGAAGAAATAGGAGCTTAAAAATAGGATATAGCGTCTTAGCCTGCGTACGAAGCCTAGCCTATAGCCTTAATAGAGATAGAATATAAAGACTAGTAAGCTTAGCTAGGGCTAGAGTTTAGGCTTAGAGATTAACTAGTACTAATATTAGTTAATAATCCTGTATCTAAAGCTAATTCCTTTTGTAAAGCAATGCTGAGTTAAACGGCTAGGAACAGTTGTTTAAGAGGATAAAGCACCTACTTATAGCCACTATATATAGGGCTATATATATAGCTAGGAGGGCATCTAGAGAATGCTATAGTGTAGCAACTTATCTAATTTAAATGCTATTAAGCCCTGCTAGCTATAGATAAAGCGGTAAACTATAAAGAAGGGGGCACTAAAGAGCTAAGCAGAGGCAGTACGCGCGTAGGAGCAGTGCTAGAAGGAGCTACCTTAGGATAAGATTTAGGCATAGATTAAGCGTATCCCTATTTATATTTAGAAGATTATTAATTTAGAAGGCGGCAATAAGTATAAAGAGGGTTAAAATATTAAGAGAGTTAGATAACTGCTGCGCAAATTGGACTTACTTACTATATTTAGAATCCCTATCGTGTAGCTTGCAGGGGGGTAGGCAAGGACTTTTAGTAGGCATCTCCGTATATAGCTTATAATTAAAGAGCACGTACAGCGGAGGCTTAATAATATTAATTCTATTAAGAAGCTTAAATAAGCTCTCTAATATATGTAGAATTAGGTCTCTATTACTAATATATAAAAGCGAATATTAGAGATGTAATTTAGGTATAGGCAGGTGTTTAAACATCCTAAGGTACGCATAAAAACTAGGCGCTAGTAACCTATAACACTAAAAAATAATCTATATAGCAATATTATTATATTTTACAACCTTAATAATTATTTACGCATTTTATTTATGCCCTCTACGACCTTAGGGGGTGTAAAAACGTTAATTTTAGTACTATATTTAACAGTGTTTTGCATTATTAATAGTATGCTAACACATTAAAAAAGTGTGCCATTATTTTTGTCACCCGGGTGTGACTAGATGTTAGCGGATAATGTCGACCCAACGGACTGGTAGATTCGGAGAAATTCATTAGCAGAAGCGACGGTGCGCGGGAGGATGTCGTCGATTCTACGCTAGGACGGCACCCTGTGGGAGGCGTTTTTAGTCGAAATTTTCCATCGCGATTTCATCTTAAGTGATGCCAGAGGCTACCCAAAATGACAAAGTGCACATGTGCAAGTGGTGAAAATACAGCACGTGATTTGTCGCACATAAAAGAGGTATGCGCTATACTTTAATCGGCCAAGCGCCGGCTGCTGATCTCTCCGATGACGTTTGCCGATCTCTTGCTTCAGCTCCGCCTCAGCTGGAAATAGCAACACCACACCCAGCGCCATCTTCGCCTGTTGTTAGCCCATTGAGATGTTTTGAAGCTACCGCCATGGGCTGATCTCCCACTCCTCCTTTCATTTCCAATCCATCGCAGCCTGCTAGGCCCTCGAACCCCGCAACCGCGCCAAACATCACCGTCCCATCCCACCGCACGCCAACGCATCCACCATGACCCTCGCAAAACACAACTACCATACGGCCGCGGCACTCCCGCCCTCCCTCACCCCCGAAGACATCATCGCCGCCCTGCACGACCATAACACGTGCCTGACCCTCCAAGCCCTCACAACCGGGCACACCAAGCTCCCCTCGACCTCCGCCGAAGTCCAAAAAGACACATGGTGGTATCCGCCCGACCTCAACCCCATAACCACGTACCACGTCACAGAAACAATCCAATGGCTGCCGGGCGTCCAATGGGGCCGGTATGCCTTCACCTTTCCAACCTGCTTCCAGAACACGCGGCACGGGCTGAAGACGCGCGCGGACGCGTCGGGGGTGCTGCTGCGGGCGGAATTTCGCGTTATACGGGGGAGTATGAGTGAGGGGGAGGTAGATGGGGAGGGCGAGGGGCTGGGTGAGGTCGAGTGGGTGCTGGTCGAGGATGTCGAGGTGCAATGCAGTTGGTGGATGATGCCGTTTGTGAGGGGGAAGATGGAGGGCGCGCATAGGGACATTTGTCGGAAGGTGGTGGAGATGGTGGTTATGGGGAAGCAGCAGGAGGCGGTTGCTAGGATGGTGGGGAGGGCGGGGACTGGGGAGACGCCGATGACGCCAGTGACGCCGGTGACGCCTCTGAGGGAGGCGGAGACGGGTGGCGAGGCTGTGAGGTCAGAGCCCAAGAAGATTGTGTATGGATGAGGGGACGGGTGGTGGGATAAGAGGAGTGTTTTGGATGTTGTGGGAGGTCTTTCGGCTGGACTGCAAAGCCCGCGATCTAATGACGCCATGCTTTTCTATCTAATGCAAACTACAGCGCGATCCTATCCCATCTCATCCCACCCTCGCACTCCCCTCCACCGTAAACACCCCCCTCACCCCCTCAATCTCCTCCCCCGACAACCCCACGCACCCTATAAAATACCCCTCGGGTCCACCCCACCTCCTCTCCACCTCCCTCAACAACGCCTCCATACTTTCCCCCCTCGCCCCCACCATACGTTCACACTTCTTTCTCGCCTCATTAATTCCATATTCCTTGAACGCGCCCTTCGTCAGCAGACGCTCCACATTGACATGACGCGTCGGCGCGAGCCCCGCCTCTGAGAGTGCGTATTCGGCGACGATGTGTTGGGGAGGGACGTGTAGGAGGAGCAGGAGAAGCGCGATGAAGACGCCAGTGCGGTTGTTGCCTGTGGTGCAGTGCATGAAAAGGGCTGGGGGACGTCCTGAGGCGTCTGGAGGGGAGGATAAAAGCGTCGTGAGCACGGTGTGGAACATGGATGCGCCGGCTGTGAGGATCTCAATGAACGCGCTCACGATCCCATCTGTCCCTTCGCCCGCATATAACTCGTATCTCTCCCGCGCCCTCTCCTCCGTGTATTCCTCGTCGCTGAACACAGGCGTCCATATTCTTTCTATGCCCTCGATCTCTTTGTAGCCGCCTGTTTTTATGATTTGCTGGGCGCTGCGGAGGTCGAAGTCCTTGCGCACGCCTAGTTCTCGTAGTTCGGCTTCCCCTTCGGGCGTGAGGCGGTTCGTGTCGGAGCCGCGGTAGAGTAGGCCAGTGCAGACGTGGAGGGGTGCGCTGGAGGGGTTGGATGGGGATGAGGGAGGGACGATGGGCCAGCCGCCTATGTCGCGGAAGTTGGAGAGGCCAGGGATAAGGTGGAAGGGGAAGGCGGTTGGGTGGGGTGGGCGTATGGGGTCCTCTGGGGCAGCGGGGGGAGCTGCTGGGGGAGCTGCTGGGGAAGCTGCTGAGGCGGAGGTTTCGGGGGGCATTGTAGGTGTGCGCGGTGCTTGAGGTAGAGGGAGGTGCGAGGAAGTCACCGTGGTGTCGACGCCATTGAACTGCACAAAGAGGCTGGGCGGGTGTGCTGGGGGTGGGCGCGGAAAAGCATCGTTGGAATGACGAGGGAGAGGTATTTCCTGACTGAGAGGTAATTACGTAGGTGTCCTCTTGGGAGAGCTGCAGCGATTGTGGTGGGGTGAACGTGGGGTGGGTTAGCCGTCCCTTCCCCGTTTACCCCACCACGCGACGGACTTTAGGCTGAAGACGCGCATCCTAATTAAGACTTCGGGATGGCTTTCGCGCGGTCACGAGATCAGACAGCAGGCAATGTCCAGGTCTTGAGTTGATGCAATCTGCGCATTCTCCTTGGGGCCTTGATCCCTACTTCGCCCACTCCTATTTCGAGCCCGAGTCATCGTTTCCCCTCATATCTTTGCACTCGTCCTACCAAGAACAACTGCGATAGACCATGGACGGTGAATACTGTGCGAAATGAAGCACGCGGAAAACGTATACAAAATGCGTCGCGAATGGTTGAAAACGCAGTCTGTGGAAAGTACTGATGAAATTTTCCCAGCCCGTGGAGTCTTTCGGATTCATCCTTCCAAAAGGGGCAGTCTGTCGGATCGAATAGCCAATCAAGGCATTACAACCTACTATCCGAACACTCTAGGTACATCCACAGTACATCCGAGTCATCAACCCTAGCTTGCTGTATGCATAGTAATATCGTCATGTTAACTACATACCTAGGTAGCTGAAAGGCCCCAACCCGCAAGGCTGAAAGACCCCTGCATAGTTCCACAACCCCGCTCAGCCTCGTCCACACAGTCCCCGTCATCGTCATATCTTCATGCAGCTGTCGACAATCCCGCTATACTGAAAACGTCAGCTATCTCACCTCGCATGCGTGGACCTCCCAAAAAGGTATCAGTCTCGTACATCCTTCAGCGTTCCACTTCCTTATAACTACATGGGTTCGCCCTCATCTGCATATTCCCCAAACATCCAACTCACCTAATTGAATCTTTGTTCTCGCCAGTACCCCGATCACTCCCGCGCCACAATCATGCCGACAGGTCTCACAAACACAACCACGCACCCTTCCAGCGGCACCACGCAGCTAACCTTCGACGCCATCGACGCCGCAACCACGCACTCCACCCAAGACGTCCAGCTTATCTATCCCTCCGCCTCAAAAAACTACAAAATCACGACCGCCGTGATCCCGCCAGGAAGCAAATTCCACCCCGGCGCGCACTGGCACGAGGACTATGACGAGATCATGCGCGTGGTGAAGGGGCGTGCGAGAATTAGGCTGGGGAAGGAGTGGAGGGTGTATGGGCCCGAGGATGGGGAGGTGTTGATTAGGAGGGGGGTTGTGCATGATTTTATGCGGGCGGATGCTAGTGGGAGTGTGAAGGGGGAAGATGGGGTTGAGGGCGATTTGGTGATTGAGGAGTGGAGTGAGCCCGGTACGCCTTTTCCCCTTCCCCTACCCCCTTCCTCACCTTACTACCCATAGTCTCCCGCCACTAACGAATTTTGGCAGTGGACGGATCCAAAGAGCTCTTCTTTCGGCACGCGTTCTCCATTCAGGCCGATAGTGCGTTGTTCGGATGGAAGATCCCGCTGCAGATGTTGCTTCTTCTCATGTATACGGATACATTTTTGGAATTGGTGCCCGGGCCCGTGGGGTGGTATGTTACGCATGGGTTGTATGCTGGAGTTGTGGCGCCGTTGGCGTGGGTGGTGGGTGTGAGGCCGTTTTACGATGAGTATACGCCCGAGAGGTTGGCGGGGGTGAGGGGGGAGTTGGAGGGGAGGATGGGGAAGGGGAAGAAAGATTGATTGGTGACTTGTCTGTGTTGGTGGAAAGTTGGTGATGAGAGGTATTGGGGTGTTTTCTGTTTAATCGCCGGGGATTTTGGTACGTACATGTATCGGGCTTGTTAGCCACTGCATGTGCACCCGCGTTAACTTCCGCCTGGGGAGTGAGCGAGGGGACGATGGCGAGTTTTTCGTGATGCGACCTTGAAGAGGTTCCTTACGTTGTGGGAGGACGATGTGTGGTAGCGCTTGTTGGGCACTCGGAGTCACCGATGGTACCACGTGTGCATCCATCTCGTATTGTCCGGTCAGGATACTTCCAAGTTTCTACTTTGCAACTTTTTAGAACTGTTTAGTGACACTTCGATACTACAGGTTTTCGGGTTTGATGAGCACGATGTGATAGTGATGGATTTGTTGGGGCAATGCTCGGCTTCCGCCAAGAGCGTAAGAAGTGCGTCATGTTGCACAACCGCAAGGGTGTCCGTGGTGTGCACATGTTGCGCAAGTGTGATTCATAACGAGTGACTAATGCGCAAGGACTCACAGACCTTTGAATCACCCCCCACAACACAGGCCATCTCGCTCCTCAAAATTGCATCAGGACTTCCGTAACATCCCCGACTACCACCGGGTCGCGCACCTATTTCTCGTCACGTGCATTCACGCTACCGAAGCAGTGGAATAAATAAGGCCATACCGCCGCTCATGTGACGAAAAATGGGCTCGTGACCCGTTGGTATCATCCACTTATACGGCACTGACGCCCCATACAATTTCCTAGCACCCGTACTCATTCCACAACACCGACTGAGCGCCGGCTTCTGAGGAGCACTTGGTGGCCCGTGGACAGCGAAGCGTGATGAAGGTCACAGACGTGGAAATCGTCAAATTTCGACACCACCGATACATATAAAGCTGCTCAGAGATCAAGGGAGTGCACGCCGGCCAGCCTGAACCCTACGAGCTCTACAGCCTCGAATATTGGCCCCTGTAGCGACACCACGGTGCCCATCTAGTCATGGTCATTGACGTGAATCATATTTTATGATGATACTACAACGTAAAGTCATACCCGAGTATATAAAAAGCGGCTGGTAGCAGATTTTATGCTTCATTCCTCCACCTCTATTCTTAAAATACTTATCGTATCTATATTAGCTGTTGTTGCATTAACTTGCCTGCTCTAGGCAACACCCAGATGCAGAAGATCAGCCAAATCACCCCAAAAACCGAACTCAACAAAACCATGTCTGATAAGAGTTCCGACAAAGCTTCCGATAGAAGTTCCTTCACTAAACTGGTAGAAGGCTCTGGTAATACTCCACCTGGAGACCTGGAAACCCTGGAGGCGAAGAAAAATCCCTACATGCCGAGAGTCACGCCCTCTGTAAAGAGCTTGAGGCGTGTTTCGATGAGATTGGTGTCAGCCAAAATTTCAACTATTCCATATTCCATGAGTCGCCTGGAGATTGGCCCGAGCACCAAAGCCATGTCCAAGGTATCACGCGGAAGTACATCGGGCAGGTGCATAGTCCCAAGCCCTCATCGGCCGAGTGCGACTTAGTACGAACGCGAATCGAGATCCTCAGACATCAGCGCCAAGATATGAATCCCCAACCGTCCAGCTCGGCAACCGAACCTATACCGCTGCTGTTTCCTAGAATTCATAGGGAATCGGGGTTTAGTCGAGCAATAGACTCCAACGTCCCTGAAATCGGGATCAGTCACTCTGATCTAAAGGTCTTCTGCGCCACATGCTTCGCTCGAGACAGCAGCGAAACACTTCTGCGTCAGCGAGTAGTGAAGTGGACGGGTACCTATGGGACGGGATCTCTCCCAGTAGACGAACTGGAATGCTCTGGTCCGTGTAAAACAAAGGTTGCCCTTAATACCATGCGGGAATATAGCAACTACGGCAAGGGTAACTCCGTTATTGCATTTTTTCTTTCAGATCCACTTGAAGGGAAGAGATGGATTTGCGAAACTTGTCATAGATGTTTTCATTTACTCATGATGTTTTACTTGTTTATGCATTTCAATCATGTGGGTTTCTTATGTGTTTTCACACTCCTTGTCTATTCTCTTAGGTAGTTAAATTCTCCTATCTCAAGGTGCTGGACCACCACAGCTGTATTTTCACCGGTATAAAGTTAACTATACTCAAAGCGTTGCATCTGAATTTTGTTACAATCCGGACAATCCAAAGAGCGAGAAGAGAAAGTTGAAGAGGCTCGGAGGAGAGTGGAGGAGTACGAGAGCCGTCATATGCAGGAGTCATTGCCTGGACCTACGGAGACGCCGAGGGCTCCTATATATATCATGTTTCCCAAGGCAGTAGCCTCAAAAGTTCCAGATGAGTTCCACCAGTTGTATAGGTTGCTGTGTATCTAGTGCTTTGGCGAGCAAAGGGTGGAGAGGTTCGAAAAAAGAAAAAAAGAAAAAAAAAAGAAACAGGACCCTCTGGCAATTCCATCAAGTGCCAGATTTCTGGTTTCGACACCCAGGTAGATATTGGAGGGTTTGGAAAGAGTTAAGATCATCCAACGATACCAAAGGGTAATCGTGGCTATATCATGGCTTTTTTTTTCCTACCGAAGGAAGTCTACAGCTATTGGAACCGAGCAGGTGGCTCTGCAAAGTAAGTCCGGGTCCACAAAAGATACCAAAAACGTAGGACCCCATTTTCATTGTAGAATTAAATTGGAAAACTGAGCCTTCCATGTCGGATATTTCTACGTTGGATGCTTGGGTAGCGAACCAGATTGCTTATTAGAGCGTCGCTGGGGGAAGCTTACCATTGTCCCAGACAGCTCCATAACCCCAATCTTCGCTGGGGTCACCTCTCCACTCTCGGTACGCTACCTCGGTCCCGTTTTCCAACCGCTCTTTTACATAAAGGTAGGTGCTGAATGCCAAAGTTCTATTGACGGAATATCCTTCTGACTCATACCAACGATGCACTATTGTCTCGTAGAACGCATCCAAGATAGCCCAGTCACTGTATGTCGCCAGAGCTTCGCTTGCGTTTCGGATGAACACTTGTAATATGGTGCTGTAAGTCGTCACGTCGCTCGGAGAAGGTAGGAACGGCCATGTCTCGCCTTCGACACCGTACCATTGAAAAGAGCCTCCACAGCCAATCCTTGCGTATTAGTGGCTTGGGGCCACTGTTTGAGATTTGAATTGTTTGTACACCCTTCGGGTACGTGACGTTGATGTCGTGGTGCGTGGTGTAGGGCTTGCAGGTCAACACTGTTGTTCCAACATGGGCCTCAAGTTGGAGATCCGCAGCTGTTGAGTGCACGGAATCAAGTGCAGGGTAATAGCCGAAAACCTGTGCACAGTCAGATCGATGTAGAGGTTTCTGACGGAGCGAACTCATGAGAGGAAGCTGAGAGAAAAGAAGCGATCGAGCTAGGTTTAAAAACCTAGCAGACGCGAGTGCGGGGAATCAATTGATAAACCTCTAAAGGTGCAAAGAATTGAAGCTGTGTACTTACTTTATTCTATTTTATATGGAATGTGGTCGAGTCTTGGTATGTGGATGAATGATTCTCGTAACCAGACTCAAAGGTAAAGCTATGGATCATCGATTTCCGCCTACCCAATGTGAAGGGTAACGGAACGGTATCATTAAAGATAGACGTATTGCAAGCAAGCTGCGGAATCCGCGCTTAAAATTGACAAGTCGAGTTCTCGCCAGTGTGCATATGAAAGTTATAGATCTAGCTAGGACATATAACCGACTTCCCCATATTAATTAGTTGTAGTTTCGGGCCACTGCGCGAGTTAGTACTATGGTTTCTCAGGTGCAAACCGTGCCATACTAATAAGGATAATTAAAAAACCGCTCATCGGAATGGTTTTCTTGGTTCAATGATTCCTCGGGAAGTTGGAGTGCCAACGTAGAATATCTGTTTTCGGAACCGTTCATCATTATGTTGAAGGACTCGCCAGGCCCATGGTTCCACACAGATATATCAACATTATTCATCATAGAATTCGGCCGAAGATCCACAGTGAGTGCTCCAGGCGGATAAATCGTCGCAATCCCAATGAACCAAACAAACAAAGCCATGAGGTAAAGCAGAGGTGCTCTCAAAATGCTTCGTAGGTCAGCAAGAGTAAGAACGCTAGACCGAAGAAGAAAAAGGGTTTCCACGAGAGACACGGCTGTTGCGCTTCCGCGAAAAGTTCGCCATAGGTTTTGCGCGAAGGAAATGCCGACCCCTGTCGTGAAAGTGCCTTTGAAAATAGTGACTAGAAGCTGAGATTGTCGGAGATATCCTTCATCTGTGGGGGTTCTATCGAGTGTGCGGAATAAGAGATAATGTCCCACAGCAGATGCGATGGCTGTACAGAATATTAGGGTGATGACGACTTCATGGGGACGACTCACCAAGGAATTGGGCAGCTCTTATGATTGTTACTGTTCTCAGATGGCGCGTCCATTGGTCGTCGTTCTTCTTTGGTGCCAACAGGAAACTCTCTTGGATCATTCTGAGCTGCGCGGTCCTTCGACTTCGAGTACTCTTCTGTGGCGCAATGCCTCGCATCCACCGAAGCCGCGTGATCGATTGAACGATATCCAGGAGGGTCGCCGGATTTCTGTGATGGGACAAGGCATCCTGTCGCGGCTATCCGACAGTTTGATACGAAGCATCACCTTGGGGGCCGCAAGTGAAACCCGGCGCATTCGTATGAGAACCATCGTCCCCAGCCTCACGGGGCGTAACTGCTCAATTTCCACTCACGATAGCGCGACAGCGATATATCCCAGCATCTGTCTGCTACTTCTCCCTCACGGTGAGGACATTGAATGTGCGTAGGGACCTGTGAACTGCGGGGTCCACAATTGAACGCCTAGTTCATCAGAGGGGGTTATGTGGTTGCGGAGATTATCGCGCGAGTATCGCTGGCGTAGGGAAGGAGAAGATAATTTGGAAGGCTGATTTCTGGAGACAGCAGGGGATAGCTAGGGCTTTCCTTGATCTGGTATGACAGTTGGAAGCATTCGCCCTGCGAACGTCTTGTTGTATCTAACATCTGGACCAATTAGCGTCGCTCAAACCGTGACTTGAGAAACAACGATGAGCCCGTGAACACAAGTATCATTCCATTAAATGGCGACCTCCCGTTGCTATTGGTGTAACTGTTCCACCGCATCACTAAACCCCTCTACATACCCTTCATCGTCGTTGTAGAGGGTCATTGGTTGTCAGGATTGGCCAGCCTTCGCCCTCGGTAGCGTCACATCGACGTCTTCCTCATCATGGTAGTGGTCTGCGTCTTCCAAACTCGTTCTGGGTTGGAAGTCCTTGTTGAAGAGGGCTTCCATGTCTTCGAGACTGCGACCGCTGGTCTCGGGGTACAAGAACCCTATGCGAATTAGTCTGGGCTGAACGGCTTGATGAAAGGAAGAGAACGAGGCGTACAGATGATGATAGCAGAAACGAGGTTTGTGCTCATGAAGATGAAATGGGTCTTCGAGCCAATGGTGTTCATGCCGATGGGCCAGGTCTGCGATGAGATGATGGCGCCGATGGAGGAACCGGATGCCGCGAGGTTGAGGCCGCGAGCACGAAAGTTTGTGGGAAAGATCTAGTTTTATGTAAGTGGTAAGAGCTAAATGCAGGCATAGGATCGTACTTCGGAGCCGTATACCCACGCAGCCGGACCAAAACCGATCGAGAAGCCAAAGGTGTAGATGAAGATGAACAGAATACAGACATAGTCCGCTGCGCGGTTGACGTTATTGGGATAGGCAATGGGAAGCGCGCCGTTCAACTGGCGTAATGTTAGTCTCTTGTGGAAGATGGGTTGAGAGGAGATAGAATACCATCAATGCGACGCTCATCGCAAAACACGAAACAACGAGCGTCAGCCTTCTTCCATACCTGTCCACCAGCCAAGTGTCGAAGATGGTACATCCGATCTTCAAAGTGCTCTCAATCCCACCAATCATCAGCGTCAGCTTACGCTCAATGCCTAAGCTCATGAAGATAGAAGGAAGGTAATATTTCATAGAGGTGTTGCCGCACATCTGTGCCATGAACTGAAGGAGGGAAGCGCGCCACATGCGGTTGAAGAGTGGGCGGTTGGTGAAGAGTACAGTCCATCCTTGTGCAGTCGCGATCTGTCGTTGGGCCACATCGTCCTCCATCTCCCTAAGTTCGGTCAGAACGAGTTCGTGGTTCGGATCCAACGCACGGAGCCATGCGAGGTTACGCTTGGCGGCTTCGATGCGACCATGCTCGACGAGCCATCGAGGTCTGTGTGTGTAAGCGTAGTCTGCGCAAGAAGACCAGGCTAATGTACGTCTCCGGGCAGATGAAAACCCCAACCAGAAAGATGAATTCGGGAACGAATTGTAGTGCCATGGAAACGCGCCATCCGTAGAAATTCCCGCGCGTTGTTTCCCAATGGCTGATGCCGTAGCCGACCCTAACATGTTCAGTTTGGCTAGGTAGGGTAAGCAGATGCAGATTCTCACCAGAAAGCAGTTGCTAGGCCGGCGACTAGACCGATGTGATTGATGACCACATACCGCCCGCGATGCTTGGCGGGAGAAACCTCACTTTGGCATTATTAGCTTCACTTACAGATGCGGTAGCGCGCGCGACTCACCTCTGGTACAGCGGGACAGAGGTTGACACGATAGCGAGCCCAAAGCCGCAAATGATGCGCCCGGCTATCATCATCGCGATTCCGTGATGTCCCTTCGCGCCTGTCTGGATAGCGGCACCGACACCAGTCGTTAGTACGCCCGTTGCGGCCGCCACTCTGCGACCATATCGGTCGGCCAATGGGTGTGAGACGAAGAGATAGCTCAACCATGTTCCAACGTAGTATATGGACGTGATCAGGCCCGTTGTCGCTTTGGAAGGCTTGTGGAGGGACTTGACGAACCCTGGATGCACGTAAATAGTGGCCATGATGCCGATGTTATAGCTTGACGAAGGTCAGCTTGGACCTCAGATGAGCATCGAGCACATACCCCCATGCTAACGAAGCAAGCCCAAAGAACAAGCTGACAACCAAAAGACGGTAGGAAGCTTTTATTGGTAAGCGTGCACGCGATGTTGGCGACGTAGTGATCCCCATGGGGTGAGCCATCTCGACGGAATCACGAGGAAGGAATGAATAATGCTGAGTACTGCCAGCAATCGCTGTCGCAAGAATCGTGAGATGTAAGAGATAGACCAAAGATATAAGGTCGGCTTACGCTGCAGGTGCCCCGCCCATCCCGCCGTGTGAGGCGCTCGGCTCGTCATATTCCCTACGTTTTCAGGTTAGACGTCGAATGCCGGCACTTTGGTCAGCGAATCACAATCGCAGGGTGCCGATAGGTTGTAAGCGATGGTGTGTTCTTGACTGTGCCTAGCCAGTCCAAGTTCACTGCTCCCGCCAGCACGCACCCGAGAAAAGGGTTATGGATGTCCCGTAGTACGCTTGGTGCCCGGTTGGGCCTCTCAACACGTGGAGATGCTGCGAATGGACCGTGAAAGAGAAAATTGATGATCACCAGCTGGCAGTCCCACAGGGGTAAGCAAAGAAGTCGTATGACACTGGTGTCCAGCAGTCTCCCGTATTGGTCGGTTGCGACTTCGGCGTCGCATCTTATTGGTCTTGCGTTTCTCTACGGCGTCAGGTCGCCAGAGAATTGCCGCTCAGACCGCCGCAAAATGGGGGTTGGTAGCAGAAGGCATCGACTGATCGTGAGAGTTTGAGTTCATTCAAAAAAGCAACGAAGGTGGGCTGGAGCGTGATCAAACGGAAAACGTCACCGGCCCGGCGAAACGATTTGCCGTAGCGCGGAGACTTTCACCCCGCCCTCGCCCAGCGTCGCTCCACCAACAAATTATTACGACTCTTCATCGACAGGATCGGTGAGCGCCCGACTTCAATTCTTCCATCTGCTTAATACGCTTCATCGCAGTGCAACGCGGCGCAAACTGCCAACTCGGGCCTCACCCGATGCTTCAAGCTCTTCGTGCAGCCACAACGTCATGTGCTCGTTCAACGGCACAGAAGTCGGACAGACCTGCATGCCCGCCAATTAAGCGTCATGGCTAAATGCAAGAATTCAAATACCGACTATTCTCTTCCGGGGCTGGAACACAAGCGTCTCCGTGATAGGCGAATCAGCGGATCCATCCCAATCAATTTGCGACCAATCGCGTCTCCCGTTTCATTTCAAAGGTGATCTTGTTGTGCCCCGGTCCATTCCCATTCCAATCTACTCTTGACCACATCTCATTAAGCTCCATACACAAAACTGGAGCGCGAGGTACTTTCGAGCAGCGATTTGCTTTCTCAATGTTAGAAGACCCGGTGTGTCGCGCGATTAATGAGCTCGCAGATGAAGGGTTGTGTCCTTACCCGGGTACGGGAGTCGCTCAAAAGCGCCCCTTTGCTCTTCTAGAAGGCGCCCTGGCTTCCTCGCATCGCCTTACTCTTTGCTCGCGGCGTTGGCCTCCCACAGCTTTTGCTAATCTCTGCACATCCGTTCGCATGCAGGGCTAACACGAGCCTTCATATTCTTTCTTCACGTTTCTATGCTATACTAATCGCTACAGTCATGGCTAACAGGGGAGGAGTGGAGGAAGAGGAGAGGCTGTTGGAAGGTACACGGCTCGTCTTTCTCCAACAGGAGATGAAGCTAACGTACGCAGAGCCTAAGCACGACGAGAAAGTGTCGGAGTCCACAGCGCGCCCGCTGGAAGACAAAGTTACGTGGAGAAACCTACCGGAGAAGAAACAACTGCTGCTCCTCGCATTATGTCGCCTTTCGACGCCGCTCTCGAACGCTTGTCTCCTGCCGTATCTGTACTACCTCGTCAAATCGATACTTTCGGACCCGGAACACCCATCTGCATCACAGGAGATATCCCGTTTGACTGGTCTCCTGGTCGCTGCATACCCCATCGGACAGATGTCAACTAGCATGATTTGGGGTCGGCTGTCGGATGCTTACGGCCGAAAGCCGGTCATCTTGCTCGGCCTCCTGATCAGTGTCACGGCCAACCTTGCTTTCGGCTTTTCTCGCTCAATCGGTATGCTTCTCTTTTGGAGGGTATTGGCAGGCATGGCAAATGGCATCCTGGGTGTCATGCGGACAATGACTGCCGAAATTGTCAAAGAGCGGCGATATCAGACTAGGGCTTTTCTCGCGCTGCCGCTAATATTTAATTCTGGGAGAGTAGCAGCACTGGCAATTGGAGGCTGCTTGGCGGACCCCGTACACAACCTGCCTTGGCTCTTTGGACCAACGGGCATCTTCAACTTCCACGCCAACCCGGACGGCGTGGCCTGGACCGTGCGGTACCCCTATGCTCTACCGTCGCTCTTCAACGGCGCGGTGCTCGCCATTTGCCTCGTGCTAGCCACATTATGGCTGAGGGAAAGTTTGCCTCGGCGAGAAAGGGACCGAAATCCGGGTTTGGTGATCAGAGACTCTGTTCGCGAATTTGTTCAACGCCGGATATTGCGGAAAGCTGATGCCGGTTACACCGCGGTGGAGGTGGAAGAAGGTGACGTGCTGACCGCAGATGTACCCGTCGCGGGACCAGTTTCTGGAGCGTCTACGCCGACCCATTACAAGCCGAAACTTCACAGACCTGCTTTCCGCGAAATTTGGACGCAGCATCTCCTAAAGACACTGCTCGCTTTTGCCTTGCTCCCGCTACACAATGCGACCTTCCTTCACATTTTCCCGGTCTTCCTGAGTATGCCAACTACTTCGGACGACGAGCCGACCATCTTCCGCTTCACTGGCGGGCTTGGCCTCGCCTCTCCTACAGTGGGTGTGTACCTCGCTACCTTTGGCATCTGCGGCATTCTCCTACAGCTGTTCATTTACCCCCGCATCCAAAAGCACCTCGGAACTCTTGGTGCCTTTCGCCTCGCAAATTCTATCTTTCCGATCGCCTACGTATTTGCTCCCTATCTTTCCCTGCTGGCGGAGCACAAGACTACCAAATGGCTCGCTATGGCAGCAATCCTCTTTTCGCAGGTAATGGCGAGGACCATGGCAATTCCGAGCAGCGTCATTCTTCTCACCGAAGCTGCGCCGCGACGCAGCGTCCTTGGTACCGTGCATGGCGCTGGCAACACGCTGAGTGCGCTCGCGAGTGCTACCGGACCTGTCATCGGAGGCATATTGTTAGCGCGAGGAATCAACGCCGGTGCTGTCGGGTTTGTTTGGTGGTGTTGGCTACTATTGGTAGCGCTCTCCGCGCTCGCATGGAGCTTCATGTTAAACAAAGTCAACGAAGACGACGACAGCGTGGATGCAGTGCCGCTAGAGTAACCTCTGTATTCGACTCGAATCCACCACGAAAACTATGACGCCCTCTTCGATCCCTTTTAGTGAATAATGCCCCAGCCACTCGTGGTTTGGACAACTTTCTCACTTCTACTTGCTTCGTCTCAATCTCTGCCGCCTAACTCACCAAAATGCCGTCGATCAAGACGTCATCCGTGCCATCGCCCGCAGTTGCCCCATCCCACCACGTTACGATGTTAAGCGATCCGTTGCTTGAAGTATCCCAGAATGTAGGAATTTCCGCCTGGAATTTGTACCACACAGTTTCGTTCGCCCTAATAAGCCGACACGGAAAGCTCTCGGAGCAAACATCCACTAGGCTGATGTCATAGTCTTCAAACCCTTGCCCAACGTATGCAAGGGCCCTCGCCGCGCCGCCGTTGCGGCAGACGGGCGGCGTCCAACGTAGAATGTGAGGGTACGTGTTCCGCTTGGGGGAGTCAGATAGTAGGATGCAAAGCCCATAACGATTCCGTCATTCGTGCTGGGCAACGCAAAGGGTGTACCCGAGAAGCCATAGCAGCCTCCGTAAGCCTGGCCGAATTCGATTCCAACCCGAGATCTGCTGTTTCCGACTTGCCAGGGAGATTGCTGGCCACTCTACAACCCGCCATTTGGAATGAGTCCGCCAGTTGTAACTGTGGGGACGCAAGCGAGGCCTGTCGTGGAAGAACTAGGCACCAACGAAGACGCGCCTGACGCTGCTAAGCTAGAAGACGGCACTGCAGTAGATCGACCTCGTAAAGATTCAAACAGTCCGGGCCGCCACACAGCTCAGTGGTGTTGCCTTTGCAGGAAATGTTGCAACCGCTTGGCGCGGACGCGCCGCCATTGTCCACCCGCCCGATTGCCTGGACGCTGGGACGATGGCTCGGGGTGCAGTGTGCTCGCGAGTACCGCTGAGGTCGGAGCGAGGGAGACGAAGGGAAAGAATCTCTTGGTGGACTGGAAGGCTGATGCTGTTGATTGGAGACATGCTAGGCATCTGGGAACGCATCGCTACACTTTTTATCGCGAAGCTGATCTACGCAAAGACCGGCTCGTGGAGGTTCGACGACGCCTCCATGAAGCATTCGACTCAAGGCAACAGAAACCCTTAATGACTCGGACGGCTCCACTGCTTTGCAGTTCGGAGACATGTGCTCACCCTGGACGACGTCATTTTGTTCCGCGGGAATGTGCTTGGTGGGCAGCAATTGTCGAATTGCACGTATACTAGTAAGACGTACCCACAGCTCAGACTCGGGCAACGGCTGAATCGTAGTCGACATTTGGAATGATGTGGGGTGGGTGGGGAGCAGAGTTGTTAACAATCAATCCAATCAATCCGCCGGACGGCGGATTGATTGATTGATAACTTTACGTCTGCGGATTGATTAGACGGATTAATTAGCTCTAGGCGGCTTAATTAGATAGATTAGATTAGTAATATATATAAATAGTAAATTAACCCCTTACGTAATTAATTCTTATTAAAATTAATGTTTCTAACGTTAAATAACGTTGCTAGCTAGCTTAGTAAGTAGCTTAGAGTAATAATAGGCCTAGTAGTTATTAGCCTTTAAGGCTTAAGGCCTAATCTCTTTTAGCTTTTAAGGCTCTATAAAGTAGAGAGTAAATTAGGCTTTATACGTAGTCTCTATACTTTAAGTAAATTACTAAGCTCTAAGAAGGTCCTCTTATAGTTAGCTACTGCTGCTAGGATACTTAGCATATTAAGAGTAAAGCTTAATAAGGTAAGATAGTGCTTACTCTTAGTTATCTAGTACTTTAATAGATCTCTAGCTAATAAGTTGCCCTTATTAAGAGGTAGCTCCTTAACCTAGTAATTAAACTTATTATTATTATTTTGCGTAGTCTCTACTACCTATTAGCGGGCAGCTTTTATATAATTAGCGCAACTAGCTCTATAAGATATTTAGGGCTTCTTTAGTAGGGGCATTAACTCTAGAGTAGTAACTTACGTAGAGTTCTTATAGGCTTTCTAAAGTAGCTAAAACCCCTAGTAGGCTTCTTGCAACTACCCCTACTAAGGGTAGTAACTATATAGGCCGCTATTATAGTTCTTAGGGACTAGCTACGCGCTCTCTAGGTAATTCTTATAGGTAGGGTGTAGTTAGGTTGTAATATAATACGCTAGAGACTTAGTAAGCTTAGCGTAATATATTAAGAGCTTTAATAGGGCTACTATATAATTAATTAGGATATAGTCCTTAGGAGCGTTAGAGTTACTAAAGTTAACGTTAGAAAGTTACTCCTTTATATTCTTAATTATATTAACTAGCTAGTTAAACGTTAGTAGAACTTTCTATATAGCCCTAGACGTACTTAACTAGCCTCTTCTCTTAAAGAAGGATATTACTTCCTTAAAGGGTAATAGTAACTAGACGTACTCTATAATAGTTACCTAGTCCTTTATTAAGAGGCCCCCCTCTTATATAAAAAGATAGGGCTTTTTATAATTAGAGCTATTACAACGCTTTATAACCTCTTATCTATATTTATTAATCTTATATATAATATAATTGCCTAGCGGGTTACGAAGCTTAATAGCCCTCTTAAAATATAAGTAATAGGAGTTCTACTAAGTCTTAATAGGCTTAATAACCTTATAGGGCTTTATATAATCTCTAGAGTCTTAATACTTAAGCTAGTAGCGTTAAAGAAGTTAACAGGCCTAGGGCGTATAAATTAACGCAATAACGTTGTATAGAACTTTAAGAGGGCCTTTCTTACGCCACTCCTCTAAGAATTTCTCCTTACTAGAGATATTAATGTTAGAGTTTTAAAAGGCGTCGCGGTCTTTACTAAAAAGTAATTACTAAGCCCTAAGATTAATTATATAGTATAAATAGCGTAGTTGTTAGTAGCGTAGGTTAAAGCTATATAGTATAGCTAAAGCTTCTACTATAGTATTATTATTAGTAGCATTATTAAGAATAAAGTAACTAAGCGTATCTTTAGTAATCTAAAAAGCTTTTAACGTATTATTAATAACTAACGCAATATTATTGCTAGTATAGGAGCCTATTAAGCTAGAGAGCCTAAGGACGTAGTCCTAAGAGACGCTAGCAGCGTTAATATAGTATACATATATACTTGTAATAGCTATCTTGCCGCTAGTTAACGTCTAATTATTAAATAAGATATATATTAGCGATCGCGACGCCTTTAGGTAATTAATTATAGCGGGCACGTAGGCTATATACTTAGTAATAATATAGTTACGCAAGCTCTACTAGCTAGCCTAGAGATACCTATTAGCTAGCGGGTTAGTAGCTTATATTATAGCCTAGAAGTTTAGCGTCTCTATTATACGCAGAGCTTAATTATTAGTAATAACCTAATTAAGTACTACGTATTAAAAGGCGTCCCTGTTAAAGAACTCTACTATTATATTAGCTACGCTCTAGAACACCTAGAGGCCCTGCGCTTGCAACTAGGCTATTATTATAAGTTAACTAGGCGGGACGCTAGAGGTAGTTTTAACGCCTGTTTTTTTAAGCTAATAGCCTAGTATCTCCTAGCTAAGATGCTGGGAAATCGCTAACGTTAACGTGCTAGCTTAATAGACTCCGCTAATTATACGGCGCTGGTGGCAGTACTTGCACAGCCAGTAAAGCGTTTATAAGGGGGTGTGATAGACCCGATAGCCGTACTGCTACACCCAGCTCTCCAACTTGCGCTTAGGCTCGGATAAAGGCTTGCAATACGATGGGATACGCGTCCATACAATGCCCTCGTAGGCTAGGTTCGATTCAATAGCTAGCGGGCTAGGAGTGGGCGTCGCGGGCGTCGCGGGCGTCGCGGGCGTCGCGGGCGTCAGGTTGCTGAATACGTTAATATTAGTGGTAGCATCTGTCGCAACATTACTCGCGGGCTCCGCGTTAGTACTCTATAAGTTAATCTAACTAACGCGCTGTTTAAAGACCTTTAAGAGGTGTTAGTTTATGCCTCTAACAAAGCCTACGCGTTATAGAGATAGAAATTTAATAGCGGGGGCGTCTTTAGGGGTAGCGGCGGTATGTATACAATAGAGACATCTATAGTGTTAAGGATTAACGAGTTAATTAAGTACGCTAGTCCTACTTAGTTACGCTAAGAGCTAATAGGAGCCTAGCAAAACCTTAACACTATAGAAAGTATTACTAAGTATATATACTATAGGCTATAGTATAAAATACAGTTCCCTAATAATCTACAGTTCCCTAATAATCCGTCTAATTAATCTGTAAGTTTTAGATTAATTAATTAATAAAACGCTAGGGCCTAGACAGATTATAAACAGATTAATTAGTTAAGCCGTCTAATTAATCTAGATTAATAGGATTAATTGTTAACAACTCTAGTAGGGAGCAAAAGGATCAGTCCGGTCGCGCCTTCTATCTAGCGTACCTTTAGAGTGGGTACAGTGCCTGGGCTAGCACGCACACTAGCGTAAAGTGTCCGTTCGAGGGTTTTGCGCTTCTAAGACCTCTCCTTAAATCTTTAACCCCTCAAAATCGTCGCCGTCGTCGTTATGAAATTTCGCTAGCATTCGTCATTTTGTCGCGTCGTAGTGAAAGCTTTCAGGGAACTGCATTAATTCTCTATATAAGGCCGGGTAATAGGTCTTATATTACTAAGTTATTAAGCTGTTAAGCTGTTAAACTAAACACCAGCAATAGTACGCTATTACGAGAATTAACTCTCTTAAGCATATAAAAACCATTACACACCCCCTTAGGTTAAGTCCTACTAGAAGGAGACCTAAATATTACCTATAAGCATCTCCTTTATACCCTAGAGACGCTTCTTAATATTTATAAGGCGTAGCTGCCTTATAAACTTAATATGCTTCTATCTAGAAAGTACCTTAGTTATACTATTAGCTAGTATTACGTTAGTAGGTACCTATTTAATAAATAGGCGTTTTACCTCTACTTCCTGTTAAATCTAGGACTAATAGATATTAACGTATTTAAGCTTAGTATTAAGCTTATTCTCTACTTTAGTAGTAATACTAATAGTCTACTAGTTATTACACTAAAGGGTTAGAGTAATATCTATCTTATAGAACACACTATTAAGAAATTATAACTACTCTTCTATCTTAGATCTAGCTAGTAATAGCGCTAGTAGTTCTGCCTCTATTATTAATTTAGTAACTATACGCTATATAGTTAATTTCTAATTAATTATTATACTATATAGTCTAAAAACGTAGCCTTATAAGCTCTAACGTATATTAGGATTATTAGTAAATGCTACGTTAAAGGCGCTAAAGAATACTAGGTCCTTATATAACTCTCTACTATTAGAGATATACTTACTAACGTTATTATTATTACCCCTAGCCTAGAGAGCTACCTATTTATTAGTAATAGTATATCTCTATACTTATTATGCAGCTGCGATATGCTACTGCCCTAGGTTTATTAAGTAATAAGTAAGGATTACGTAATGCCTTACTATATCTAGTTATATTATATACGTTAGGTAGGCAAGAGATCTAATAAGCTCCTAATATAGCTTTATATAATGTATATTAGGTTTCTCTATTAAGTGTTTAAGCTAGTTATTAGCTAATAGCAGGTTAATAGGTTTACTATAGATCTTAATACTAAATTAAGTAGTAACTTTATTAATATAGGCGTTCTATATTAACTAAATTTTGCGTACACTCCTATTCCTAATAACACGTATACCTAGGAATTATACTAATAAACCTAAGCACTTAAGATTATAGTAAGCCTTAAGCTTCTACTTAAGTTTCTAGTATAGGGCTATGTTTACTATGTAGAACGCTATAATAATATCGTCTACGTAGATAAACAGAATAAGCTATTTACTAGTATAAAGGTAAGGGAAACCTAAGATAGGCTTTAAACCTAAGAATAATAGCATCTCGCGCAGGTCCTTATACTAGAGTAATAGTACTTCTTTAAGACTATAGAGGGCTCGCAGCACCTCTAGAAGCTATCTATCTTTATATTAGAAACTATTAGGTGTACGGACGTATAGCTTCCTATTAATTTTAGCATTTAGAAAGGCGTTTAGTGCGTTATACTATATAAGCTTAAGCTTAAACTTATTAGCTAGTATAATAACTGCTTAAAAGAAGCGTATAGTAAGTATAGCCGCGTAGGTGTTACTATAAGGCTCCTATAAGTCGCCTTAAATAATAAGGCGGGCCTTATACTTATAAAGAAAGCTGTCCTTATTATATTTATATATAAATACCTATATAAGGAGTAATACCTCTATATCTATATCCTCTAGGGTTCTTACTATCTTTATAAAATACCTCTTATTCTATATTTAACTATATTCTTACTTAACAGCCTTCTAGAACTAATAACTATATAGGTAAGTTTTTAGGTTATATATTAACCTTAGTAGTAGAGGTAACTATAACTAATATAGTTAAGTAGTTATCTTTAGGCGCGTTACTGCCGCAATAAACGTATTAAGGTAGCTGTTAACGCGGCCTAAGTTAACAGCATAGCTACCCTATAATGCAGGCAGGTTAACTGCGTGTACTACTAGTTTTTACGTCCTTTTACCCTTAATAATATTTAAGGGGTTATTAGAATTAAGGTTTTAACGCTGTAGAGCGTTATTTTTATACCTATTAGGTATATAGTTAGTAATTTAAGTAGTAGAGAGCTCTTCTAGTAGTAGTAGTTATATCTATATTAAGTTTAATAGCGTATTTATTAAAATTCCCTATAAGCTCTAATTAGCTTAGCTATTTACTTAGCGTCTAGGTAAACTTTAGCTAGCCTTAGTATAGATAGCTAGGGTATCTCTAGAGTTCTCTATACTAACACTCTTACCCTATATAGACGCCTTTAGCGTTATAAGCTAATAAGCTCTTATTTTATTACTATTATCTTACTCTTTCTTCTTACCCCCTACCTTTAACTACTCTGCTAGCGTAGGTATAGATCTCTACTACTGCCTTATTATAAGTAGGTCGCTAATTTTAATATTATTATTAGGTATTAGCTCTAAGAACGCTAGTAATTTAATAACCTTTTTAATTACAGCTTCTCTAGCGTAATCGCTAGGGCCTTTATAAAATCTTATTAGTTTAAAGACTACGTTCCTTATACGTATTACCTTATCCTTTATTAGTAACTAGATTCTAAAGATATTTATTAAATTATAGCTAATAAGGTAACTAATAAGAGCTCTTAACTAGAGCTTCTCTCTACGCTTTAATAACTTATTAAGCACGTACGCTTAACACCTAACTAGGTATATATAGAACATAATTAGCTTACTACCTTATACTATCTTATATAGCGTCTTTTAGTTTAACGCCTTTATTAGCGTGCAATTTAGTACGTACGCCGCTGTCTTAATAAGCTTATATAAGAGCAACTTAGGTAAATTACCCTAAAGCCTTATAGCTCTCGCTCTAAGTACTAGCTGGTGCCTAGCCCTCTCTATAATTTTATTTTGCTTCTCTATATACTTCGCTCGCAGTTTATATTAAATACCTAGGTTCTTATAAAGGTCCTCCGCGAACGTACCTAAACCTCGTTTATTATTAATCTTTAAAGCTATTAGGTCCTTATTAAACACACGTTATATTTTCTAAACTTTCTAGATAATTTAACAACTTAATATTAGTTTTAAGCAGTTTAGAAATATATTAGCTTTATACTATTTTAAGGCTTAATTAACTAGGTAACTAGCGTACTTATTACTATTAAGACACACTTCGCCTATAAGTAATAGCTGTACTAGGTCTATAGTAACCTAATAGAATAAATACTACGCGTAGTCTACCTACTACCTTCTTAAAATTAGCTTTATAAGCTTCGTCTTTATATAGACTTAGTAGAAGGTGTCTTACTCTTCTATAAAAGCTACTCTATTAACGTTCTTCTTAAGTTTCTTAATCGCCTTCTTACCTAAGTAACTCTATATCGCGTGCGCTGTCTGTACAGATACCTTCTACGCGGGCCTTAGTGCCTTTAAGGGTTAATATAATATACTAAAGAATAATAATTAAGTCCGTTTTAGGCGTCTTAATATATCCGCGTTAATAAGCTAATGCCCTCTAGTATACTTAAGGTAGGTAATAATATTATACAGCTAACCTCTATATAGAACGTCCTATTCTAAGTTAAAGTAAACGTTAATTTATTAACAGCGCGCTAATTCTATTACACTTATAAGGAAACCCTTAATAAAGGCGATGTGCGTTAACACTATGCCTTACACTCTCTATAGAGTCTTAGCTATTAGAGTTATACTACCCTAAGTAGTAATTAGGATATAGCTAGTTCCTGCACTAACAGTCTTATAAATAAGGGCGTTAGACTCTTATATCTAACCCTCCTATGCCTTGCTGTTTATTATATACGTGTTTAACTTAGGATTAATAATCTAATAGTTATTTAGTTTATTTATATTATTATTATTACTAACTATAACGTATAGACCTTCTATAGGCTTTAAGCCTTCGTTAATATTAATATTAAATATAGCGACCTTATTATTACACCTTAGTATAAACTCTTAGTAAATATATTATATAACGTTAGTTATTAGGTTTTATAGAGGTTAACTATTATTAAGGTTAAATGTTAAGTTTACCTTATTCTTCTTTCTTTAGTTACTAAGAGCTATATTAACTCTCTTCGCTAGGCTAGCGTCTTATTAAGCAGCGTTAATTCGCTTTTAAATAACCTTTTTTATCCTCTATAATTTAGGATGTTTAGGGTAATTAGAGTTAAGATTAAAGTAATTAACCTACTAGTGCTTTAACTTATAGATATAATTAGGTTTATAACCTTATAAGTAGCCTTACTATATAGCATCTACTAGCTTTCCTACTTTAAGCTTAGCTACTAACGTTATAAGACTTATAGATATAGGCTTAATCTATTATAGGTACGTTATAAACTTAGTAACGTATTTATCTACTAATAGT
>MU005585.1:39046-68103 GCA_010405425.1 Lentithecium fluviatile CBS 122367
GTTAGACTTAGTAGTTATTATATTTATATATATCTAAAGGATTTTCTAATAACTTAAATATAGTTTAATTATAACCTAGGCTTATAACTATCGCGTTGTAGTAGAAGCTTTTAGAGAACTATATTAATTCTCTATATAAGGCTAGGTAATAGGTCTTATATTGCTAAGTTGTTAAGCTGTTAAGCTGTTAAACTAAACACCAGCAATAGCACGCCATTACGAGAATTAACTCTCTTAAGCATGTGAAAACCGTCACACATTTTCTCCTGTCGAGATTTCACAGCGCGATTGCACAAATTGCCTTCCCTCTCGCGTCTTTTCCGGGTTTGCCCTGCGGTAGTGAACCAAAGGCATGCTCACGATGACTGTCAGGATAGCTGCTACGAAGTGCATCACGATCCAAAGACCGCACCGCTTCTTTACATGACAATAGGCACCGACGCCCCTTTTCGATGGGCTTTCCCGATTCCCGAAGTATATAAAACTATAAAAACCCAAGATAACTCTTTCGCCTTTGACTCACTGCAGCAGCAGTAGTCGACGCGGTCGCCAACTACTGTCCAGGCGCTATGCAACGATGTGTCTTCTATCAGCATATGCAAAAGAAGGACCTCTGATTTCACTACGATATGGTACTTTTCGGTAAGATCTACAGTCAATGCGCAGATGGATGTTACGGGTGAATATGTTGTCCCAAGGGCATGACCCTCGCGCCAAAAGATTCGAGCCTCGAGTACAAGTCCCAGGGCAAGTGGGAGGTCACGAAGAGCATGGATACAGGCAGGCGCGAAACCGAAGCCTGCGGTTCCCGAGTTGTTGACCTGCGCTTGGGCTCTCCTTTCACCGCTGACCAGCGCAAACGGCGGATGTCCACAGACTATAAAATCCTCCCCAGCTCACCCGATCTTGCTCACCAGCTCAGTCTGCGACAACTCTCGACATACAACCACACCACTCGCAGCCACAACCGATGATGGACGCCGAAGACATTCGCCGCTGCGTGATTGCGCTCCTCTTACCGCTCTTCCTGCGAGCCACGAATGTTTGGGAGCTCTGCGTTTCCAGCGCCTTGATCGTCGCCACGGTATACCTCGCCGAGAAATGCTTCGATCGCCCCTTCAACCGTGACCTTGCGCTTCTCATCTTCATGGTGGCGGTCATAACACTCCTTTCCACATACGCCGCCGATTTCGTCCTTGTCGGAGAATGGCCGCGCCTTTTGATCACCTACATCTTCCACAGACCATCCATCTTCTATGTGAGCGGAATCTATCACCCAGAAGAAGTATGGTTAGACAGACTTGGTCAAGATCTCACGGGTGGTATGGGCGTGACGGACTTGCCCTCAACCTCACTCCGCACGCAACTCGACCCAGAAGCATGGACACCTGTCATTTATTTTGATGCCACACGACCTGCTTACTTCGTTGTTCCGTTGCTCGCAAGCGTGACCCTCACGGCTGCACTTTGGCAAAGTTATAATGCGGAGCATGTGAAGAAGTTGATAATGTGTATCGCCATTGTCTTCTGGTTCAGTATCAATCACTTTCACACCCTCGCCGCATTAGCTCGACACATGTCGATCCAACGCCATCGACGCTTGGAAGAAGCAGAACGCCAACGTCTCGCAGATGAGGCAAAAGCCGAGCAGCGCCGCATCGCCGCGGCCCTCGAAGCCGAAAGTCAGCGCCTCGAAATTGAAAAGGAACGCCTCGCCCAATCCGCAGCTGAGCGCGCCCGTCTCGCAGCCGAAGAAAAGCGCAAGCTCAAGGCATGGCAGGCGGAAAACAACATCCCCGACGTCAAAGTCATCGATTGCGAGGGAGGAGCCGGGGCCTGCGAACCCGCATCACCGGAGCTGAAGCCAGCGGGTGTCCAGGGCTTGGGACGGTGTACGAAACCGCAATACAATCCGAGTAATCTGCTGCCGTTGGACGGAAAGATGAAGACGAGGGCTGTGCGGCGGGCGGAGAAGAAGGCGGCAGGAAGCAACGGGGAGAAGAAGGTGCTGGGACCGGTGGAGAAGGAGAAGAGGGCGAAGAAGATAGCGGGACTTGGTTTGCTGGTTGGGGAGAGGAAGCGTGTAAGTGACGTCGTTGTGGTGCGGAATACGCCAACGGACGGACTGACATGTCCTCTTGAGAGGCAGCCAGCTGTGAGAGACTCTTCTCCGCTAGGCTCTTTGGAGGCTATCTCGAGCAGCGGTGTCAGTACTACGGGAGAGCGTCCGGGTGGGGCTGGCGTTGCTGAGCACTCCTTGACTTCCCATCCCACTCCCAATCTCCCAGCGCGCAGTCCCTCGAGAGCGAACACGATTCCCGACCCAGACAAGCACCCAAACGAGCCATCCGCAACTCCGCGCTTCCCAATTCGTAGCCAGGAACAACTGGAGGTGGACCGAAACTGGTGGAACGACGTCTGTCAAGGCAAGGTCACTCTTCTAGGGAAGTTGAATGACGTAGACACGTTAAAGAAAATGGTCGAGAGCTTGGGGATGAAGTCGGTGGGGCAGTCACGGCCGAGCACAAGGAGGAGAGGTTAGGTTGGTGCTGGGTGCTCTGACGGCTCGGGTGGAGATGTCTGGCGAGTGATGGTGCGCAAACAGCTCGGGCAGGCAATCGCGTCGACTGCTGCTCGGGGTAGGGGTGAGAGAATGATGGCGGGTTTTTCGTGATTCGATTTTGAAGAGGTCCAAGATAGAATTTCGCAACCTCACGTCATAGTTAACAATAGGCGGTAGCAAGTACCACAGCTAACAGCCCACAGATAAATTCAATGCTGGCGCACCATTCCTTCTTCTTCCTTCAAGTCAACTGCTGGAATATCGTCGGATCGATCGAATCACTACTAAATCACTGTCGCAACTCGGATGGGGACGTCTCGCGAGTAGTTGGTGATCGGAAACAGACTCCAACTCAATGGGAAGCAAGATGAGACTTGGGCCAAAGCGAGCGGCTCGGCGAAACGGTCACGGACACGCAGGGAAGATGAGTAGATAGAAAAGCATGCATTACAGGTGCCTCCTCGCCCTTTCCCTCACCTCATCTTAGTTGCCTGCCCACTCCTTGCTCTTTCCCAGCATGGCTGCAGTTGGTTTCCGACATCTGGGCAAGCAGCTGCAGGGTCGGTGTCAGCCGCATGCCTCTATCGATAACACTCTGAAACGACCGAGCAGACGTACCAGTAGTTCCACGCCGCAATCATGAACCCGACACAGTGGTAGAAGTGCAGCCATATCACCACCACATGCGGCAACTCCACACCCTGAGTGACAAAGATTGGCGTGAGGGCCGTCGCAGCGAGTATGGCGTGCACGCGTGTAAGGGTGCCCTTGAACCGCGCTTTGTATGCGTCCTTGAATGACTGCAACCCACGTCAACCACTAGCCATACCACCGCGGCACGCCCACTCTTCCATCCCTCACAAAACCAAATCACAAAAACTCACATCTATCCCCCTCCTCACGCCCCGCTCAACCCCGACCGCCCACCTCACAAATACCGTCCAAAACAGCACCTCGCCACGCCATCCCGGCATGTCTTGGACAAACAGCTGCGCGAGCAGGCACACGCCGATGTGGCTGAAGGGCCCCGTGTGCTCTGAGAACTCCGGTGTGAGCCATTCGAGGGTCTCACGGTAGCCTTTTTCGGTGAGCAGGGCGTAGAGGCCTAACGGCAGGAAGAACGGGTGTAGGTGGATGGTGTAAAGGCGTAGTATTAGCGGAAGGATGAGGGAGAGGAGGGTGGGGGTTAGGGTGCGGAGGGGTGGGTGGGGCATGGTTAGTGTGGACTTGAATTGTTGGCGTTGGTGTGTATGTTAGCGTGGGTGAGTGTAGGTGGTGTTGGCGTGAGCGAGTGTAGTGGTCGAAGATGTGTGGGCCGCGAAATTGAAATTGAAATTGAAATTGAAATTGAAATTCAGTGGTGAAAGTGTCGCGTGTGCAGAGAGGGAGTTTGACATCGAGGGTGACACCACCCCATTGGCGCACCGCCCTCGCCGTTGCGGAAAGCAGAGCCGAGGGCAAGTGCGACCATGCTTCACCGCCCGCAGGCCCTCAGTCATTGGTCGGTGAAAAAAGTGACCGATCGTTATTTCGAAGCACTTGAGATGGCCGTTTGTTGGCCTATCTTATCTTATCAGTAGGGTTGTGTGGATTTGGGTTAGGGGACTTCTTGGCTGCCAGGGGCTGGCGCGACGGCTTGATAAGCCGAGACGGAGGTTATTTGGACATACATCTTACTTGAAGGATTTGTGAGGGTGAGGCTTGGTTACTACGATACTGGCGCGGGGAGATGGTGAGATGTTGGGATTGCGTTTGGCTGTGTTGACGGCCTGTTGGGTGCGGGTGGAGACGATGCGACGACGATGGCGACCGCAAGATGTGGATGATATGGTTCTGAGGGCATCGTACGTCTGAGAGAATGATTGCGACTTGGAAGTGAAGCAAGAGGGAGCTGGATGCTTACGTGGTCTGTTCTGTGTGCAATGTGCGCCAGCGAGGTATCCCTGGTGTATGTGCGGATCCTTGAGGTTTTCGGCCAGAGATAAAATCTCTCACAAGGCGTTACCCGAAGAAACAACGCATAGAAGAATTTAAATCGGAAATGTTTGCGGATACAATGATTATAAAAACCTCAATCGCCAAGCTAACCGAACTCGATCGCACTGACCCGACGTGGGTACCGCAGCGGTAGAATCCAGGGCCTCCATGGCTCGGTTGCGACTTCTTATCTTGAAACACTGCGAAAATTCCCAAATCTTGTAGGAAAGAATCATTGGTTTCCTATGACATAGTACTGTAAGCATTGTGGGTGCGCTGAAGCTTGTCTGGGGCGAGTAAGTGCTTGTATATTTGGGCACGTAGAGGCCTTGAAAGGAGTCTGGATATACTTTATATGGGGAAATGGATCCGGTCCTGTCAAAGTCCGATACTCGGACGAGATGGTTGGGGGCGAGCACCAGATGATTAAAACGTTGTGCGATATGCCCAACTGGCCGAGTGGGCGTGAAGTACACATCAGTAAATATTCGTATACAGGGCCACGTACCACATAGAGCAGATCTCTCCCGCCAAAGTGGTTTTATTTATTCCACATATTAGCACTTCAGATGTTCTCGTGCTCTCGGCGGAGAGGTCTGCAGCGAGAAATTCAACATCAATGCCTGCAAACATCTCACAAAACATCCGCAACCGCCCACTCCGGCCAAACCTCCTCCTCCCTCGGCCTCGACGCCAAATTCCGATCCCTCACATGCTCCTCAAGCGGCAAGTCTTCATGCTGACTCCGATTCCCCATATTCACCCCCCTCTTCTGAATCGTGCGCGCATACGCAAGCGTCTGCTTCTTCCACTCTTTCCGACTCACCTTCCCCTCAAGCATATCTGCTAATATCATAGCATCAAATGCAGCTTGACTAGTGCTCGCTACAGTATGGGGCCGGAAACCCGCCAACGCATCGCCGATGAGAACAACCTTTCCGTCCATGAATTCGTTGGTTGGGGCAATCACGTCGGTGATGGCTTGGACGAAGGGTTTCTTCGTCGCCCTCACGATCTCGGCGAATGGCGGTGGTAGTTTTTCCCGCGCGATCTTGCGCTGTTTCTCCCATGCTGCGGGATTTGTTTTGCCGGGCGGCATCGTGATACGGTGTCTTACTCCGTCGATGTCTGTCATTAGTTCAGCTAGCTCGTTAGACGGCTCGTCAAGTGATGCGGAGGGGAAGTTGGTGTAGTAGACGAAGTTGATAAGGCGTTTGCCAGGCTCGAGTGTTCCACTTTCACCGGGTATGAGGTACGCGAGGATCTGGATACCCCTAGCGTGGAAGAATGTAAATCTTTCACTAAACGCCTCGCGCGTTTTGGGCGTAACTTCGTTCTCGGGCACTGTCCCGCGGAGAGCAACGTATCCAGCATACGTGCGCTGTACTTCCGGATGCATCGCGGCGCGGATCGTGGAATTCGGTCCGTCCGCGCCTATGACTAGGTCGGCTTCCATCGTGCCTCCGCCATCTGCCATCTCGTATGCCACTGCCACTCTCTCGCCCTTATCCTTAATTCCTGTCACCGTATGCCCATGCAAATGCCGCACTTCGCCCTCCTCTTTACGTCGCACAGGAACATCGCAATACGCGCTGTGCACATAGTCCACATCAGCGCGCAATATATAATATACCAGATCCCAGCTCGTCATATTCTGCACCATATTCTCGCGATGTACAATCTCTCCATCCTTGTCAAGGTATTGCCGGCGTTGTGAGGATACCGCGAGCGGGCGATTGCACCTATCGTATCGCTTGAAGAAGCCGAGGGTGTCGCCGCCTGCGACTATGCCGGCGCCTTGGTTGTGGAGTAGGGGTGTCGGGTTGCGCTCGAGAATTGTGATACGGTGGCGTTGGGGGAGGGATTTGAGAGCGAGGGCGGTGCACAGGCCGCCTAGGGAGCCGCCGACCTGGGGTATCGTGAATATGTGAAGAGAGAAATTCCTTCGTCGGAAAGCGCTTACCACGACTATGTCGAGCCGCTTCTTTATGCCATCGCATGACGGGTCAGCAGAGCGGTCTGTCTGACTCGATGACATTGCAAGTTTTCAGTCGAGCGGACGTGACTGTTCTCGAGGTGCGGCCCAGCTTAGATACATAAAGGTTCTACTATGGGGAATGGATCCACTGTGATGCATGATGCAGACGGCTACCCACTGATTTATTCCCGTGGCCAGATGTCCGAAGCATTTATTACAATAGCCCCACCATGCCTCATCATACCAACATGCATCAAGACGTCGGCCCAGCGGGAGTTCTAGCTACTAGCGTAACATGATCTACCTTGGCCCGTGATGTCCTACTGGAGGGCGGGACGACCCCGCATCTTCCTTGCTTGCAGCCCAGGTCCTTCGTATGGTTATTAATTAACTCCGAATAAATAACCAGTTTGTATAATTGGCCTTGTTTACCCTTACATGTCTAAGAAACGTAAGTCTGACAAATTTTTACATCCCTTTAGTAAGATTTAGTGCAGTCTCGCAGGTAGCGCTCATAGAATTCTACGACCATTGCGTAGTTCTGCGATCGACGTTCGCTTAGTGCGTATATAGCGCAGCCGCAGTTTAACAAAATCCAACGCGTCAGATTTTTGGAAAGTCGCTCACTTATCATCTCGCGGGAAATGGTCATTGATGGACGGTAGCGGGACGTGATTATATGAGCCAGATACAGTGGACTGTTGTGACAGCTGAGAATGCATTCAGATTCTGGTGGATCTAATCAGAAGACACCCAATCACCGACGCCCTCGCTCTATCGGTAAATAGGCCCCGACGGCAGTCAAGTTACGCTATCAACAATATGATTCAATCGATCAAGATATTCCCTCAAGAGTGCGGCGGAACGCCCTTGAGACGTGCCAACTCAAGAGCTCGCCCCGACGCCCAGTGGGAACTGAACATGGCCATCAAACGTGTTCCATTTGAGATGGAAGATTCCCCGGAAGTCCGAGTCCTTCAATATCTTGCACTCAGTCTCATGTCCTTTCTCCTTCCAGCCCGCTTCTTGACAAGCCTGTCCATACCATGCTAGCATTCAAGCCAGCAAAATGGTGGGTACGTGAAACGAGACCTTACCCTGCCGCAATACCAAAAACAGGAGCTTTTGGCAAATCGCTTCAAAAAAGCTTCCTTCTTGCCGCACCCATGGCATGTCCTGAGTCCATCAAGCTCCGTAGAGAACTTCTGGACCTGGTCACTCAACTTCTGCAACTTGTCCAATGATACTGGGAAGATCTGCCGGCGTGGTCTTCGGTTAGCCAATATCGGTTAAGTCATGCCATTGATTGAATGCTGTACCTTCATCATCTCAGGATCCTCGTGACGGATACCGGGTTCACTGAACGCGAACGCATGCTGTTTGGCGTACAGAATCGCGACCGTATATCCCTTAATAATCTGTGACGGGGCCGATTCACTACTTCGACCATCGGTGTAAAAGAACAGTGGGACAGTTTTATCGTTGGCATCCTTGAGTTCCATTTGCAGGCGGAAGAGCGAGGCAAAACCCATAATTTCGGCGAGAAAGCACCAGTGACGTCGTGGTCGGCGCGTGGCCATATTTCCGTTTTCAAAGTAGTCCGAATCAAGGTTGCGCGCTCGTGCGGGAGATCACCAAAGCCGGGAAATGTCGCGCGGCTGCGAAGATCCGCCAATTGCCCCGGTGTAGTTGCTTTCTTCCTCTTCCACAACCAGTTCCCAAAGTCATCTGGTTCAAGATCTCGGGGGACTTCATCCACCGACGTCTTCCATTTCATTGAATAGCCATAGCGGGAATGTGCCGAGGGATCTTCAACTAGCTTGTTGAACTGGATAACCTCTGTGCTACCACCGTAGGAAGTCCGCCATCCGGACACCGCCCTCTCTGTAAAGATGCGTCCCCTTGCTAAATCGCCATTAGCGATGAAGATCTGAGCGGCCTCCAGATACGCTCGCGTCAAGCCGACGTCGCCTGGCGTGTGTTCGTTATACAGCCGGATTTGTTGCTCAACGTAACCAAGGATCCGTAGCGGGGATGACAGAAAGCCCATTGCACCTCCTTGGTCAATAATTCCATCCAATTCGGTAATTCGGTCAAGTCGCTGGTCACTTTCGCGGCTTTGATCTGCCGGCAAAGAGCAGAGTCCGCAAGAGCATGGAATCCCGAACTTTGCTCGGAGCTTGTCCTGGCGAGCCTTTCGGTTGTTGTGGACCCCTAGATAGTATATCGTTATCTCTTCGCCCTTACGGATATCTCTCAGAGCATGAACCGTGTCGATTGATATTTTTGTTCCAATGCTACTGTGCGTTATTGTCGCAGGCGTGATTGATCTGACATGCTTCGAGAAAGATTCCGCTACCATCTTCATCATCTCGTTCGATGGGTAAGCCGTTTGTCTGGTAGATGCCGAGGTATCTCTCTACGGCATTTTTGTAGGGGTAGATGTTGTGCATGGAAAGAAAAGCTCGCTTCTGGTCCTCGCTAAGAGAGCTGGCTTGCTGATAGATGTGAATCCTTTGCTGCTTGGCTTCGGTGATGCTGCTGGGCACTGTGATGATGGGTTCCTCAGAATGGATTCGCGTGCCCCTGTGGATATCTTTGGTAGCCACGAGGCCTTTACTGTGACCTATGGTATGAGGGATCAAAGTGAGGGACTGAGTTGATTGCAAGAAGCTATCTGCAGAGCTATATATATAGAGAGGGGTCCATAGGTCATGTGACCATCGCGCTACCGTTACATTTACCCTTGCCGGGCACGTCCTGAAGGGCGTACATGGAATCACTCCTAGTTCTGTCCATTGTACCGCCTTGCTTTCCTTCTCAGGGTTTGGTGTTCGGGGTCAGTGCCGTTCGTCCTGTTTGGGTTTCGTGAGAGAGAGTGGAGGACAAAAGGAGCGTCCCTATAAAACTTGGCAGCGGGGTAATACCGCAGCGGCGGGCCGCGTGCTGTGCATTGATATCCAATATTGATATTGAGAGGCACATGAGAGGCTCATAAATGTGCTGTATCAGTGCTGCTTCTCGCCAGTTGCGGCATGATCGAGGGATATGCGTATCCTCGGTGCAACCAGTGATTGGACGATCGGTCGATGGACGATTTGATTTGACGTTTGGGACAGAACGGATAAGTCGTGAGACGCCCTGTAAGAGCTCCCCCATTGGTTGATTAAAGCAAAATTCAACTGGCTATCGCATATTATCCTTGTCTAAAAATTAATTTTACTCGCTAAAGGTAGCCTGGCAACGGAATGCTTCAACATTACTAGATAAGTACGGTTCTTTGACAAGCGTCTGGACACACTTTTCAGCGAATTTATTGGAGATACGAAGACGCTATGGTAATTCGGAGACTTGGACAATTGCTGCCTCCGCATTGAATAGACCGCGTCAACTACTACCACTATAGTAGTGGGGGGAAAAGTTGGTTTGAGGATAGTTCAAACCGGAATCTCGAGACGCGAATCTCAAGGCTGGAATATCCCCTTTTCTCCGCTGCTGCTGGAGCTCAATCATTAATCGCGGCATCGCATAAGATTCACCGAATTCCGTGCATCACCCGTTTGGCGAATTGCGTACATCACGCATTTTACGAAACAAGTTCATTACTAATGATATCCCAAGGCAGATCACAATCTCAAAATCTCTCTAGAGCTCTGTCTAATTGTGGCCACTAACGACCTTCGCCTCGACTGTTACCAGTTCCAGTGCCGAATGCCGCATGTTTCCTTGCCCGACCCGACCTTCTGTTGCCAATAAAGCTCGATTGGGACTGTAATTCCTGAGCTCCCATGCCCCAAATGCGATTACTGCCATCAGAGTGACGCCTATGCTAACTCCTGCTCCAAGTCCGATAGCGAGAGGTTTGTTGGAGGATGCTGAGGATTAGAGCTTTCGAAGAAATTTCTAGGTCAATAAAATCATGCTGTAGAATACGTATTCTAATCCCTTTTAAGGACCTATACTACTGATAGAGCGAGGTTGGTCCGCTAGACATGGGTATCAGCGGGGCGGTGGTGGGTCTCCTGGTCGTGCTTGGCGGGTTTTTAGCGCTGTGCCGTTAGGTTGCATCGCTGAAATGGCGGAGATTCTCGCGCTTTGGCATCAGGAAGTTGTAGTGGCCACGTTGTTGGTTTGACTTTGTTTTGTTGACGCATGTTTATTCGCGTTGCTAGATGGTATGTGGCCGTAGGGGCGCCGTATCCCGCCTTTCCTATTATAGACTAGTCTGCTCTCGTCATCACAATCGACCATGCCGCACAACCTCAAACATCTCACATCAGACGATCCTGATAAACAGCGTCGACAACTTTTCCCTCTTCAATTTTCTTGCATTTTCCAGCAAGATGGGCTTTTGATGCGCATCTCTCTCACTGGCCATCCGTCGCGTCAATACTCCGTCATTGGTCGCATTGTCTGCAAAGCTTCGCATCTCTCACATCACGGATGTGGCGTACGTTGAATATCAGCCAAGCTTCGAATTAGAAATCTTTACGTCGCCTTGCCGCGGACGTGCCAGTCGTCTTTATCAATCTAAAACCCCCTGAGAAGTCCCATCAAACATTTTACGAATACCAAAGGGCTAGCGCCGATAGAGTCTTGGAGTTTGTCTGCTCGTCAGTCAATACTAGCACTACGGCCTAAGCTCAGCACCACAAAATGGGTATCCTCGCACCGAACCTTCCAACCGACCCACAACCAACCCCAGCAGACCTCTTCATCGCCCTTTTTGCCGTTCTTCGCCGATCGGGATCAGATCGTTTTCAGACCGCTACCTCACTTCTCGATCAAGGCGCGGACATAAACGGCCTCAGTGACTTTCGCTCCAGAGACCGGTATCGTTTAGACGGACCCGTCCGCCCCTTTGACTCAGTCACCATGCTATACGACGCTGCACAACGAGGCGACTACGATTCTGTTCAGTTCCTGCTCGATAGAGGAGCTGACCCAAGAGCAAGGATTCGGACTTGCACAGGGCCAGGCATATTTTATATCTCGCGAACTAATGCAGTGGAGACTTTGTGCGGCCTGGATGCAATGAGAACGAGCATGGAGAAAAGGATTGTGGAGCTAGCAGAGGAGAGATTCGGAGTTGAGACTGGGAAAGACTTTGTCAAAAGGCGGGATGCATTTGACGGTGTTAAGAATTATTACCCATGGAATAGTCATAAACGGGCGCCTCAGAAACCACCCATCAAACGAGTCAAAAGTGTGTCGACAGGGGACAGAAGTAAAATCCATAAGCAAACACGATACGACATGAGGCCGAAAAACCCACGTATTTCCTATGCGTAACTCCGAACATCGTTAGGCTAGCCAAAATCAAAAAAGAACGGCCCCCCTGGACCTGGCTGATACGTCCCGTCGCTGTTCTGTGGACCACGCGGGCCGCCATCCTCCAGTAAAAGCATTCCCATTTTTGTCGTCTTACCATTTCCAAGGTCGAAATTCGGGTCATACTCGAATACAGTACGCCCACTCTTAGTTTGGATCGCCCGCGTGTGGGCCTCATCCTCTCTTGCTGGGAGATAAAGATAATCTGGCAACCACACAACAGCGTCATTATGCTTGTCTTTTATCACCGCGGTGATCGTTTCCTTCAGTAAGAGCAAGCCTTTCGGGTGCTGAGGACCTTCTCCCTCGATATACTGCTGCACCGGGGGGTCGTTCGGGTTTGAGCCCGGAAGATCATTCCCACGCTCATACAGCTTCGGATGCACCACGATCGCGGTACCTTTTTTTAGATGTGCACCATGGTTATTCAGACCCTCTTGGAACCTGGTACTGATGACGCGCTCGTCGGGAGGAACCCGTCTGGCAAAATTCTTTGGCGGGAATCCCTCTCGGATGAATCCTCGTATGTATGCCCGGGGCTGTGCTAGCATCAATATCTCTCCCGTATTTTTGTCTGCGTCGTTGGAAAATCCCGGCGATCTGTCTTGTTAGTTGGCTGCATGTAGGTGTTGAATGTCATGGCTTACTCTCATATATGCGCCAAGTAAACTCCCGCGCTTTTATCCTGATCGGTGGGTGTCTTCACTACAGCAAGAAACGTGCATCCTATCAATCCTATTGTGCCCCAAGCAAACGCTTCGTCATCGGGTTGGCGAAAGAAGGAGGTAGGTATCGCGTATGGCCTGGCCATTCGATCCTTGCCAGTAGATGGGGAATTATGTGGCCTTAGCTCAACAAATTGCTCTTCATCGTCATAGTCAAAAAGCATTTCTACATCCGTATTCCCCCCCACTGGTAGTCTGTTCATGATCCACCGATCCAATTGCTCCGTAGTCATGCGGCGGAGGTCGTTTTCGCTGTCATATCCAGGAAGGGGTCTAGCGCGTTTTTCAAACGGATTCGACGATTCGGAAGAGCGATTGCGGATAATCGAAGGAATGGATGAAATTGATCGTTTTTTCGAGGCTGCATCTATGAGGCGTTCTTCGCGACGACTCACACATGGCTCAGTGCAGCTACCGAAGGGGAAAGGAATATCCTCATCGCCATCTGATTCAGGCTCGTTTGCGCGCGAGAATAAGGAGGTGGTTGACCTGCTTGATCATTCGATCGTCTCTCATGATGATAACATCAGGGGCCGCCATACCAGATACTGTCGGTGTTGGCATCTACGTTGAGCCCAGTAGAGTTCCGCAAGCCATGGATAGTAGTGAACAAGCAGAAATAAGCATATCCGATCAAAATCTGGCAAACAAAGAGCTGTCGCATTGTTTCTGGGCAGGAGGCTTCTGTTGTGAGGACGGACCTCGACCTTCTCGAGCTCTTTAAAGGCTAGAAAGGCTCTGAACTAACCTCTACGTGTCCAGTAAACATCGGTAGATGAGACATCCAGAGCTGATTTCTTCATGTCAGATCTTGTTTGCACGCCACATGTCTTTCAAATCCTAGATGCTATAAGAAATTCGTCGACGTGTCCACTGGTGCTTTAGACAATGCCACTCCCGAACAGCATACGCAAGCCGTAGGATCTGTCTAGTAGTTTCAGCCGGACTCCCTTTGGACCGCAGCAATGATAGCTAAGCCTATTTCAACTGTGCTCACCTGATGTATGCCCGGTGGTGATGTATGTGCCGCAAAATCGTCATCTAAGGCAACTCATGCGCCACATTGAACGAATACATACTGCACAAGACCTTTCTAGGCCACATGGTGCATGTTTAACATTTCGCCGCATATCTGTCATCTCGGGCACATGCATGTGGGCTACGCATACCACACTCCATAATCACAGGATTCTCGACGCCGAATATCTGTCATTAAAGGAACAACCCTTGGAATCATACGCCTTCCCCTTCTTTGTGATCACGCGGCGTATAGAGGTCTGGCTCAGATCACTTCGATTCAGCCTCCTCTCAAAGACCGATTTCGCGTTATGTACGAACGGCAAGAAATTGTCTATAAATGCAAATCCCCTTTCTCATGCTCAATGCAGTGTGATTATACCATCCAAATTAGTTGGTATATCCAGTATGATTTGCCTCCGCTTTCTTTTTATTGCCATCGTGGCGATGGCCACTCCGCTCAATCCTGCAAATGAAGGGGCTGTTAGCACCGCCGTCACTACGCGAGCCCTCATCTCAACAGTTACTGTTGATTATACGACAGTATATAGCGAGATATTAAGCAATTCGCATAGCTCGTCAAATATATCCACGTCCATCAGCATTTCGAACCTTGCTAGCAATCCTTCTCCCGGTAGTGTGACAAACCCCACCTCCGCTGGGTCGGGTCCGCCTACTAGACCCTTTAATGCCGGCAATTCGTCCACCACATTTTCTGGCACTGTTAGCTCATCAAGCTCTACCCACGGCACCCCAACCAGCCCGGGCGGGAATTACAACAGTACACTCGAATCACAGAGGCCTTCACAATCACCCAGTAATTCTACACCTGGTCAGAGTTCAGCCTCTCTCACGAATACTATTTCTTCCACCAATTCCTTCTCCAATACGCAGTCCTTGGTCTCATCTTCAAGTCTTGTCAATGCACCTAACGGTACGACATCGTTGGATGGCATTGGAACAACTACGTTTCCATCAACTCCATTAATTTCGGCAAACACTGGCACATCAAACACACCCTAAGATTTCATCATCAAGTGTGACTCAATACATAATCAAGTCACTGTACATGCTGCACTGTCTGGTAAGTGGGAGTTCACGTATGGGGATCAAAAGTGGGTGACGGGCGACCTCAATATCTGCGACATTGAAGATATGCCTGAAGGAGATAAGCCAGTAAGTCTTATATCATCTGATTCCCCCTGAAAGAACGTGAGCTTATGAGACCAAAAGAGAACAAAGATTCACTGCTCGTTTAAACGCAGTTGAATTTTGGATACACGAGCGCTATTTTAGCTTGACTTTCGAGCTAGGATTAGCGGTGGGACGATTCCTATAGGGTCGCACATGTTGTTTTCGAGTCCGTGGTATAATGGAGATTTATTAATTTACTATGGGTGGCCCTGGAACTAGTTTGTTTTCTCTATGTACTTGGAAGTGAGAGGAATCATGCCTGAAGTTTGCGCGTCTTTCTTTATTTGATCGACCGTCTGGTCGTTTTCGCAACAAGCAAAAGCTTTGTTTGGCAAACTTAGAAAAGCACACGAAATCGGTTGGGTATAAAAACCTCCAGCACCCATCACTCTGAGTGACGACCTATACATCGATCATCCTACTAAGAAGAGATTCCATCTAACAAACACTGCAACCACGACCAGCGCTTCCACACGATGACTGACCGTTTGACCAGGCTCCCAGTAGAGCTCCGAGCATCGATAGCAGACTGCCCTTGATATACGACTCCCTTTCCAGTCCGACTACTAGCGTATAAATTCGCATGACTCCATACGCTCGATCAGAAGCCGGTCAGCTGTCATTGCGTTGACTGATGCCACGGACGCATTTAGTTTCGCTCTGGCTCGGCGTTTTCGACAAGGAGAGCGTTGTATGGAAATTTTCCTGTTTGAAGGTTAACCGTGGCTAATAGCCCACTGAATCGTTGGCGCGAATCGGCTCATTTTCGACCCTCCTCAACAAGACTGCATCGTATTGATGAATTTACCTTTCCGGGAACCGCCGCAGCGACGACAGGTCTTGCGGATTCAAAGTCAGGAGGTAATGAGAATCCGGTTATCGTTCCAGAGACCCTTTTACAAAGTCAGTTGGGTCAATCCTATGTCAGAGTGGATGGATGATCACGTGCGGAGACGGCTTTTGGAGGCGATGGAGAGAATTATTGGGTGTTGGGAAAACTCATCCGCTCCAATTCAGTATCGATGAATGGGTGGAGGTTATGAAGCATATATCGATGCAGTATGATGAATTTATGGATGGTCACGACATCTGAAAGATGGAAAATCGGTCGATGGGTATCTTCAAGGGCGAATTGTGCAATACTATCCGGCATAGATACCCTCAATGAGATCGCTCTGCGTCCTTGAACATCTGAGTAAATCCCAGAGGTTCGCGGTCGTGAATCGCTGTTCTAACAGAGCGCGGGCCAACTCCACGTCAGATCGCCTTTGCTCCATCAGGCTGAGTCGCAACTCGACTCCAATCAGTCCCGCCGCAATCATCATACACATCGTCTTGACCAATATATTTCCGCTGAAAGCTCCACAGCCCCAAGCACCTGCTTCTCCCACGAATGCGCCCCCATCTTTTACGTGAGGCAGCCTCTGAGAAGCTCCATTGAATGCAGCATACAGTTTTTTGACCTCTCGCTCTGCTCTTCCATGAATCAAGTCTTTCAGACCATGATCCACATCGTCCACGTCATCCATCTGAAGCGCGTCAGCCAGGATATAGCGCCTCCTCGGTCGCGCTCTGGAGTCGAATAGCCTCTTCATTCGAGCCGTTCGGTTATGACCTTTCCAGGCCGCATGGTCAGGGAATGGGGATGTAACAACAATCGCATCGTCTTGCATAACTGGGATCACCAGCGCAGAGATGCTCCGTGCTGGAGACGCTGATTGAATCCGCTCTTCTTGGGTCGCGGTAGGCCCCGGTCCTGGCTGGGAGTTGGCTGCAACGAGAATGAAGGGTGCTTCGGTGCTTTCCGATGGTCCTGAATCCTCCTTAATTACTTGCAAACGGACATTTGGAACATCGCCAACGTCGTCGCATCCAGATAGATCAAGCATCCCCGCAGCCGTGTGGAAGTGAAATGTGAAGACATTGTCCCTAGCGTACCCACCTTCAGCGAAATGCCCAATAATGGTATCTAGATATCCATCCACGGCTTTCTGGTGAGCTGGCTCTGATGAGAACCAAGGTGTGAAATCCGGCCAGCCCCAATCCGTCTTTGCGGCCTGGGCCAAAGTCCCAAGAAATTGATGCGCTAGCAGAGAGTTTACCTGAGCCCCCTTGAAGGTCACCGAGTTATTAGACTCATCTAGAGTCGTAAGACGATGGTCTGGAATGCATTCGGATAGACTTCGTGCCGCGCGGATCAAGGTATTGAAAGCTTTTCGTGAGTTTGTGTTGTTGGAGAGGTAATTGCGCTTCAAGATGTTGCTATACCAAATCGGGCTATCGAGGCGAGCCTCGCTTCCGATTCCGGCTAGGCTGAGGTCACGGGTGATGCTCGGGAGCGACGATGTTGGGCAGCTGGAGTAGTTGGTGATTAATGAATATCGGCGATTGGTTGAGCTTCCTGCTTTCGGCCCTCTCCGGAGGCCGATCAGCCTTCTTCGTATATGTGCACGCGAAGATGTGCCACTACGCGGTCTCGGAGGAAGGGTGGGGGACGGCTGTGGAAGGATGGACAGTTTAAAAAGCGGCATAGTTCGCACCTGTCCTGCCATTGAAAGTGCCTGCCTATCATCAGCTCGCAGCCTCTGTCTTCCGCTCTCTATATCATGACTTCCTTTATTATCTGCGACGTTCGTATCTTCACTGGCGAAGACACCATTCCGGACGGCTTCATCTACGTGGAAAGTGGAAAGATCAAGGCGGTCGGACCCACATCGGACATCCCACAAGCATCAGTCAAGACGTACTCGAAGCCAGGACATACGCTTGTACCAGGGCTGATCGACTGCCACATTCATGCCGACAAAGCGAATCCGGTAGCTCTCCCACAGTCATTACGCTTTGGTGTGACAACCGTCTGCGAGATGCACAACGAGCTCGCAAATGTCAAGAAGCTGAAAAAGCAAACGTTGGAGCCAGATACCGCGTCCTACAAAACGGCCGGACAAGCTGCAACGATCGAGAACGGTTGGCCAATTCCAGTCATCATGGCCCATGACAAGAGCGAGGAGACGTTGGCGGAGATTGCATCGTGGCCGAAGCTGTCTAACCGGGAGAACGTGATCGAGTATATGGAATGGAACAAGAAAGAGATGCAGCCGGACTACATCAAATTGATGCACGAGTCAGGAGCGTCCATGGGCATGCAGCTCACCAAGCCCCCGGTCGAGCTCCAAAGAGTCATTGTCGAAGAAGCGAACCGGCAAGGCTACTTAACAATTGCCCATGCGCTATGTATGGCGGATACGCTTGAGGTGCTAGAGGCAGGTGTTAACGGCTTGACGCATACGATATGTGATCAGCCACCGACACAAGAGTTGGTAGAAGCGTACAAAAAGAACAACGCCTGGCTCAATCCAACGCTTTCCGCCGTCGCAAGTCTGACGACCGAGGGCGAAGAGCTTCAAGAGCGGTTCGCACACGACCCGCGAGTCGAAGGCTTGATTGGCCACAAAGAGATCAAGAACTTGTGTAACTGCATGGGATTCGCGGCTGAATCAGGCGCGAAAGCGGAGTACGCGTATGAGAGTGTGCGGATGTTGAGGAAGGCAGGCATAGACATCGTCTGGTGAGTGACTGCTCCACGAATTTGACATCGCATCGAAGCTAACTCAGAATAGTGGGAGCGATGCCGCAGGGCCAGCAGTAGGTACGGCGTTTGGACTCTCGGTGCATCAGGAGCTGTATGTCTTCGTACACAAGGTAGGCATGACACCAGAAGAGGCACTTCACTCAGCAACCAGCGTGGTCGCAAAACGCTTCAAATTCAGTGACCGTGGGAGACTAGCTGTGGGACTGAACGCCGATCTGTTGTTGGTGGAAGGTAATCCGTTGGAGGATATTGATGCGACGCTGAACATCCGCGGCGTGTGGCGTGACGGCAACCTGTGTAGCACCTACGCTGGGAAGCTGGATTAGTAGATTCACATGATACGGTGTGATTCGCGGTATCTTGTCATTCTTGTAACAATGAAAAGTGATGGAATTGCGGTGGTGTGGAAGGGTCGGGAGGCTGGGAAAAGCCCCTCGGGTATACTTGCCTGATTCACTAGCGCCCCCCTAAACAATCCTCCTTCCCCGCATCTCCATGCCAAACACCAGGAGGCAATACTAGCAGCACTTTCACATAACTATTATCAACTGCCAACAGATCCCATGATCATCTGCAGTGACCCGCTCGGCATCCTCGATAAAGAAGATCCACCTCAAGCTGAAGTTCTCTCAGCTCTACTGGAGACCGCGCTTAGCAGTATCGACTCCAATGCCTCTCCCACAGATGTTGTCCCGTCTCTCATTCAACATATCGCATACACATTTCACGGCAATGGGGCCCTGGATACAGGCGGCTTGCGGTCAGCATTGCGAAGAATTTCCTCTTTAGAGTGCTCGTCGCTCTATATGATCCTAGATAACCCGAATGAGAGCTCTCGACACCGTTCGCTAATCTTGCCGATGACTACCCCGCAGCCGATCGGAGATGGCGCGCAGCTCTTCAACGCAACACTTGGGCCCGCCGTCGGAGAGCCGAACAGTCGAATGTTACTCCGTACAATCCCCCCGTATGCGACGACGGCAGGACCACCCATCCTGTTCTACCAAAGAAATTGGATAAGAGATAGAGTCGCATTTTCAACTATCCATTGAAGAATTGACCTTCGGCGGTGCCGAGAGAGCCTTCTGGGGCTGACGCAAACCGCTAGCCCTCCGATCGATGATTCCCTTGGGAAATTTATTCGGAACCTGGCACCAGGCTACGAATTTGGGAAAGCAAATAGAAAGGGATTCCAGCACCACTCATAGTCTGCTATGTACAACCATAACCCAGACGGAGAAATTCGGCGCTAAAGCTCCGAGCGGAGAAATTGAACATTGATCTTCATGCAGATTACTATATTTCCCTGCAGACGAGCCGCGCAAGGTTCTAGAAGTCGCCCATGCTGTTAAGAATGACTTCTACCATCGCCGTCACAATGAAGGCGCGATCTCAGCCATGTGCTGTTCTCATTTGCGACCCAACATCTTCGTGCCGCTTCACGAAATCACATCATGAGAAGCTTTACGACACCCAGAGCGCTGTGGGCCCTCGCTCTCATTGCTAGCCCCGCACACGCGAAGTATTTTTGGTCCACGGCACCCTCTTCCGCTAGCGACATCATCCGCACCGCGTATCCGCTCGGCAATGGACGTCTGGGTGCGATGCCCTTCGGACTTCCGGGATCTGAAGCCTTGAACATCAACTTGGACAGCCTTTGGTCTGGCGGACCGTTCGAAGTATCTAACTACACCGGTGGGAACCCAATCGAAGCAGTTGCGCCGGCACTGAACGGTATCCGGGAATGGATCTTCACCAATGGTACGGGAAATGTCACTGGATTACTGGGTGGTGACCGATTCTATGGATCATATCGCGTGCTTGGAAATCTGTCTGTGGAAATCCCGGAGATCAGAGATGCATTAAACGTAACAATTCAGAACTACACGCGGAAATTGGACCTAAAGACCGGGGTGCACACGACGCGCTTTACGACAAACAAAGCAAATATCGAGACTAATGTGTTCTGTTCCTTCCCGGACCAGGTATGCGTGTACGCCATCAGCTCGACTCGTACGCTACCATCCCTGGAGATCAAGTTGGGAAATATTTTGGCCGAACCAGCATTGCAGAATGCGTCTTGCGCACCAGGGCATGTCAGACTACAAGGAGTGACACAGCTCGGACCCCCAGAGGGGATGCAATATGATGCTATTGCGCGCGTGGTCTCAGGTTCCTCGGTGAAGTACGGGTGCATCGAATCAACACTAGTCGTGGAGCCGAAGAACGGCACAAAGAGCGTAGCCTTTGTCCTGGGAGCTACAACGAATTACGATTCGAAGAAGGGGACCGAAGAACACAACTACTCTTTCCGCAGCGACCAAGATCCTGGACCAAGGGTCGAGAAGCAAACTGACGCCGCGGCTTCAAAGACGGCCTCCGTATTGCTGCACAGACACAAAAGCGATTTCGAATCACTATCTGGCCGCTTTAGTCTCTCGCTTCCTGATCCACTCAACTCCAGCAGCGTAGAAACTGCATCTCTCATTTCCCGCTACGATGCGAGTTCTAATGTAGGAGACCCATACGTTGAATCACTCCTCTTCGACTACGGCACCTATCTTTTCATTTCCTCGTCTCGCCCTGGCTCCCTTCCACCAAACCTGCAAGGCAGATGGAGCGAAGGGCTTGGGGCCGCCTGGTCGGGCGACTATCATGCAAACATCAACCTGCAAATGAACCACTGGACACCGGATCAGACGGGCCTCACCGATCTGCAATCTCCGCTGTGGGACTATGTGGTAGATACTTGGATGCCACGCGGCACGGAAACCGCCAAGCTGCTGTACGGCGCGCCAGGCTGGGTCGTGCACAATGAGATGAATATTTTTGGGCACACGGGTATGAAGAGCGGTGCGAGTTGGGCAAATTATGCAGCGGCGGCCGCGTGGATGATGCAACATGTTTGGGATCACTGGGAGTATTCCCAGGATACCAAATGGTTAAAAGAGCAGGGCTTCCCGCTGTTGAAAGGCGTTGCCGAGTTTTGGCTCAATCAGCTGCAGGAAGACAGCTTTTCTAATGACGGTACCTTGGTGGTCAATCCTTGCAACAGTCCAGAACATGGTCCGACAACATTTGGATGTGCACACTATCAGCAATTGGTTCACCAGGTCTTCGAAGCGGTACTTTCTGCAGAGACCATTAGTTCTGAGACAGAAAAGGCCTTCTTGGGCAATGTATCACGTTCACTGGCTCGCTTGGACAAAGGCTTCCACATTGGCGAATGGGACCAGATAAAAGAATGGAAATTACCAGATTCTTTCGGGTACGACTACATCAATGACACCCACCGCCATCTCTCCGAGCTTGTAGGATGGTACCCCGGCTACTCGCTGTCCGCCTTTCTAGGAGGCTATTCCAACCATACGGTCCAGAAAGCAGTAGAGAAAAAGCTGTACAGCCGGGGCATTGGAAACGCAGAAGACGCAAATGCCGGATGGGCCAAGGTGTGGCGATCCGCCTGCTGGGCTCGACTAAATAACACGGAGCGAGCACACTTCGAGCTGCGATACGCGATTGAGCAGAATTTCGTCGCGAACGGGTTCTCTATGTATTCTGGAGAGAGTACGCCGTTTCAGATTGATGCGAACTTCGGCTTGGGAGGCGCGGTGCTGAGTATGCTGGTTGTGGATCTGCCGGCAGCTTTCGGTGACAATGGCACAAGGACTGTTGTACTGGGTCCCGCAATTCCGGCGTCCTGGGCGGGCGGTTCTGTAGAAGGGTTGAGGCTGAGAGGTGGTGGTGAGGTCGATTTTCAGTGGGATGATCAGGGGGTTGTGACTAGTGCAAGAGTTCGGGATAGACGCTCGTCGTTGGTTCTTGTAAATAAGCAGGGCTTGGTTCTGAACGCAGGCTGATGCCGCTTGCCTGTATGACAACGCTAGGTGTGAATTGGGTCATAGAGGAGAAGGCATAGCAGCTACGCCGGCAGATTCTAATTACGGCGCAAGAGAGCTCGGTGTTACACACTTTTGCCACAGTTAACCTCCCTCCCCGCGTTACGTAAAGCACCCCGTGCCCAAAAATTTGTCGTAGAAGCATCTTAACTATCTTCTCTACAGTATATTTAGCTAGAATTATCCTAATTCTCTTCCTTTGAGGATTCTTCTTAAGTACTCGCGTGTAACTAAAACAAAATAGTAATCTTATATTATTATTTCTCACTTTTCACGTATCTTAACTCGCATCTTGCTTTATATACTGAAAATATAATAGTAATTAGTTAAATATTAGAGTTTAGAGAATCTAAGCGATAGCTGTGATGCCTCTTTGGCTGGAACTACCGGGTATCCGTCGGCCCGGCCCCGGCACGTGACCGGCCCTATATAGTCTCAGCCTCGAACCCCCTTACTCTGTAAGGATTCGTCTGATCTCTCAATATACCATGTACTTTCCATCTGGTCCTCTTCCTGCTGCCAGTGCCCTCACAATAGCTCTATTATATAATTATATATCTTAGAGCTTCGCAGATACAGAGGCCTAGGAAAAATGCACTCTCGATTTATCCTCGAGAAGGGATCTTAGACGTGTTTTTATAGGCTAATATAGCAAGCTTACGTGCTAAAGTATTTAAATACTTGCTAATTATATTATATTCTACGCTATGCGTAACTAGCCTAAGTATTGCTGTGAGGGGCTAGCTCTATACCACTAGGCCGCACATCCAAAAGATATGGCACGCAGTATCGGTTTCCGATACTGGGCGTGGTATAGAATAATATATATACTAATACGAAGGTATGTGTGGGCCTCGCCTTAGCGAGGGCACGTGCGGGGTAGTGGATACCAATGTAGGCGTGAGAATTGCGCTATTCTAGCAATGTTTAATAATAGGCTAATTTTAGAAGGCATGCTAGTGCTTATTGCCGCTAGCTGTTCTCTTATACCTATAGCATTACTATAATTATTAATTTGGAGTAAGCTACCGGTAGTATAGTGTAAACTACACCATATTATTTCCATCGGGGCCCAACCGACTCGCGACTGAACGGTCCTGCCTTAATGCCTGCTAAAAATCCTCCCCTGGTTGTCTTTTTTCGTTGTCTCCCCCTTCCCTCAATCGAATCGGAACAATCGCTGCCAAGTTGTTCCGCCCGATCACGTGCCGTCTTAAAATGACTAATCCCCCGAGACAGGGTGCCGTTCTCCCCACCATAGTAGCAAGGTACTAGCGCAGACACATCTTTCTAATATACGTAGAATATAGGCTGTCCTATTAGAATAGGACGATGTCTCTCTCTATACGCTGTATTATTACACACGCGGCTAATCCTCTTAAGAGAAGTTAGCCTAAAGCTAGTAATATCTTACTATAAAGGAAGCGAAAGCATTTATATTATTCTTATTACTAATATTTAGTCTTAGATAACCTATCTAAATAAATTTTATACTCTTACTAGCCTTTAGTATTACCTACTAGTGTAATGTCTACCTTCGCCCCTTGTCGGCATCCTATTAGAACAGGCCCAGCACGTGCCCGGTTACGTGACGGCCCTTATATAGCCTTAGTGTTGCACCACCACAACTCCGCAAGGATTCGTCTCATTCTCATCCGAATCTATACCTTTGCTTCTTAAGTGCCTACACCTGCCTACCATGCAGTGCCTTGTAACTAGTAGTCTATACCAAATAAGCTAATAAAGCCTCTAGATAAGAACTAGGCTTAAGTCTTTAAGAAACGCTAGCCTAAACTAAAGAGAGGAAGAGTTAGATTAATAGACTAGAACTAATATAAGAAGTTTATATATAATAATTTTATAGAGTAGTTTAAGATAATAAGTATAGTACTATAAGATTTAACTATATTACTAGAGAACATCTATAATATAGATAAAATAGATATCTTACTAGGCATGCTAGACTCTATTAAGATTCTTATATGCAGAAATAATCTACCTAGCTATAGAGGCGCTAGTATTAAGCAAACTATAGTAATAGTAATTAAGTATATTAGTACATATAGTAGATTACTACTGCTACTTATTATCTAGCTAGCTTTTATCTATTAGAGTAATTAGACCAAGTATCTAACTCCTAGATAGTATTATAGATATTTAGAAAATAGATATAATAACTTAAAGATTTATTTAAAGTAGCTTACGTGTATATTTAATCTCTAAACTAGAGAACTAGCTAATAGTAAACTGCAGATATAAATCTATAATAGCTTTAGAACTTATAACTCTAGAGATTCTAGAGTTTTACTTTAAATATAATATAATTCTATATTAGTTTTCTCTTACTTTTTTTATAAGCTTTAGCTGTATAATATTAGCATCTTTATCCCTATAAAATAACCTATCGCGATAAGGTAAAGCGGTTAATTAAAGAAGATATAGATATAATTAGCAAGGAGTATTTTACTTATCTATAGTAGCTAGTAAGGGATAGAGCGCTAACTAAATGGAATATTAAGGCCGCGTAGGCTGCTACTAGTTTGTTCCCGTTTAAGCCTAAGAGAGTGCTCTAAGATATACTTAAGCCGCTCGCGGAGCTTACTGTGCCTAACAGGCCTGCAGGATCCTGCCCTTAAGATAAAGTACTGTTAACCCTAGTAATGCCTATCACACCTGCAATAATGGAGGATCTTTCGTCCTTACACAGCCTAATTAAATAGGATGCTTATGCGTTTAAGCGTTTGCCGAGGCGCGTATAGAAGAAGCTTGCAAGTGCTGCTTAAATATCCTTTGCTAAACAATACCTCCTTTAGGATTATAACTAACTTTTAGCTAAGATAAATAACAAAGCTAAGATTTGCTAATTAAGGCTATTAAAGGTTCTTTAGAGAGCGAAGGTGATAGGCTATAAGGATCTTGAGGCACGAGCGAAGCGTTCCGCGAAGGAGAAAGCAATAGCGAGCAAGGCAACGGAGAACGTGGTGGTAAGCACAAGAATTCTATGCTAGAGGCGGAGTCAGAGGCCAGTTCACCAGAGGCGAGTTCATATATGCCAAAGGTTAAAGTTGCGCAGATAAGCGAAGTGGAGCCAGCGGAAGCCCCAGGAGTGTCCTGGAGGGCTCCAGTAGCTAAGATGTATTAGGATCGTAATATTGCTTTAGGGATACCGTGATATCGTAAATGTACCCTTGTCCTCGAACATGTTGAATAATTGTCGCCTCACTAACCTAGACTGTGACAATTCGTACCAAGACGCCTTTGTCCAGCTTCAGTTAGCCCCAACGTCAAGAATGCCGACACTGTTTGTGCGGGCTACAAATACTTGTTGCCATAATGCGTTTTCGCTTTTTCTGAGGCCGTGTTCTCGACAAATGAATGTCCAGGTCCAGTGTGCTGCGCTCCCCGAGCATACTGATCCCCATATTGAGCATCGGCTTCACCGGTAACTGTATTTCCAGTGAACTTGTGGCTGCCTTGGGCGGCGAGCGCTCTCTGAACCGAAAAGACGAGCTCACTATCAACATCTTCGGCAGCAGCTTCGATCTCCGGAAGAGCGGATTGCGACTCAATCTCCTGGGCCTCTTCAACAATAAGCTCGCTTTGACGCAGTCGTGTGGCGGGAAAGAGCTGGACCAAGCCGTCAACTAGCTGGACGACATCGCTGATCAGCCGGTCAAAGTATTTCTTCTCATACAAAGCCCATGTAGTCTTCTGGCGTACGGTGCTTCGCCGCTGACGCCTTAACGCCAGCTCTCGCATCTTGTCATGCATCGTTCGTAGGCTGGGATCCAAGTCGGCGTCGATGTCGTAAACCTGCAACTCGGTAGAATTGTTGCTCTTGGTCTTGAACCGCTGCGAGACCCTTTCAGCATCGGCAAAGCAAGCCACGATCTCCCCTAAGATCTCTTCCACCTTCTGCGCCTCTGCTGGCGTGCCCACGGGGACGCGATACTGATTGTGTGACTCGTTAGCAGCATCGGCCCAGCGAGACAGGCGGAGCTTGGCGATATCCAACTTCAAGAGTGATCTTTGATAGTCCTTGCCAAAGTTCCGCCCCAATTGGACGTATTCGAAGCAGTCGACGCAGGTAGTGAAGATCGTCGTTAAGCTAACTGCGCCAATCACAAGCCCTGCTGTTTCCGCCATTTTTCTTGCGGACTTTCTTCTGGTTTTTTGTGCTCTCCTGGATAGAAGTGGGATCAATGCGCGGGCATCGGATGAAATATATATGCGCCGCGTGAGTGCAGGTCGGCTGACTCTCAACCGCACTTAGCCACGTCACAAGCTAGCTCTGCCACTACTGCGACCAGTTTCCTGTCAACGCGCAGCTTATCACTTGGATAGTAGCGATAGAAACAGCAGCGTCGTGTTGTTATATGCAGTCATTAGGGCTTTAAAGCATTTTGGCTTGTCTTATATATCAAATAGAGTTGGATCGCTGTTGCCTATCGCTGGTACCTATCGCTGCTTGCAGCCAGGCTGAGGCACTGCGGGTTCAGCTGAAGACTTGGCATGAAACGAGCCTTGCTAGGACCGCCGCACCCCCAGCAACCATCTTCAGATGGGTTCCTAACCCAACTCCCTCTGATAGACAACGAGCTCCTCTTTAGACGCTTGCGACAACGCTTACTCTGTTTAAGAAGGCCGTATAGGGACACTTAAGATCCGTGCTTGATCGGACCCACGCGAAACCTAGCAAGTATCCTCCCGCTAGCGCACGACGCAGCCGTGGTTAACGTAACGCCCAGATGCCGCAACCTGCAATGCGTGCCTCGGCTGACCAGACTGCAACGTACACAGGGAATCGAGCGGATGGCAACTCAACCAACCACTACGGCAACAATTACACACACGTTTATTACCATGGCGGAGCAGACCGCGACCAGTGCCTCCGCGACCTGGCAGTCACCGACCCGCGCGAAGACAAAGCGAGAATTGGAAATGATAAGGATAGGCTGCTCAAGCAGTGCTATGGCTGGATACTGGAGGATGCTAGTTTCCAGCGATGGCGGGCCAAGGGCGACACGCGTCTGTTGTGGATCAAGGGCGACCCGGGGAAGGGCAAGACAATGATGATGATGGGTCTCATCGACGAGCTGTCTTCTAAACACGGATCGTCGACTGCGATATGGAAGAAGCTGGCCAAGTTCAAGCTCGCTTCTCAGTCATGTCTGCTGGCTTACTTCTTCTGCCAGAGCACCAGACCGGAGCTCAACAATGCAGCCTCAGTCTTACGCGGGCTCATCTACCTACTTGTCGCGCAAAGGGAGGGCCTTATACGGCATATACAAAAGCGGTATAGAGGTAGCAAGATGTTCGAAGGACCTAACGCCATCTATGCCCTAAGGGAGATACTGTCGGATATCCTAAACGACCCGACTTTGCCGACGACGTACCTTCTAGTCGATGCACTCGACGAGTGCACATCTGGTCTCTCTGAACTTTTGCATATTATCACGGATAACAGCCTTGCGCAACGCTCAAGAGTCAAGTGGCTGGTAACAAGCCGCAACCTGCCGAGCATCGACCAGTTCCTTCACCCCAGCTCGAGGAGCGACAAAGTCAGCCTAGAGCTTAACGCTAGCCACATTTCAAAAGCCGTTACAGCGTTTGTCGATTTTAAAGTGCAGCACTTAGCAGATACGAAAACGTACAATCGTAAAACCCAAGAAGGGGTGCGGCAGATGCTCCGCGACAAGGCAGAGGGCACGTTTCTATGGGTGTCTTTAGTTTGTAAAGAGCTAGAGGGTGTCCCGCTCTTCCGCACTGAAGAGGTACTTCGCGAGTTACCGCCTGGGCTGGACCCGCTATATAACCGCATGATAGACCAAATCTTAGCGCAGAACGATTCTAGGACAAGCAAGTACTGTAAGGATGTTCTTCGATCAACTACTCTCGCCTACCGGCCTCTACAACTAGAGGAAATCACTGTTACTGCCGGCCTCCCAATAGATCGGTTTACCTCTGTTGATAGAATTGGCGATCTTATCAGGCGCTGCGGGTCATTCCTAACAATTCGCCAAGGCATTGTATCTTTCATTCACCTGTCCGCCAAAGACTACTTCACGTCAGGCAAGGGAAAGCAGATATTTGATGGCGTGCTGGTGGAAGAGAAAGAACGGATGGCTTGTCGCCTGCTAGACGCGATGAACAACACCTTGCACCGAGACATGTGCAGCTTGCGGAAGCCAGGCGCGCTGATTCAGGAAGCTACAGGCCAGATCAAGGGCAGCATCCTTCCGCGAATCACATATGCGTGCGAGTACTGGATCGATCATCTTTCTGTGTGTCCGCAGGATTCCGACAGTGTCCTGTTAGACAACGGCAAGGCCCACCGCTTCCTCCAGAAGCACCTCCTACATTGGCTTGAAGCCATGAGCCTATTGAACAAAATTCCAGACGCGATAGCAGCAATACAGAAGCTACAATATGTGTTAACAGTAAGCAGTTAGCTAGCTAGACGAGAGTATACTACTAACACATACCAGAGAACTAGGAGCGAAACATTTCCTCAGATGGTGCATGATATGCTTCGGTTTTTGATGTGGAGCGGAGCAGTGTTACAGGAGGCTCCTCTGCAAGTATATTACTCTGCCCTTCTCTTCGCTCCAGAAAGAAGTATTGTTCGGAGACAATTTAACCGAGAGATGCCAGGTTGGATAGAAGTTAGGTCAGAGTTTGACAGAGACTGGGGCTCGCTGCTGCAGACGCTCGAGGGCCATACGCGCTCGGTGACGAGCGTGGCCTTCTCGCCGCAGGGAGATCGACTGGCGTCGGCTTC
>MU005585.1:69632-101033 GCA_010405425.1 Lentithecium fluviatile CBS 122367
GACAACACCGTTCGACTGTGGGACGCGAACACGGGCCGGCCGCTGCAGACGCTCGAGGGCCATACGCGCAGCAGTGAAGCTTCAAGTGCTTTTCAGGAGGCAGCTGCAAACGGTCAGTGGGTATTGTACAAGGCAAAAGGCATTTTGCTACTCCCCTTTCAATATCAAGTAGTAAGTTCAGCTTCCTATAGTAGCGTTATAGCTCTAGGCACAGCGTCTGGTCGACTATTAGTATTAAGCTTCTCAAAGTAATTTAGAATACTCTATTCCCCCTCCCCGCCTTCCTCCGTTGAAGACGGTTTAGTTTTATATGGCGGCGATTATAGAAGCAATTGCTGATAAATCTCGATTAGAAATTGAACTCACGCACAGCCACAGGTCATGAGAGCCGCGTAAGTAAATTACACGAGGCAGGGTTGCTTCGTACTAATTAGCCGAAATCGGAACCCGCTTAGAGTAGAAGTACCGACTTGTCACTCATTCCCGAACGGTCCTCGCTGTACGATAAGCAGTACAGTCTAGGCAGTGATTGAAAAGGAAGAATTCTCCTTGCACAAGGGCCCCCACGTCTCTGTATACCCTATAGAGTGATTTATAAGCGGGGAATGCTATCTATTAGTTTATATAGTGTAGGTTTAGGCTATTATACTTGCTAAGAAATGGCGAGTCTTCAATAATAAGGCTACTTAGCTACTCTTATTATTAGTGCAAAAGAAAAAAAATCCCCCACCATTATTCTTACTCTTACCCCAGGGAGCAGCCGAAGCGATTGCCGCTCCTGTTGTACAGAAAATAAGCTAGATACCCTTTGTTTATTTATTTTTCCTAATCCCCTATAGAGTGATGGAGGGGGCGAAGTAAGGCGCCACTCCCTCTCCAGTGATGGACAAAGTGGGAGCTCCTCCGCTACCTTAGTTTCCCTCCACCTCCTCATATCCCTTCAAGAGCATTAAAGAAACGTATAATTCCACAACTCGTACAAGCTTGTGTATTATTATGTTTCAGAGTAAGTTGATAGGCTAGCCGTGACTACCCTCACCCAAGCTGTGACACAATTTGACAGCTATCCTATCGAGTCAGTCTGAAGAGTAATCATTTACACGCTTCCTAACTTCCTCAGTATTTCATCAGATGGGCGGATATCTATTTAATAGTTGGGGCACGGATACTTTCAGCGCTTCTAACAAGACGTAGTACGGCCCGTATTTACGGCCCGTATAAGCTACGGGCTCAGTACGTACAAAGGAACATTCTGCACCCGTACGAACGTACAATGAAGCTATAAAGTACGGGTATACGAACCGTATACAGGAGTTTTATGGGGCCCTTGATTTTCTGTCTATCCCAACAACCTTATGCGACTGCGAGAGAGCTTTTAGTAGTGCCGGACAGACTGTTACAAGGGACCGTAACAGCCTTAATAGGGATACTTAACGACCTTACAGCAGTCCTGGGGCGTTACAAAAGTACCTGATTTACCCGTAGTTTACGCCGTATATTTGGGTACCGTACGTACAAATACAGTCTCATATTTGATTCTGTACGTATGACTACCCCTACAGTACGCGTACCGTATTTCCGAAGTCTACTTCCGCACAAAGCTTTACTTTTGTACGGTTCTACGGTGTACGTACTGTTAGAAGCGCTGGATACTTTGTTGACAGGTAGTTCTTGTTGGGGGAGACGCGAGCGGGGGTGCTAGTTATTATCCCTCGAGATTGAACAGCCTGTACGGACTATAGTGTGGCTTGCTTCAAGACCTCCAAGGGCCCTGGATGGAGGTACCTCCCACTTTATCCATCACTGTCCCTCTTTCCCAACATTGAAACACTCAGTGTAGGAGCTCGTGAAACGCCGTCGTGTCCCTCAATTTAGTACTAAAATTCAGCAACTGCGTGTGGATACCAGTAATGCGGTCCTATTTCCCTGGCTATTTTATTAATGTTGAAGTTTCTCGAGATCTGAGGTTAACCGAGGTCCGATAGATACTTCCCATGCACTCATGAACCTGATTATTTTGTCCTCTTCGTTCGCCTTCTTGACGGCATGCAATCTGTACGAACGGAGGATACTTTTGACGGGGCGGAAAGGAATAGAAGCAAGCGGATAATCTTGGAAAATAAATCAGTCGATCGATGCACAAGCGTACGGCGAGCAGCTTGGACTTACTGGCACCCACGCCAACCCCAGCGAAAAAGCTGTCACATGGCGCCACAATAACATCTATACCTTGTTCCTCCATGACCTTTTCGACTCCTTCTGCAGCAGCCCATTGTTTGCAGATTTGAAGTTTCTTATCGGTCTCCTCCGTCCCAACCTTTTTACATTGGTTTCACGAGCGAAGCTCTGAAAGGGTTCGCCTGCTGCAACAGCACGTCGCTAAGCAGTGCCAGATCCAATGTCGATTTTGCTATTCTGCCAGTAGTGTTAAACGGAGCAGCAACCTGCTATACGCCCTTTATGCTGACTGATCCTGGTGTAAGCTTTAGGGCGTAGAGTGCTGCTCGACTAGCAGGTGATGTCAAGGAGCCAGAGGTCTCGGTGCCCAAAGATAGTGGACTGAAACCGGCCGCGACACCCATTGCAGATCCAGTGGAAGACCCGCCAGGCGCCCGCATTGTGTCTGCGTTGTTTACCAGTGTTTCAGAGCCCATACCGTTTCGCCTCGTCTCTTTTCGCCAGGTTTAAAACCATCCGGAATATACGGAAACTGAGACATCCCTCCCAACGCTGACCAACCTCCAGTTCCCTTGAAACCGCAAAACTCCTACACAGGCAATGCTAGCACCTCACTTTCATATGAGTGTATGTAGCTACCGTGAGATTGGCTTTCCCCAACACTATCAGGCCCTGTTGAAACAACTACAGTGCTTTCAGAGCGACCTTACTGCATCAATAAGTGCCGCATTCTTTTGGTCTTCATAAAAGCAAAAGACCTAACCGTAGTCGGTATGCCCATCGACTCATGATTATTGAATGCATCCTGAATACTTAGTTCCACATATATCATATTGCGGGTTTTCATACCTTCCCGATGATCGGGGTCCCGTGCAGTGGACCCCGAATTTTCCCCTGTTGCCTCTCATTGTCAAGAGCGTGTTCAGTCTCCGTAAGATCTGGATGGACGGAGATAATCGCGCGCAGTTTCGCATTGTACTTTTCTATATGTCGTTGATAATTTCCCACGGCTACCACGCTAGTATCTTTCCCTTCCTGTAGGAGCAACTGGAGATCAGTTGCTGTTGCAGTGAGAACATCAAAAGGGGGCTTTGTAGAGGCGACCATCATTTCGCGAGCCCTAGATTTAGGAAGCACGAGTAAGTTGCAAGAGAGAGAGAGCTTCGGTAGTTGTTGGAGACCGTCAGCAAGAATTAGCTTGGTTTTAGGGTAAATTGCTGTGTAACACTAGGGGCCTGTGTATTAGTGGCACAGTGCGTGCTTAATGGTCCAAAGTGCGGCACAGCTTACCAAAAAAGTAAATTTCATGAGTATTTTGCCAATGACCAGCCTCTGACAAATTATCTCTGTTCGTTGAAAGTAAAATTTGGTGAAGGTAATTACAACGCTAGGAATGCATTCGGAGGATCAAGCATTTCGCCAAAAATCTGAACGCTCCTGTGTCAACCAGCATCTGATCATATCGTGATTGTTTCTCTGGGGAGACTAATATGCACAAATCTGCTCCACGAAGACACCGTCGTACCAGGCCCACGTGCAACCAGATCATATGAGCCCGGGAAAGCGTCAGTAAAGACCACTGTATTCTCTCAGCAGATATAGAAGCAGCCACGTCCCAGACCCCTGTCGCACCACATCATCACTTGCCATCAGTACTGCCCTCTTCGTCCTCTTTGCCGTCTAGCCTCACAGTATATACGCACTTTCCCTTCCCTTCACACTCCTCACAATTCTTCCCCTCAGCTTTATCGCCATCCTCAGCCTCCAAATGGGCTTTACAGCTGGTACAGAGCCAGCCCATCTCACCATCCAGATGCAGTACAATATATAGGCTAGCCCATCATAGCGCCCCCTCGGATCTGCGCCATTCGTTCCTCTTCAACAGCGTCCCAGCAGTCGTCGCATTTCCTGAACACGCCGCGTTGCCAGGTTGAGTGGCCATCGACATCGCAGGTTGTACCCACGCGGCGGGGCGACTCGAAGTGCAAGAAGCACTAGCAGCAAGCCCAGCCAATTTAGAGGGTGTTGGCTCATTTGCGCTTAAGGCGACTCGGAGACCCAGGTGTGAAGTTTGAACTCAGCGTCGTGTTCGGCTTCTCGATATCTGCAATTCAGTGTTGGATGCGATGTGGAAGGAGGACCAGGATTGAGCTTACCCATTGCGTCATCAAGACCTCCTTCCTTTTGCGGTTGTTTCTCTGGCTTCAAAGTATCGGTAGCCATGATGCACCTATGTTATTGGTACAGGAGGGTGTTGTACGAGAGTTACGGTATAGGTTGATTGTCTTACCTGGGTGCGTCTTCGGCCACGTGCTAACCAGGTACCCGCTGAGAACAAGTTGCGTCATGCGGTGAAGTCATCTGGGATCATGTTTCTCGGTTGTTCTCCGGAAAACAGTTTGCTGTGACCTGTGAATAAATCGTGTGGCCAAGGGGCGTAGCTGATCTGACTGCTCTCTGACCGGACATGTGCTCATTTGTTTGGCCGCTGAGGTCTTCTGGAAAACTATTTACTGACTTGTGACGGTTTTAGCCCTATATGTAGGACGCCGGACGTTCCAAGGTGAGTTCCGCATCCGGAGGTTCCGGATGAGAAAAGGGGTACAAAAGCCGCCTCTTGGACCAGCTCTCCAGAATCAATGCAGTTCCTCAAGCTTCCACTATCCGTGACATGACTTCTCTGCATCTTTGTTCCCTGCCCCGCTCATAATTCCCATGACCTACGTTAGCAAACTTTGTCACTAAGCTCGCAATCATCGGATTTGAAGGGTATTCAAGGACTTTAGTCCAGAAACTAAGAAATCGCTAAAAGAACAGAAATATCTACGACCCAGAGCTCGGCGCAGAACTCTCTCATCAATACCACTTCGACGGAACTGGCTGAAAAGTTATGCCCAGGCTGGATCTGCTGCAAATGCAACAGATTTATCAAGGGCATACGCAGTCACAGAGTTGCTTGCCCCAAAATAGATGATCAAAACGTACATACTTCCTGGCCTGCAACGTCGAATACTCCATGCTCCGATTGCGTAGATCGTTGCTCTTCTCCCTGAGGACAAATACCTGGAACCCTCCATCCCACTTCGCTACTATCGGGGACGGCCATCGAAACCCACAGAAGAATCTGAGAGTGGCTTCGAAGAGATAGATCTAACAGAGCCGATGATGCAACTAGGTTGGTCCTGCCTCGATTGCGCTCGACATTATTGGGGGAGTTGGGAGGGCATAACATCTAGAAATTGCGCGGATTGCGGTCCGGCTGACAATAACTTCGCACTTACCATCAGGGTGATTTTGGACCCGTAGATAGGATGAGACTACATCGGGTGTGGCTTTGAGCGTGAACACGGTCGGTCACGTGCTCAGCCATAAACGAGCGGTCGACATCTATATGATCAGTGTCATCTTTGAACTGAGATGCATAAGGAGCAATTCTTCTTCCAATGCGCATTTCATGGGGCACCTTCAGTGTTGAAGTGACGTGCTTGTTTCCAAGTGAATTCCGACGTTGTGTGGCGTCGGAACAAAGCGGTACCCAATCCGGTTGAACTTCAAAACTCCTTGGCATATGTCACAGCCGCCTTACTTGATCTTTCCTCAGACCTCCACCAACACTTCTGCAGGTCCGCTTCCGTTCATTTCATTCGATGACGACGGCTCCGCCTCTCCGCCAATTCCGCTCCGCTAGCGCCAAGTCGCTTCGTCCCCGCCATCAATGGATCACCCAAGAGTCTAGGCCGCAGCAACTGGGTCCAAACTGCAATGCGGCTAGCGCCAAGATGCTTAACCGTATTGGCCCATGTCATGTGCTTGTGTGATACATCATGTTCAATTCGAAACTGGGCGGAGCAACTCATGTGGCGACAGATCAGGCCACGGTTCGCGTTGGAGACGAACTATATAAGGATGAGCGAAGTTCACGTATCAAAGGATCATGAAACCTCAGAAATCTTTTGACCAAAAATTCAAATAAGCAAATCACCACTTTTTCAAATCTCGCATCGATACATCTACTTATACCAACGAGACGACCAACAACCGAACCTGAATCACATCTCGCCAGTACCAAGATCTCCAAACCATAAATCCAAACCCAACCCACTTCAAATCTACACTGAGAAAGCCAAACACATTACCATGGGTTGCAATATCTTTTCCCGGAAAAGCGTCGCCGGTATTCCATATGGCGATGAGGCACCACGCAAAATTTCACGGTCGACACGCACAAGTATGAGTGGAAGCCGGGGCCGACTTTCGGTCAGCACACCTGGTCCGCACTCCAACTCGCAAAGCACATCCAGGGGTCTGTCACGCGAATTCAGGGGCAATGTCGGCGGTTTGAGGAACGGCCCGCTTGTGTTACAATAAGGATTTGCGAGGGATAAGAGGCGAGAAAGTGGAAACATGGGAAAAGGAACGAAGGATGCAGTTGCGAGGGTCGGTCTTGAGGAATAATGAACCTGGCAGCTTTGAGAATTTTCCAGACATCAGTGGGAGAATCATGACAAGATGGACAATCTTGCATGCCATAACTTGTACAATATTTACTTTCGCCGCATACGTTTAGTTCTAATACATTCATTCCTCAATAGCTTGAAATGCAGTCCTGTGTGACTCTAGATTTGGGTCATTTGTGTGCTGTTCATATCGATAATTGCACACTTTACATGCACAGCACCTTTCTGCAACGAATAATATACCAAGAACTTTAGATTGAGAAGTACATTTACAGAATAGTAAAATACAGTGCTACGACACTGGGGGCTACAATGTAAATGGGTTCAACTGGCAAGGCCAGAACAGGCTTGGCTACGACGCAATCTGTTGTGATGCCTAAAGATACTGCAGTGAGGGGTTCGATGGAGGGGGGAACACAAGACCGCATGCACAGACGAAACAGCGGTATCGGTCCGTAGTTTTGTTTCGTGCGTTATACGAGTGTTTCTGCCATGAATGTTGAGTTACGAGATATAAGTAAAGAGCAGTATATGGCGATAAAAAGGGTCGTGATGATCGACGAACGGGGATGGTCGAAGAGAATTCCATGGGGGTTGCGGGAAAAGCTTTGAACGTAAACACGAACAGCCTCCTCCGGTTGTAAAGCTAATTCAAGAGACAAAATCGAGCAAATCATGAACGTACACGTAGCCAACATCCGATTGCCGGGCCACTTCCCTCGGCAGGCACAATTTGTGTTGAAGATCGCACCATTCGCGGGTCGCACTTCTGTCACATCCTCTAGAGCTTGTCCAACGAATACTAATAGGACGGCAGCGAAGCTATTTCGTGTGTTAACTCATCAGATGGAGATGTAGAGTGAGGATACGTACGCCGCAGTCACCGCAACGACATCGGTCCTCCTAGCATCCGTGAAGACGGTGAGGCAGACGGATATCAATGCATTAAAGGCTGCGATATTGTTTAACCTCGCAGTGAGTGACTGTAGCTTGACCAAGACGAAAATGGGAAGCATGGGAAGCATCGATGCGATGATGCTGGTTACCCAAAAGGTGCCCTTGAAGATAGCTGCGTCCTTTAGGGCAGCGGTGCCAAATCTGCGATCGGTCTTCCTGAAGCGAGCGCAGCCGAATCTTTCAAGCCACCTCATCGCTCTGTTTCCCAACCAGCGCGAGAACAAATCCGTATCTCCGCGCGACTGCAGACAGATAAGTTCATCACTGTGGCTGTTGCGGTCTTCGAAACATCCCCATGCAAGCATGTCTCCGCCCAGCATAGAATGATTGCCATATTTGCACTTGAAAGGAAATTCTGGAAGTGGTTTATATCGTAAGGATCGGGGGTTTTGAGGTGGAGGATCGAAGCTTGCTGTATGATCGCGTGGTCTTGCATACTATGAGCGATACGTTCACGTTGCGGTGCGTTTTAACTTACTATATTCATTCAATAGTGCCCGCATCTTAATGAGCAGGTCGCGCTGCCTAGGGTCTCCATCCACTAGCTTTCCATCCCTCATGTTGCACGAGGTGTTGAGCCAGAAGAAGTCCACTGCATACCTCTTCTTCTTACCTTTGTCATTATTTTTATCTTCCACTTCGACCTTCTGCAAGTCTCCTTCGAGCTCCACAAGCTCAGATTGATAGTAAAGTAGGTTCCGGGCGTTGAGTGCGCTAAACCACCGGAACATAGCTGCGGTCGGCATTGTGCGCATAATTCCTGCGAGTTTTAGGAAACCAGCGGGAAGATGACGAAATGGATCGGCCACGTCGGCAGCAGATTGTACGGTGTTGGGCTGTATGGTTTTGGACGGCACGGTGCTGAACGGTGCAGCACTAGACGGTGCCGCGACGGACAGTGCATGCGTAGAAGATGCGGGGATAGATTGTGCAGCGATGGACGGATCGGTAACGGACGGTTCGACGATGGAGGAAACCGCGCTGGATGACTGTGGTGATGTTTCCATCTCGGGCAACTGCCTGAGCTGGATGAAAGGCAGGCCGGTGAGGGCACATCTTCTCTTTAAATGCTGCCTCATTCCGGAGGCACGACTTTTCGTGCTCTTTAGACTACGATACACAGGGTCGCTTGAAATAGGCGCAGCACTGAAAGCTGCAAAGGCCCAATCACTTTCCATTACGGATGTTTTGCCTGATTGGCATGCGTTCGTGGATCGTTCCACCGTGTGGTGTGGTGTCGTGTATGTGACTCCCACCTTCAGAATGGTCGCGTCGACGAAGCACGCGTCAGGAACCTTGAGGTGAAAGATCTCCCACCTACAAGCATATTACGATATGAGGATTGTATGCGATGGTCACCGAAATGGCGAAGATGAATTTGGCGGCTTTTGGAGCCAGCCATCGTACGAAATAATCTCTGTCCTTGGAGAAATCGCAATCGCCACGGATCCCTTTTTTGTTGCTCATATCTATGGCACTTACAGTCACTCCCAAATTCAGACTCACAGATACCCCTATACTTACGCACGCTCAAAACCGCGGCCATGGGACTCGTCATGAGAACCTCCATTCCCTCAGCTATCCCGTTAATTTTCCTGTTCCATCCTTTTTGAAAGTCTGCAAAGTTGAGAGAAAGTTACTTCACCAAGTGGTTCAAAACTTTTTGTAAGTCTCAACTTATTGAAAGCGCCAATGCATCTCGTTTGGCCTCTGAGTTCATCACAGCCTCAACCACGAACAATCAGAAGTGGATAATCTTCGAGTCCTCACTCAACATCACTTGAAAAATGTCTAATTCTGGTAACGCTCCGGGCTATCGGCCCACCAAGATTAGCGTGCGAAGTAAGCCATCCCCAACTGCACGTTAACAAGCAGGTTCCTTGAAGCTGCGCAACTCACAATTCTCTGGAGCACGAGTCTATGAAGGCCTTACCGACGCAGAAGCAGCAAGGTATGAGCAATGTATTTTGTTCTGTCAATCCCGTCAAAGATAGCATCTAGCTAACCTCTTTATGCAGGAGGCCGCTAGAGAGCAAGAGAAAAAATGGAGAAGCCAGCTCCAACCCGCCGAGCCGCTTAACACCTGCCCGCATCCACTCCTCGTCTGCCGCCGATTTTTAGACCAAGGCAACGCTCGTGAAGGCCACTGTCCTCTCCGACGGCCTTCACAGAGCCACGACACGCACCTACGGTATCACTACAGTGCCGGCAGTCTCCAAACAGTTGTCTGGGCACCAGCCGGTCCTTTTCCGCTAAACAAAGTCAATCTTTTCGGCATATCACCCACCACTCTTCTTGGTCTGAATACCACATCTACCGGTCAAGTAAATATCAACATTTCTCGAATTTTCTTTATCACAAAGTCTCATCCTTTATTTCTTACTTCCCTAGTTGTCAGTTTCTTATCCTCAAATGCGAATTGCGTAGGGATGCGTTTCCATCTCTCCCTCTTCCCTAGTCTCTGTCCCTTCGTCCTTCTAGTCCGCTACCAATGTAACCCGGTTATAGCCAGCTTTTGACTACCGGATGGTTTCTTAAGACCCATCATATCCGCAGTTCTTCCCATCTTCTCATACTGTCATTTCATCCGTTATCTCATGCTATCTAAATCATGCCATCCTTATCCCCTCGCTCCATGCCTTGTTCCTATACTGTCTTCATATACTGTCTTCATATTCTGTCACCTCATACCAATTTCACTTTCTTAATTGTCTGAATCTAAATTCTCAACAAGATACCATAGGTACCTTAGGTATCTTGCCGCTAAACTGAACACGCCTCTTTCTACACTCCTAGGACCAATTGTCGTACCTCCCCTCTTCTGTTCACATTCTCCTATCGCCTCCGTAAAGAAAAGGTAATAGCGTAGAAAGTCTTGCTACCCGCAACGAAGTGGGCTCCTTTATGGTATTTAGTTTTTGCACTAGCTAAAGGCTACTAAACAGCTGCAATTAAAGCGGCTACCCCTCCAAATAGTACCTTTTCTTTGCCTAGGAACATTCCCTCCCGTAAACGTCAGTCTAGAAGTAGAGACTGCCTCCATCTTTCCATCTGCGACGGAAGACCAGCACTGCCACCTCTCCAAGGGCCACCAGGAAGTACGGTCCGTATGTGGCCTTTCCGCCCTCCGCACAGTCGAACAGGAAACATGGGCATGTCAACCTAGCAATTCGGTCCAACTAGGCTTATACGTCCCGGAGGGATTCCAGAAAAGTATAAAGTACAACAGGGGCACCATGACGGTAGAGAAGTACGCACTGAAGAGCGGCGTAATCTTTCTCTGGAAGAGCATGGCCAAGCACCCAAGTACGCAAGTGGGGATCCAGAGCCAACTACCGATATTGTCCCAAAGCTCCGGTGTCATCATCAAGGCCAAGCCAGTGCACATGCACTGGAAACCATTTGCCACGCGCACAGTGTCCGGTGTGGGCTCCGGTTCGGGCTTATCGAATTGAAACGGCATTTCGTGGCCTGTGTTTCTGTAGTTTAGTCGTGCATACTCCTCTACGGTGAGCAGGTGCATATATGCCGCCGAGAACAGCACCATCACGACGCGGATATATCCGACGATGCGGCCAACCGAGTCCTCGAAACTTGCGTATACAATGTTGTAAAAGGAGAATATGGCGCAATGTGTCCAAAGGGCGCAGTGTTTCCAGATGCTCGGCCAGACCGGAGTCGCATTTCCGCCGCCATTCTGTGCTTCAACATCTCGGTTCCCAAGAAGTTTTTCGTAGCCGTCGAGGCGCCCGGCGCATGCCGTCAACATCTCGAACAGACACCATGGGACGAGGTACATGGCCCCGGTCAGCTGCATCCCTACCACGCCGCGACACGCAAACAACTTGACCACCTGAGGTAGGACCCCGAAGACGAACACGCCGAGTCTAAACCCGCGGCTTCTTTCGATACTCGCCAGGCTCTCGCCCTCATCCGCAGAAACCTCTTGAAATCGTATCTTTACGACTTTTGCTGCGGCCACAATCAAACCATGCCGCTTCCACCACCAATGATAGATCCAGATTGCAGCGACGCCGATTCCGTCGATGAGATTGTAAATGGGCGAACACCGGAGGAGAAAGCGCAGGTTGTACGGAGTACCGCAGACGCGTCCGGTTGGTTGAGCCACGGCGTTGAGAGCTAGGCACACAAAGGTGAAGTAAAGGAAGGGCCCCGACACGGTTCTTGATGGAGTCTCAAGATCCATTTTGGCCTATGTTGAACTTTCCAGGTCCGATAAAACGTGCGCCGCGGTCGTGGTCCTCGATGGCGACAGAGTTCCGCATTTCACAAGCCCGGTACTTCGGCGTTCGACGACGGGTGTTGGAGGCTTCGGCGCTGCGAGGGCTTGCGGAATGGGCATCGTTGGAGTTTTACATCTGCGAAGAGAAGATTTGGTCTTGGTCGGAATCACCAATCACGAGACGGACGGCCCGATCTCGACGATGGCGTCGTGAGGCTGAACGCCACTTGTGGTGGCGAAGTGCATACATCTCGTGCTCTCTTCATCACCTCATCTTCCGATTCGCCGTTCCGACTGGCTACAATGGACCGCTAAAGCTTCAGGATCGCTTGCATTCAGTTGAATGGACCCTTTTATCAGCTCCGGACGACCCTCAGGTCGAGCGAATGAGCTGCAATGGCCTCGATGGTAGTCGGTGTCACTGTTCTAGGTGCCTTCCACTATCTCCGCCGCGGCTCAAAAGTCAGCGACGAACAAAATCACGTCCTCGGCCAATACTGGTGTTCCGCGAATGCAGTTCCCGTTTCCGTTTCACGATGCCTCCCGATCCGGGCTAGCGTGTCACTCTTGGCGATTCACCTCCCGTTTCAACGCCCTAGACCTAAGCGAACAGGGGTTAGTCTGGGCATTTGACACACGAGGCCCCGTCTCAAGTGCTTGCTGCGCGCGTGCAGTTGCCCAGCCTTGCCAGCGGCATTTCGAAAAATGCGACATGTCAAACATGGGCAGTTGCAGACCCCTTGGGTGGAGTGACGAGGACGGATGGCGTGGATATACGCTGGAGTGGTGCCCGGGACTTTGAACGCCTTAGCTGCGCTCACATCCTCTTCTTTCGCTTTTTGGACTATTGTTTGTTTGAAGACCTGGCGTCGTTCATTTCGTAAATTGGTTGGAAATCATGGAGTCAAAGCACGAGTACAAGAACGTTCCCGCACACGATCATCCTGACGACGATTCGTCGACGGAAGTAGAATCGCTCGCCGAGATAGAGAAGCAATGGGGTCCAGACACTTTCAAGAGCAGAACAAGGCGGTCGAAGCGGAGCACTTGCGTAGCGTTGTTGAAGGCGGCGAGGTGGTGGGTTGTCATTGGGTTGCAAGTCGTCATCGTTGGGTTGCTGGCAAGAGACCAAGGATTGCTTCGGCAGATGGGCATTGCAAGCGGGAGAAGTACTAGCGAGCACGAAGTAGGTGGCGACGTAACAGGATGGGGACCACACAGTAAGTGGATCATCCGAATTGCAGTAGCACGGGCAAGCGGTGCTGACGCATGACCAGTACCAACACAAGTCACCACCTTCAAAATCAACCAGACCTTCGCCCCCTACAACACCTCCGACTTCTTCAAGCCCTCCACCCTAACCGCCTGGAACGAGCTCATGCCCATCGGCATGGGCTTCCAGCAAATCCCCGACCCGCAAAACTACCACGACCTCCCGACCCCCATTGTCTGGCCCAACGCCACCGTCTTCACAACCTCCATGACGCACCAACTGCACTGCCTTTTCGCCGTCGTGCAGACCTACTCGGCCCTCAAGTCGGATCATGAGCTCGAGGAGGACCATCATTGGCACATGATCCATTGCTTTGATTATATGCGTCAGGCGATTCTCTGTAGTGCGGATATGAGTCTCGAGGGACTGGAGACTACGTTTCCGGATCATAATGGCGGGAGTGATGGGTGGGATAGTAAGCATGTTTGTAGGGATCCGAAGGTGGTGAGGGAGAGGTTGGAAAGTGTGAGGGCTTATGATGATCAGCAGATTTATTAGGTGGAAGGGTGTGGGATGCAATGGGTGAGAGGGGGTTGGGATGGAGTGTATATATGGACTATGGTAAGGCGGAATTCGTGGGAGTGTGGGAATGGGTTGTGTGGATTGGATTGGGGAGCCTGAGTACCCTTGAGGGGCTTTCCTTGTACAGATTTGGGGCATTTGGGGGGAGGCTGCTTGGTTTCGATCGCGTAGCTCATTTCGTTGGAATGGTACATACTTTTGAATCAGCTCGTTTGCACTGCGTATTCTGCTTGGCCTCACCGTACTTTGCTATTACGAGGCCGCCGCCGTACATGGGAGCTTGATTGATGTTGTAGTTTTGCGGCTGAGCGAAGTAATGCTTTGGATCCATGCGTTGCTTCCATATCAATTCATTTCCCTACTCGTCCGGAGTCATTTCGTTTCTTATCCGAACTCACTTTACTCCTTATCTGCGATCGCTTCAATCATCGTCCCAAGTCACTTCACACCTCATCCAAAGTCCCCCACTCCCCATCCTCAATCCGTCCCACCTTCCGCACTCTGCGCCATGTCCACATCTTGCCGGACGGGTATCGCGTCAAGAACAGCGACTCGTATCATTTCTCAACCAGATGGTAGATATGACTCTACTTCGGGATGGCTGTTTTGGTGCTGTTACATTCGTCTGGCCATGGTAGCGTCATCATGGTCTGGTCTGACTTCAACCTTCTCAATCTGCGCCTGCTCGCGCCTTCCCTAGAGAAATGCGGCGTGAAGCACCGCGCGGAAACGAGGGCCGACGAAGGAAAGGTAGGACGGGTAGAAATGGCCGCACTGGTTGTGCTTGCAAACGATTCGCATCAGCAGGCCCAACCTAAATAAACAAAAGGCACAACAAACACACAGAAACCATCGCCACTTTTTGAACTTTAATTACATTTTCCGTTGCGTTTTCCTACATTGTTGTAGCCCACATGTTCCATGATATGTTACAAAAAGCCTCCCGCTATCCAGCACGGAATACGCAGCGAGCGATGTAGTAAAACAGTGACCCAGACCAGCCAACCGTTCAGAGAGCGAGGAAGGGCGTGAGAAAGGAAGGAAGACGCGTTTCGAAGGAGATAGGGAGAGGAGCCCGAACGCCGTCGCTAATGAAACCTAGAACCCAAAAATTGTGCTCCCCACGAGGCCAAAAGATACCTCGCTCATTCGTCATCCGTGTGTCTTGATCCCTCCTTCAATAGGTTGCGTCCGGCGAGGATCGCTTCGCGGTCTTTCCGCATACCCTCGAGCACGGCTACGAGGCCGCCTTCGCGCATGCGCTCGAGCACGACCTTCATGCCCTCACGCGCATTCGGCTGGCTCCGCAATGTGCGCGTCATGCCGATCTTCTCAATACTGCGTTGTAGCGAATGCGTTCCCCAGCTCCGCAGGAACCCCATCTTGTGCGGCTGCTCCTCGTCGCTCGATCCCTCGGCCGCCGCTTGCCGCTTCTTCTTCCACGTCTCGCCGATGTGCGAGTGCAGCGTGACGGAGCTCGTGACTTCGGTCGTCTCGCCGTTATCCTCGACCTTTGTGCCTGCCCCGTTGCCGGAAAAGTTTATGAAGCCGTGACGTCGTGCCGCGCCTTCCATGCCCGTGAAGATTTTCACCTCATCGGGAACCGTGGGAATGGGTCGTTTGAACACTTGGCGCTCGACCACGGACAACACGCCCGTCCATTCGAGGTTCCGCGACTCCGTGTCCATCCATCCTTCCTTGATGTCTACGACGGACTTTTCTAGAATGTACGATTGCGATTCGCCGGAAGCCGAGGAGCCGAGGATGGAGCGCGGGAGCAGCTTCTGCACAGCGCTGGGGAGCTTCGATCGCTTGAGGTGGAGGCGGATCGTGGTCAGGCGCTGGGTTTCGGCGTCGAAGTGCCGTGAGATGGTGTCGGTGGAGAGGACGTGGGTGGAGTAGGGGTTCGGGTAGCGCAGGAAGTAGGCAAGCGTGACGGCGGGGAAGGGGTACGAGTAGGTGTCGGTCGAGGAGTAGAATTTGACCATGTTGACGTGCGCTTGTTCCCGGACCGAGGCCGACGCGGGGATTGACGGAGGGCTGCTGTGGGTGTGGTCGTGTGCGTGTAGGGAGCTTTGCGGGCAGCCTCTCAAGCGCGGGTGTTCGATGGTAATCGGCGGATGGGCATGGTCAAGCGCATCCAATTGCGTTGCAGCAATTGAATGGACCGATGAAAGGTTTGTGCGACGCGGAATGAGGAGAATGTGGTGTGAGTTTGGCCCTGCAATAGATGAGGAGGAGCTCTGGCGATGGTCACGTTTGCCACGGCGCGATTCGTCCGCGGTGTGGCGCATGGGCGTGGCTAGTGACGCGGGGTTTAGCCCAAATTGCGGGACAGCTTTCAATGTTGACTCAAACGGCAATCTGTACATAAACTCGCAAGGGACACAGTGACCCTTTTCCTCTTGCCTTCTCTACCCGCTCTGCCCCCCAATTTCTCCCATACGATTCGCCAACCATGACAGAACCCGAGCCCCCCTCCGTCGCCGCCCTCTCACTCGCCGAATCCTCGACCGCGCCCGTGTCCAAAGCCGCAGAGCAGGAAATCAACCCGTGGGACGTGCAAGCCGCGACCGACGAGCAAGGCAACGTCCTCGAGTTCGACTACGAAGCCATCTCCAAGAAATGGGCCACCAAGCTCATCGACGCCGAACTGCTCGCCCGCTTCGAGCGCGTAACGGGCCACAAGCCGCACCGCTGGTTACGACGGGCGCTGTTCTTCTCGCACCGCGATCTCGAGCTGATACTGGACACGTACGAGCGCGATGGGGAGTTCTTGCTGTACACGGGGCGCGGGCCGAGTAGTGACTCGATGCACATCGGCCACACAATCCCATTCGAGTTTACCAAGTGGCTGCAGGACGTGTTCGACGTCCCACTAGTCATCATGTTGACCGACGACGAAAAGTTCCTCTTCAAAGAAAAGCTCACACAAGTAGAAGTGTACCAGTTCGCGCGGGACAACGCCAAGGACATCATAAGCGTCGGCTTCGACGTCAACAAGACCTTCCTGTACATTGACTCCGAGTTCCTCACGTCAGGCTACAACCGGCACTTCTCGCTCAACGCGACCGAGTTCGAGAAGCTCGTGACGAACAACCAGGTCCGCGGCGCCTTCGGCTTCCACGGCTCCACAAACATCGGCAGCAATGCCTTCGCCGCGAAACAGTGTGTGGCGGCATTCGCATCCTCGTACCCCTTCATCTGGGGCCTCGACGTAAAAACGTACCACCGCTCCGCCAAGCTCGCTGCCATACCCTGCCTCATCCCCTGCGCCATCGACCAAGACCCGTACTTCCGCCTCGTCCGCGACAACTGCAGCCGCATGGCGCAGCCCTCGCCCAAGCCCGCGCTCATCCACTCCAAGTTCCTCACCGCGCTGCAGGGTGCGGGCGGCAAGATGAGCGCGTCGAATCCCAACTCGGCCATCTTCATGTCGGACACGGAGAAGCAGATCAAGAACAAGATCAACAAGCACGCATTTAGCGGCGGCCAGGAGACGTTGGAGCTGCATCAGGAGTTGGGCGGAAACCCGGATATCGATGTCGCGTACCAGTATCTTACATACTTTGAAGACGATGACGAGAAGCTTGTCAAGTTTGCGGAGGAGTATCGCAGGGGCGTGATGATGACGGGCGATATGAAGAAAGAGTGCGTCAACATCATGGCCAAGTACGTGAAGGGGTTCCAAGAAGCGCGCGCAAAGGTCACGGACGAGATGCTCGAAGAGTTCCTGAGGCCGCGGAAACTGGAGTGGAGAGGGAACCCGAAGGTGGAGCGGAAGCCGGAGGTGAAGGAGGAAGCGAAGGGTGGGGAGGAGGGCGCTACGTTGGGCGAGGACGGCAAGCCGCTGACTAAGAACCAGATGAAAAAGTTGGCGAAGCTGGCCGAGCTGGAGCGCAAGAAGAAGGAGAAGGAGGCTGCCAAGGCAGCAGCAGCACAATCATGACTGGCTGGCCGCCTTTCGGCTCCCAGCGACCGACCGACAGGCCAGTCTGGGCTGCTTGGGCAGGGTCCCGCGACGCGGAACTTGCGAGCATTCGGAGAGAGTAGCTGGCGGATAGATATAGATACCATATGCAAAACCTTTCCACACCCGCCCCCTTTCCTTTCTATGTGCAGACAAGTCCATGCTCCAGTTTTCTTCCCTGCTCTATCGGACCTCTAGCGTCTATGTACAATTCCATCCACGTCTCCTTCGCCCTCCTTTCCTCCCACAACAACGCTCTCCCTCCTCCCATCCCCCCTCTTCACACCCAACCAACCTCCCCTCCCCACCCCATCCCATCCCTAAACTTCCCATCTACGAATCCCAAACCGGCCCAAAAGCCGGCACGCCCCTCCCCTCAAGCCCATACACAACCCTCTTTGTAACCCCCTCATTCCCGAGCACAAACACGGCCTCAGCCCGCATCTTCTGCGCCTCCCTATACGCCATCTCCACCAGATCCGGCCTGCCGACCCGATCTGTGTCGATAATAAGCGCGTCTGGGTCAGCGCGGTGCACGAGGGAGAGCATGTTGGGGCCGTAGGTAGCCAGCGGCGAGCGCGTGGACCAGATCAGGCGGATGGATTGCGTGGGCGGGCGGTCGAGCAGGGAGGAGAGCGAGGGCCCGATGCCGGAGCCCGTCGTTATGAGGAGGGTGCGGGGGAAGAGGGTTGTTAGGGAGAGGACGCCTGGGCGGGGGAGGGTGCGGACGTAGAGGGTTAGTGGGGGTGCTGCTTTTGGCGTGCCGGTGCTGGTTTGGTCTGGCCGTTGGGATTGTCGCTGTTGCTGTTGGGCGCACAGAATGAGGTTGTGTGTCCAGTCGCCAGCATCGCTCACAATCAGCGAATTCCCTCTATCCGTCGCTCCTGTTCCTTCTGCTTCCTCGGCCGTCATAGATGGGAAGATGGCGAAGGGGTGCCATTCGCGCAGAGGACTGGTTGAAATGCTGATGAAGCACATTTTGGGGACGCGCTGGGGAAAGTGCAGACGTATTGCGTGCGGGGAGAGGACTTCGGGGGTGAAAGTCCATTGGCAGAGAAACAACCACGGGTATACCAGCATTGCTGTGATGAGCGTGAGGTTCCAGAAAGTCGGGGAGTGGATGAGGAGGGTGGCGAAGGAGGGTTTGGATGAGGCGGAGGCGGAGGCGGAGGCTGGGATGGAGCATTGGTGGTGCGTGAGCAGCATGAGCTGTGTCCAGAATAACGCGATGGCTGTCCAGCCCATGAGCCGGTGCGTGAGTTCGAAGGCGTTGTGCCATCTTTTTCGCATGTCTGGAAGGGCTAAGATTGTGATTCCTACTAGGAATCCTGCGATCAGTGAGGAGAAGACGACGAGCGGGATAGTGTACAGCCTCTCCCTCACAAAGCGTATTGCAAGGAACGTCGAAAAGGCGATCCACCAGCACGTCCCGGCAGCCGCAGCTCCACTGTGTATCCCCCCATAACAATAACATCTTGCAGCCCACCTCCTCACTCTCAACGGCAGAGACCACGGGACCAGCCATGCGGAGCGGAAGATGGCTTTTACGGCGAAGTCCTGGCGAATAAGGATGGCGCCGAGGAAGTTTGTGGAGGCGGCTGTGGCGAGAGTGTCGAGGTTTATTATGCTCGAGGTAAGAATTTGGACGAGGGGGATGATGTTGAGGAGGAAGACGACCGTGAAGAGGCGGCGGTACACTGTCAAGATGGTATAGCGAAGGTGGCGGAGTATACGGGGATATCGTTTCGATGGCAGCGGTGAATGCTCTTGCTTATGTTCTGGCTTGGGTAGATTGTAGTATGATGAGTTGGAGACCAGTGTTACAGCATCCTCGTTCAGAGTCTCGTATGATTTTTCTGGTTGCACGACCGCGATTTCAAGATCGGGCAAGAGTTGGTTTGTCGGAGTGAAGAATTTGGGGTCGGCTCGTGTGATCGCCGACTCCAGACGTCCCGGCGATGTAAGATGCTGTCGCGCGAAGGAATGGTGGGATTTGGTTCGTTCCAGCGTTGCATTTTGACTGGTCCGGACAGTTGGTGCCGGGGAAGGGAGTTGTTGATGAGACGACATTGTGCGATGCGAAATCGGAATAAATGAATAAACTATAGGTTACCAACGACGAGAAGATGCCGAATTAAATAGAAAGAAAAGACTGTTGTCTCAGTGGTCGTCCTCTAGAAGCCCGGCGGAGGATAGCAAGTGAGAGTAGAACACGAAACTTGACAACTTTCTGCCTCTCTCTGCCCAATAATTGTGCTGGGAGCGCTTAGGTACTCGGTTCGGGACGTTCCCGGTGTTTTTTTAAAGATGCTGATGACTGCGCCGTATGTTGCTTCCTGTGCCGTAGGCTCCTCGTATCAGGCCGGCGTCTACGTCTAGACGCGCCTTATCAACCGCGCCTTGCGCATGCGAAGCAGGTGAAGTCCGTACACGAATTTAGACTCCGTAGTCAGGAGAGATTCCAGGCGGTAAAGTCTGAAAAGATGATCTTCGTCCTTTTCGCGGCAAACGGGGCGTAAGAGATGTGACTCCGTTGCATATGTTGTGGACGTCTGACCGTACCGAATCTTCATGCCTTGGTTAGCGAGCTCTTGGTTAGCCTGAAGGCTAGACGGGAGAATCCTAACGGTGCTCTCTATTGCTGCTAAGCTGTCAGCGTGGTTCCGTAGTTGATATTGACCGAATCGCCAATAGCATAGGAGATATCCCAACCTACATCCTTGTTGATAGTATTCGTGTCCAACCAAGTAAGGGGAGCAAACGTGTACCCTCACACATCCCACAAACCACCCAGTCCCACAGGCACGAGTCCGTAATATAACGCGCTCTCCTCTTAAACGCCATCCTTCGGCTTCGCTCATCGAAAGCCGCGGTACTGGATCCCATAATCCCACGTGGAATGCAGGCGAGCCTCATCAGCGCCACAACTCCACAAAAGCCGTGCGTGTCCCAGAAGACTGCCGAATGTGGATGAGGAGGCGTCGAAGTGACGTGCAGCACCCTGTTCGATTCGCACTTGGCGATGTGTGCGGAACCAGATCTCGCGATCGGTCCCTTCCGAGCAGAGAAGGAGAATGTTGGGCTTCCATGGACAAAATAAGATTCGCCATGAGTCGTGCAGCAGAGATGAGCAGTGTTGACGTTCTGGGCGATGGCATGGTGGGTGCATTCCAGGAACCCCTCTCTTTTGTTATCATTTGTTTTGGACGGCATCCCTTCATCGTGTAGAGCTTGCTGGATGAACAAGACTACCTTTCGATGGAAGTGAGCTAGCGAAGTGCATGAGGGCCAAAATCCTGATCATGGACCGAAGAATGCGGTATTTGTCGTACAAGCTGCGTGTTGGGATGTGGGGCGCAACGGTCTTACACAAATACGGATTCGGTGCGCCGGGTAAGTGCTGCAAGGTAAGCCCATTGTTGCTAGTCAGTGTTTGGAGATGAGGGTGTGTTTGTGAACTTACCCGGTATTGGGATGGTGTGTGGAGCGCAGAGACTGCAGTCATACAAACGCGCATATCAAGAGTTGAGCGAGTGATCTCTCGCTGTGAAAATGGACAACTTACTGCGACTCTGGCCGTACGTACTTAACACGGTCAATTTTCATACGACTATCATGTGCTGATGTGCCGATGTGGAGAACCGGGTGGAGTGTCGTCGATCTCCCTTCTTGCCACTGACGCGTCTTCATGTCCTTCGCCCATTTCGTGTAAAATTGCACGCTTCAGATCATTCCTAGACCCGGTTGCCGGAACCTCGAGCCAAGACCTTAAAGCCGCGTTACACATAAGGGGTCAACTGTATCCACTTCGTGTGACGCCGAAAGCTCATCCGCTATGCTCGTCACGGCCATTACGTTTCGGCAGTTTGCACCGGGCAATCAAAGCTGAATGGGCTGTGATACTTCTGACTGATAATTATTGAGCTGGTGTATCCGCGCAATGAGAGGCCATCCTGGTCCTCGCATGCAAGGCTTGATAGCATAGGTCTAGGTGTGAGTATCAGTGATACATACGATGATGGTTTTGTCTGGATCAGAGCTGCTTCTGCTCCGCATTCGCACGTGGCCGCAGACGTGGCCTGTTACTCGGCAACGATCCCCACTTTCGGGCTCCTGAATGTAGCACAGCTCACAGGTCTTCGCTCTCGCCGTGGAGGAAGCGCCAGGTTTGTTGCTTTCGATCTTGGACCGAGAGCTCTGGCAGTCCGTTTTTGGAAACAAGATCCGTAAAGCAGACGCTCGCCGCGATGAAACAGACGCCAGGTTATACAGGCGCTTAGTCTTTGATGTTGGGCGTAGACCTGTCCTGTCGCGCATGCAGATTCAACTCGGCCACGGGTCGCATGGCTTTTCATGGCTGAGCTGAGAACGAGACCTCGGTAGACTTGAGTGGGATCGCGACTTGCCGCATGAATGCGCGTCTGACTGAGAAGTGCATGAAATATCTGGCCTCACATGTTAAACAGGGTACGCAATGCATATGGACGAATTCGTCACTAAGGATAAGGAATTTTTTGGTGACTAACGCCGACGCAAAGTGTGAAAAGAAATCCGGTACGCCTACTAGGTCCGAAAGAGTGCGCTCTCAGCGCTATCCATGCATCTCCCAATACCAGGTGAGTAGCGACGATTCAGTGTTCCTTAATTACCAAGTAAGGAGGTGCTTGCCTCTATGCGAAAAGGACCATCCCAGCCGCCAGCTAGAGAAGAGAAGAAATGCACAATATCTATCCGTAACCCTAACGTGATTCAAGACCCGAACCATCAGTACGAGGTGGTGACTCTTCCAGACCACTAGCGAAGCTATTCGACAAAGAGCGAGCCGGGCGAAGCGTTCACGTGAGTAGAGCCATTGTCCCTATCCATTCCGTGGCCTGTAATGTGGTCGTCCCGCTTCAATTCGGCGGAAATGTTCGGAACCTCAGACTTCACCGAACTGTTCGAAGACTCCTCTGGGTATCTGGTAGGCTCTAGCTGCGCTAGAACATTTTTGAGCTTGAACAATCGGTATGTAAGAGCCATGCCGAGCTCAGTTTTCATCTCGCCCGACATCGTTTGTAGGAAGGTTTCCACCAAACTTGGATCCGCGTTATCAGCAACGGCTTCGATGAGAAGTTTCTTGAGGACGGTAGGAGGCCGCTCTTGCTGGATGACGAAGGTGAATACTGTACGCACAACGCCGGACAAAGGGTCGCTGTTTACGTGGCCGGCGCCGCCTGGAAATGTCGGCGTCCCATCGAGGAGATCCTGTAGAAGTACGCCTTCGGTCTTGGCAGCATTGATAGCCTTGCTTGCAGCGTGAGATAAATTGTCTAGGCAAATCTCCCCCAGCTCCTGGAATCCGAGACGGCTCGCCAAGCCGTATATCTTGCAAAGATGGTTGGCATCAAGGAACTGCAAGTCGCGGTTGTACACCCAATGTACCAAAGATCCAAGCGTGTCTCCGTCGGTGTCCGGAAGCAAGATACGATGCTGAGCGGCAGCCTTGCGTGAGTCTTTGAATGCCTTGTTCAGCTCCTGGGCCTTGATTGACCGCAAGGCCTTCAACAACTGGTTGAGGACGATGAGCACGACTTCAGCCTTCATGAGCCGTAGACGTTGGGTGACGGCCGCGCTTGGATAGTCCTTTCTCTTGATGTTTCCATGCGAGGGTGTTTCTCTCCACATTTTGGTGATTTGGAACTGCTCGTCGGTGACGGCCTCCAGGGCCTTCTTAACGGAGTCCCGATACTCTAGCAGAGGGAAGTTCTCATACGCTCTAGTGATCAGGTTCACAGCCTGCAGTGTGAGCATGAGTAGCACCAGATACAACAGAGGAGAAACGTACCCGCGCGACCATCTCATCGACACCCTTTCCAAGGAAGGCTTCTGCGCTGGTGTTTGGGGGAGTCAAAGCTTTGGCTTTCTGCCTCATTGATTTGGCCTTCAGGTACGCTTCGCGAAGCTCTGAAGCCTGAACAAACAGCTGGCGTAGCTTAGGGCTGTGGTCAGATAGCAGTTGGAGATGGATGCTGCACTTTTGATCGAGCTTCTCGCCGTACTCAAGGGTGATAGCTGTATCAAGAAGTTTGCTTGCCAAGGTTATGCTCAAACTCGTCAAGGTATTGGTGCACTTACTGAAAGGACAGCGTTTCCGTCTCGCAGCTAGCAGTTGTTCCTGCATCCTCGTCAGGTTGCATGTGGATGGAAGGCGAATTCGTCTGCGCCTCCATCTCCAACTCCCTTTGCTCAGTGTTTGAATGCTGAGACAAAGACGACGGGATCATGGCAGATACAAGGGTAGATTCGTTAGAAGATGTATGACCGCTGTCGGAATTGCCATCCAAGGTGGGACAGAAACGCTTCGCAGGAGGTGAGCGGCTGCCAGCCGACGCCTGCGAGCGGTTCAGCTGGGGCGCAGCTGGACCGAATCGATGCATGGTGCTTGTCGAGGGCGAGCTGTGGTTGATGGGTAGATTGTAGAAAGTTTAGAGAAGAGGAGAGCAGAGGCGGTGGAGGCGGTATTAATATCCAAAGAGAGGAGCGAGAGAAATGCCCCTGGGGTTGCGCAAGATTATCACCTCCGGGAAGGTGAGGGCGCCAGGATTAGAGCAAGGCAGCAGACTGGAGTCAAACAGTGGCCCGGTGAGTAAGAGAACCATGTGAGATGCGAAATTCGGCGACGGCCGTAGATAACTGTTTCCCACTGCTAACAAACAGCTCGACTCAAGGCTTCGAGCTTTTGGTGGGTGTCGAAGGTCTGCATGATGCGTGACACGCGTCTTATACGCCAGAAGGTCGGCTCTTCTCAGGTAGGTCATCTAGGGTATGAGGAGGAGCTGGTGCTGATCAAGGGGTGTAGCAATGCTTCGGTTGCTCCCGGTAAGACATGCTGACCTCGGGATTGAGAGCTGGAAAGCACAGTGCGCAACCACGAGGGGACGATTGTAGTCGTTCGAGACATTGAGGCAGCGGATGGTGGTTGACGTCGTGACATCGAAAGTTAGCTCCCTAGGGCACCGCGACTTACCCAGCAGACGGCACTCGAGACGAGGTTTCGTACATGTCCAGCTCGTTTTAGGGAGCCGGCCTCGACTCTTCGCGATATGGTGGTTGTATATCGTCACCGTGATTGACTCGGGGGTGGCCCGTGCGCGTACCCCGCGACCGCCGCATCTGGAAAGCACACAAACACGATGGCGAAGGCATGCATGGGCAGACACTCGACGCGCCCACATGGCCACTTTCAACCGGGAACGCGTCGAGCACGCGTTGAACGAGCTGCTGGTCCGCATCGTCCCGGATGATCCCAACGAAGACGAGCAGGTCGCAAACGAGCGATTCGACGAGGCCTACAACTTCGCCATCGACGAGCTGAGCAATGCCGGGCCGCTGGCTGTGGTCGCCGACATCAACCATGTCGCAGAGTTGATTGACACGAGGGGTATGCATCACGTGCGCATTGGGAGAGCATAGCTAAAGAGTGTTGTAGTGTCCGCCGACGTGGATGGCGCCGCAAAGAGCGCCCGCTTCAACAACCTCTTCTCACGCCTGGTCTCGCAGCCGGTGCTGGACCAGAAATGGGGCATGCTTCATTTTCTCCTGGAGCTCTCCGATATACCGCACGCGGCCGAACCGTCAGAACCCCAGAATCGTTTGCGCGACCCGACCACACCATCGAAACACCACAAACACCACCCCTCGAACGCACAGGCACTGGGGAGTCCAGCGTTCCGTGATGCCTTCGCACGACCCGGCCTCTCGCACATACCAGTCAACGATGGCTCCCCTAAAGCAACCTCCCGTGTGCCACCAGCCCCAGTAGAGCGGACCGAAAAGCGGAGGGAGCGACGGACACAGGAGACAAGCAAGGAACGGTCGATGGATGGAGATCAGACGAAACCGGCCAAGGGCCCCACCGAGCCTGCCCTGCTGCGCGACCTGCCCTTTACCCTCCAAGGTCTATCTTCAACCAATCTCGTCTTCGTATCCTCGGCTGCCCTCAGGCTTCCACAGACGCTACCTGTGCCTCTCATAAGCCTCTTGCACACGCTTGCCGAGCCGTCGCTGTTATACCGCGGGCTCTCAGAGTTTGTCGAGTCCACCGAAGGCGGGCTTGTCGGACAGAGCTTCCGGTCCGCGCTGGGCAAGGAGTTGAGATCATACCTCGGGCTGGTCGCGACACTCGAAGGACAGATTCGACGGGCGCTGGCGCAGCTGGACGAGACACAACCCCACCATGGCATTGGGAATGCCGGCGTCACGCTCAAGCGCTGTGTCATCTGGACGCGCGAAGCGACACAGGGGCTGCGGCTGATGAGCCTGATGGTGGAGGAATCAAAGACCAAGAAGGGCGGCGAGCTGATCTCGCTCATCCATTCCTTCTCCATCTCCCACGGCGACCCCTACGTCGGCGCATTCGCCGAGCGGTTACTGTCACACGTCACACGTCCCTTCTACGATATGCTGCGGCAGTGGATCTACGACGGCGAGCTTGCAGACCCCTTTGGCGAGTTCTTCGTATCAGAGCAGAGCGAGGCCGAGATCAGCGAGGCCAGCGGCAAGGAAGGCAAAGGCGGCGCGACGAGCGTGTGGGAAGACAAATACAAACTCAACGAGAAGATGGTGCCGACCATCATCACCGAGGAGTTCGCCAATAAAGTCTTCTTGATCGGCAAGACGTTAAACTTCATCCGCTACGGGTGCGGAGACGCAGCATGGGTGGATACGTACTCCAAGGAGGCATCGAAAGAGCTGCGGTATGGCGACACTGCAAATCTGGAGCAGTCCATCGGCGACGCCTACAAGACGACCATGGCGCGTCTGATCGACCTGATGGCGAATAAATTCAAGTTGTTCGACCACCTGCAAGCCCTCAAGAAGTATCTGCTTCTCGGCGCGGGCGACTTCATCGCCGTTCTCATGGAGTCCCTGTCTGCCAACCTCGACCGTCCAGCCAACACGCAATACCGACACACGCTGACCGCCCAGCTTGAACATGCTGTGCGTAATTCCAACGCACAATTTGACTCGCAGGAAGTGCTGCGACGGCTCGACTCCCGCATGCTCGAACTATCCCACGGTGAGATCGGCTGGGATGTCTTCACGCTTGAATACAAGATAGACGCCCCGGTCGATGTCATTGTGACACCATTCGGCTCCAAGCAGTACCTCAAAGTATTCAACTTCCTCTGGCGAGTCAAGCGCGTCGAATTCGCCCTCGGCTCGACCTGGCGGCGATGCATGACCGGCGCTCGTGGTGTCTTAGGCACAGTCTCCGACAAGGTTGGGTCCGACTGGAAGAAGGTTCGATGCGGCATTGCCGAGATGATCCATTTCATCAACCAGCTGCAATACTACATCCTCTTCGAAGTCATCGAATCGTCTTGGAACGAGCTCCAGGAATCGCTGCACAAGCCCGAGAGCACACTGGACGACATGATCCAAGCACACGCCAAATACTTAAACAGCATCACCCGCAAAGGTCTCCTCGGAAGTCAAAGCACAGACTTCACCGGGCAGCTACACGAGCTGCTCAAGACAATGCTAGCATACAAGGATGCCGTAGACGGCCTCTACTCCTTCTCCGTCGCCGAATTCACCCGCCGTCAAGAACACGCCGCCAAAATCGAAACCCGCACCGCAGCCGGCCGCTGGGGCCTTTCGGAAAAAGACGCCCTCTCCATATCCTCGCCCGATGCCTTCAAACCACACCGCGCATCCCGCTCAGATGCAGAGTCGCCCTTCCCGCCGCCGCTCCTCAAGATCGGTGACGGAAGCACCGGCGAAGATGATGTTCTGCCTGCGCTGAGAAAACGGCTGGCGCATCTTATCAAAGATTTTCAGATTAGGATTACGGTGCTGCTGGGCGACTTGATTCATCAGCCTGATCATGATATGAGATGGCTGGCCATGGTGATGAACTTCAATGACGTATATCAGCCGAAGAGGAGAAGGAAAGGAGAGAAGAAGCGTGATAAAGAGAAGGAAACGCCACAGCAGGCTCCACCAACTGCTGCGAAGGCCGCAGCTTGAGAGGTACGTATGTGTAGAATTGGTCAGGTTTTGGAATGCTGAGTTTTTAATAACGAGGCGTTAGGCCAGTAAGGGTGGCTAGCGCACAGCGTATTCACGATTCCTATCCTACGTATGGTGGAGTTGCATCGTTGGTGTCTTCTGCGATTGGCGGGGTATGGATATACGAGAATGGTTATGACGATACCCAACCACGGTTCTCAAACACTGTTTCCCAACCCAACAACACCGTACCTGCGCATTCCCGCTCTATTACTTTCATCTCGTATGCACATAACCTAGCCTGTTGGAAGTCTTTTGGCATTACCGAAATCTGCATCGCCCTCGTCGAACAGACGCCTTCTCTATCTCATATCCTCCGATACAACGATACAACTACACCATCAATCCTCAACAGTGAGTGCAATACCTCAATTCATACCCCCGTATAACCCACAACTAACCCCCCAGCCCACCATACCATGCCGCCCTCCATCACCCTCCGCTCCACCATCCTGCTCTTCGCACACACCATTTCCGCCAAGGGCGGCGGCGGCGCTGGACACGGTATCGGTCACTTCGGAGGCGGACGCGTTGGCGGCGGTCGTTTTGGGTCTCTTAAATCAAGGGCTCTCAAAGCAGGGGCTCCTAAAGTCGGCGGACAAGGACGTGGTGGTAAGCATGGCAAGTCTGAGTCTGGGTTCCTCCTTCCGTGGGAGAGTTCGGCGGGTACCGTGAATGCTGAGGAAATTGGGGCTGCGGTTTTGGTGGCGCTGGGTGTTAGGGTTTTGGGGGTTTGATGATGGGGCTTTGGGGGGTGTTTGGGGGCATTTAGGGGCCATTTGGGGATGACTAGGGATGCGGAATCATGGGTTTTGGTTTAGTTTTCGTCGCACTGCTTCGATGATAGACAGGACGGATGGGTGTTTGGTTTGCAGGGGTTGGAGGCATCGTTTGTGTTACTTCGCCGTTCGGAATGGTTTCCGTCTACGTCCGTACCCCAATGCGCCTTCCTTCTCGAATGCTAGCTGTGATGTCATTGGACCATTTCATCGACACCGGCTTTTCGTTCGATCCTTCGTCAACCACTACCCGCCTATCGTCCGTCGCGGTGTCTCTGGTGTCCTTTTTCGAGAAAGTACTTGCCGTTTGCAGGTACGTCGTCACTCAATGCTTAAACAAGCCCTGGAGCATTGCCGACTGAAAAAGCACCCACGGAACCGCGCAGGGCTCAAGGTAAGTTGAATCTACCGAACGGCAGTACAGCGAGTATGGCCACTAGTAGTTGAACAGGTCTAATAGTTCTTGAGAAGTCTTTGTTTCCGAAGGCTCGCGTTCGGATATTGGCAATATCTTCGTTCGTTGTTCCCGTGTTACACTCCTTCCGGTATCCTTGCGAGTCCGTTTGCATAGTCAAGTTTGCACCACGACCACCTATCTTCTCAATTTAATACCTCGCGCCACTAGAATATCCTTCTGCTTGTTGCAGCTTAGCGGCTTGCAGATAGGAGAGCGGGCTAATGACGGAGTTGTGCCAATTCACAACGGATTTCTGCTACGACTGGCCATGTCACTGCCCCCAATGGCAAGATCAAGTTATCCTTGACGGCTCACCTGGTTCCTGCCCATGAACAGGTTATTCGTTCTGCTGCTGAGCTTGTTTATGCAGCTTTCCAGCGTTTGTCATAGGCTGGAGGACCGTCTTCACGGGGATGTCTCACTCAGTGCTTTTCCAGTACTACCTCAGCACTCGCTCTAAGCAACGCTATTGGCCCCTTTTGTCCAGTCCCGTTTACTTCCAGCCTCACCGCATTTTCTGCTGCTCCATGATTGGACCCAGCCACCCTGAGCGGTACCTCGCAAGCATCTCCGCAGTATGCCGCAGCCCGGTGCCGGTCGTTGAGGTCTAATACCCAGGAAGCAGGCCCAGAGGCTGACTATATCCCATCCCTCCCATAAAAGGCGAGCTGCCCTTCAAATCCATCCCATCTCGGACCCCATCTCCTTCTCCTCCCTTTCCTCCCCTTCTCGGTGGACGCCATGGCTCCACCTCAATCACTCCACCACTTCCTAGCCCACCACCTCCAACTCGCCCTATCTTCAATCTCCCCCCACTCCGAGTGCGCAATCTGTTACAAGCCCTACACCCCCTTCCACCTCCCGCTCCAAGTCACCGGGGCAGCGGACTGTGCCCACGTCCCGCTCGGCTGCACCCACCATTTCGGCCAGGGCTGCCTTGAGACGTGGATCACGAGTGGCAAGGAAAACAGCAATCGGTGCCCCCTGTGTCGCCGCGTGTGGTTTACCGACGTCGAGCTCGAGGGTGTCCAACGCGCCCTCCGCCAGATTCGCGAGATACGGAGCCAGGCGCCGGAGACGTTGCGGGAGATATACACCGTTCAGAATGATCTTTGTCGGTGGTTCGAGCGGTATGCGGATGGGGCTCATCAGAGGATTAATGACCTGGTGTACGCGGTCGAAGAGCTGGACTCGGTCTTATCCTCGAACGGACTCGGTAGGTGCCTCTTGTTCCGAAGTGTACCTTGTACTCAAGCTGACGTCCTGTAGTTCTATCCCAGGGCCCATCCGAAGGCCCACCAATGCCGTTTCTATCCGTGTTCGAAAGTAAATACGGCCCAATCCATCTCCCACCGCCCAACTACCCAAGCATCCAAGGCCTAGACACCAACGCGATCGTCCACCGCCTCCGCTACATCTGGTACGCTACCCGCTCACTCGACGCCTATCCCCGCCATCCCCGCACCACCACGCACCGCGGCGTCGATCTGCGGCGTTACGACGACAGCCTCAGCGCTATCGGCGCCAGGAACGCGCAGTGGGACACGCAGCTGCAACTCATCATATTCCGGCACCGGGGGTGGGGCACGCCGGTTGCGGAGGCGCTGTTGGCGGGGAGAGATCTCGGCATGGTTGTGGAGGCTCTGCATGGTGCCCGGTATGTGCGGAATCGGTATTGGGGCGAGTTGCTAGAGGTGGCGAGGAGAGTGGAGTGGGGGATGCTGAGGGCGGGGAGGTATCGGAGTCCGGTGCTGCTGGCTAGGGCTGGGGAGGAGGTGCTAAGGATGGAGGGCTAGGGGCTGGGTGGGAGTGTGGCGACGTAGAGTGCGGGTTTATGGTGGTTCGACTAGGGATAGGAAACGCGGGCATAACGGTGGACGACGCTGGTAGTCTTCTGTGGGCTCGTCGGCAAACGTTGCATTGAGGGGGGATTTTCGCATGCATTAAGGGAGTGGAATATATTTGGGAAATACGTCGTCCGGACAGAGTCTGCGGTATACTCGTTTCTTCGTATATACGGGGGCTTGGTTTAGAGTATAAGTAGGACTTACATCTGCGGTCCGGAGTGGGTCTGAGGCGTCGAGTCCGATAAAAGTACCCTCTAATAAGAGCATTTGATTCTCTCCACTACATACCATGAGTACAAGCGCCTCCTTCTCCGTAGCAATATCCGTTCCCATCGCTCCAGATCAAGTGTCCTTACTCTACTCTACTTTCTAACTGCTATACGCAAAATAGTGTGAACCCAATCCCTCGTAATCCATCGCAGCGTAACTCGAGTATCCCAAACCTTGCCTACCTCCCAGCACAACTCCTCAAACCACCATTCCGCAGTATCAAGTGCGCTCTTCTTTTCCCACCCAAGATACTCCTCAATCCTTGCCATGAACAACTCAAACCGCCTGGTGTGGGAACCGGCAACGGCAAATATCTGTTGCTATATAGCTCTATAAACTCCCTCGCCCTCTTCCCCTATACTTCATAGAGCAGAATAAAACAAACACCTTCT
>MU005585.1:103467-136796 GCA_010405425.1 Lentithecium fluviatile CBS 122367
CCGCGCTCAGCGCCGTAGTTGTTCCTCTTATGAAGACTCCCTTCCAAAAAGCTGTCGGACTTTCTCTTGCCCAATGTCTGCGGTGGGTATTCCGGAGCGCTGTTGCTGTCTTTCGTGATGATGATGCAACCAAATTTCTTGATGATCCTCTCGGCTTCATCCCTCTGACGCCGCTCTTCCTTGGTTCTTGCCTCTCTCACAGAAAGCTTGTTGTCCGACCTGGCGCCATTGCACAGCTTATCTTCGGGCGATCCTTCGGTGTGCGAATGCACGTAACACCATCGACTAAGCAAGGCTGGACCCTCGCCGGTGACAAAGGAGCCTTGGTACCGCGCAATGCCGTACAGGAACTTTTCGAATGCGGCCGTCCCCATTATTTCTTCGCCTTTGTGAGTTTTGCAAAATGTCTCGTAGTCTCCTGCCACATCCATGCTCCATAGATGGGAGTATAGCATCGAGATCCAGCGACACAACGGAGAGTCGCTGGGAAGGTAGCGGAAGGCTTTGACAACGACCGGAAATTTGGGAAGCCATTTTTCAATGGATATCAAGTTGGTGCTCTGAAACTTGAGTAGTAGAGCATACTCAAGCGCGGTTATTCCCCTTCTGCTGGAGATGATGTACAAGTCGACCAAACAGGAATAGTAATCATCCAGCTTATACGTTTTCATGCAAGCAGGAAGCTTGTTTGAGTGCGACCATTGCGTGTAAACGTGCAAGGTGAACTCTGGATCGTTCATCACCAGGCCAATCTTGTCGGCATATGCTTGAATTATCCCATTCGATGCTGAGCCCTGATCCATAAGGCGAGCTTCGGGCATATCATGCTTCTCGTTGTCTATTTCTTTGGATTCTTCTCCCGGTGCGGCGTCCCTTGTAATCCTACTAGCAACGTCGATTGCCGGAGCGGCGGGCTCCGGTGATGTCGTGGCTTCGCTCGATTGGTCAGCCGACAGATGTCGCGAGCTGCGGTCCAGGGTTTCGAGATTGGAGATATCTTGTACACGGCCACCGCGTTCCTTCGGGGGTATGAATACATCGCATTCTTGGCCCCAGACCCGACAATTCTGGCAATGGCGACCAAGGTCCATATGTTTCGAGTTTCTGACCATATTATAATGGTATACTCTGCACACATAATCTCGGTTGGTACAGTGCGTGCACCGCTTGTATAACGAGTTTGTATACCCATACGACCCTTGGATTGCTCGAGCATGTGCAATGGCAAACTTCTGCGAAATTGGAAGACTCTCCCATCCCGCCTGCATTTGGTACTTGAAGCTAAATTCGTAGTCCCCTGGGGGTTTGATGGTGTAGCGGGCAAGATCAACCAAGTGCTGTTGCGGATTCGTGATCACTACGGGTTCCCTCCAGGAGGATTGCTGAAGCGGAGCTATAGGGTGGTAGGCCGGCTCCCTTTGAACTGTGACCCAGGGATAAAGTTCTCGGATGGTTCTCACCACTCTTGGATCGGCTTCCGCTTCAGCCTCATCAAGCTGAAAGACAGCGCTCTTGATCCCCTTGGGCTTCTCCGTAGTCACGATGAGCGGTGGCTCCAGCTTTAGAGTTGGAAGGGTGCTTCTCATAGCAACCCCCGGAAAGCGTTCTTCCAATTCCCGTCGGCGGTCTGATGTCAGGTCCTCTTCGTCGATGGAGAAGGTGACTTCTTTCACATATGAGGGAATCACGTCTTCGCACACGTCGTTCCAGGAGATTGGCTCATCTTCAATCTGCACCTCGTCTTCGTCGACATGAGTGGGCCGAGCATTGTCCTCGGCTGACGGTTCTTCCTGAACCTCTGCTTCCGATTCTTGGTGGAAGACAATATTGCGCCTTAATTCGGCACCGATCTGGGCACATTCCATGATAACGTTAGAGGCGTCAACATGGTATCGACCGAGACAGCGATCATTTTCGGCATAGCTTAGCAAATACAATGTTTGTCTCCTATATCGTGGTTAGATTCTGGAGCCAGGTCAAGCGTATATGAATGAAGGCATACAGCTTGTTGGCATCTTCCTCATATGCTTGCTTCGCCTCCTCTTCAAACCATCTCAACTCGTGGAAGAGCTCAATCTCCTTGTCATTGAGCAGGAACTGATGCCATTTGATGCCTGGGTCCGGCATGGTTCGTGCAGTGTTGATGTCGGCATGCCAACTATGGTCGAACGATCATTGAACAATGAAGCGACGTCCGTCGAGGCGAAGTCACTCAGAAAATATCTTCCCTTGCGTGTGGCAAGCCGATTGAGGTGTAACGGGGGCAAGCGACGTGGCACTTAATTGGCTGACACGTTCCACGGCAGGATGGCACACACTGGTCAGTCGCGTCGCGCGTTTCACCTGCCAACGGCTGTCCGTTCTTTCGACTACCGCACAGTAGCTTGTGAAGGCGTGAATGGTGCCGGGTGGAAAAAGGAGTGAGGAAAGACACCTGGAAGTCCTGGGAGAAAGCAAACAGGATAACGGGCGGGGTTCCTGACTCGTGGAAGTGTGGAAGCGGCGTAGTGTTGATGGGAGCCGGGAGAGGAGTCCCAAACGGCAGAAATGCAAGCAGCCGGTGCACACCAACCGTGCAAATATTGGTGCAACGAGTGCAGTAGCTTGACAGAGATACTGAGCGTTCCGTCGGCGAGAGGAAAGGAGAAGAGTGAATCTCTGAGGCGTGGGGCAGCTTGTGATATCTATCCCAACATCCTGGGGCAGGAGCGACTTAGCGTGCTCCTTTGGCCACTGGCGTACAAAGAAAGGGTTTAGCGGCCTCGCCACTAGCTCATCACATCTTCACGACTTAGGGGCCATTTTATAAGGTTCACGGCGTCCTCACGTCACGCGACTTCACAGCGAAGTGTCGCTGTGGAGGGGGAGATGCGACCATTGCTGGGCGAGTCGCTAACGCGATGGGTGGCGCTTCGCAGAAGAATCATGTTTCGACAAGCACCATTGGAGAGCGTTGCGGGGGAGATCCGTGGGGATGGGACGGTATACCTCACCTGACGACAGCACAGCTGCCAAGGCGCGGAGCAAGCGGGAAATAAATGCTCGTATTTTGCACTCTTATCTCTTGAGCCTTGATTGGTTGGTCGCATCTCTCATGTACCTGTTCAAAGTCAGTCCCGCCCTTGCCGCTTATACCTAGGACAGGTCCTTACCTGCGATCATGCGCGGTGCTGCGTGCGACAGTGTAGAAGCAAGGTGGCTCACGGTTCGACCTGAGGAAGACATTATTATCTTCCCCCAGCCCGAACCTTCGCGCTGCGGATGGAACCCGCTGCGACAGCACCAGGTAGTATCAAGTACCACCACACGACGCCTCCCCACGCAGCCGAAACCCCCCTGCAACCCCCCTCCGATCAATGCGCCCACTCCAAGCACCAACGTTAACCATCGCACCGCGTATCCACAACTCCCCATCCCCAAAACACGCTTCCCTTGAAGTTGGCTTAAATACTATACCTGTATCAACAAAGGAAAACCCATCGACGTCGCGCGACCCAATCGGACAATTTCGTCGCCCTCGGACAATTTCATGCCTTCGGGACATTCAGCGTCGGACAATTCAAAGGATTCAAGCACGGCACTGCACTGCACTCCGGGGTACCGCACACCAGGCTCCGGTAAAATGACCCAGCATCAGAACCGGCCCGTTTGTCGCCTTGCTGTATCCGCTTCGGGGGTTCTGCGTCGAGGGATTCGAGTCTACTCTACCGGGTGCAGCAGAGTCGATTCGTACGGCCACTATTCTGACCCAGCTGAACCACTCATTTGACGCGCCTTTACTTGCGCCTTCTAATTAGCAGAATAGGGCGGTTCGAAATAGGCGTCCTATAGAACGGTGTTGCGGTACCCTGTACCTGCGGCAAAATGCCGCGCGCATGAATGTATGTGCTGTAAGTTTCAAGTAGGTGTGTTTCCACTAGACCAGGGGGCCGGCGTGCGTTGCGATGGTCGGTCGTGATGGGTGGGCTATGGAGGAGGGTGTGGGGTTGTGACGCATCATATATGGATCGGACGGAACGTGTGTGGATTCGGCAATGGATGAATGAATGAATGAATGAATGAATGAATGAATGAATGAATGAATGAATGAATGAATGAATGAATGATGAAGCGGAGTATATACAAGAAATGTGCGCGCGCAAGGACGCAGCGCGCTGAGCAAGCAACAATATAGGCAGAAGAAGCGAAAGGGCGTCCACCGCGCCAACCCCATACCTCACCGTCCCCAACCCCCAGCTTCCTCGCTCAACCATCTACCCAGAGCAAAGCGCAACCTTGGTTGGCTCGCACCCGCCCGCACACCCCTTAAAAATCTGACACTTAACATCCACACTCGTCGGACAATAATTCTTTATCGTCGCCGTATCCTGATACGGATAATTATTAATACCTACCAGCAAATCCCCATTCTTCGCAGTCACGCCTTCAACATACACATTGCGCTTGCACTGCTTGCTGCAGTTGCCGCACGAGCGGTACAGTTTGCCAAAGTCCTCGACGTAGTAGTTTATGATGTTGACGGTGCCGCAGCCGTTGTGCTGGACGACCTTGTCCGAGGCGTGGTAGGCGCCGCCGCCGATGATCCAGGATTCTTTGCCGGCGGTGTCCTCTTTGATGGAGATGGCGTCTTCGCAGACGTCTTCGAACCAGACGAATTCGAGGGTACAGTGGCTTTGGCCGTCCCGTCAGCATGAGCCCATGCTCGCAAAGCGCAAGGGAGAGATGGAGGAGAGACTTACCCCTTGCAGTGGACACCCTCGGCCTGGTTCTTCCCGATGATGACATTGCGGAGCGTCGCGCCGGTGTTCAAGAGGAAGACGGCGTCCGCGTCCCCGCCCTCGGCTTGCTCGTTGCAAGCGCCCGAGCCGCGGTCGTACTTGTACCAGCCCCCGTCGTAGACAGCTCCGGCGGCGATTTCGATGACTTTGCTGTTCGTCTTTGTGCCGACGGGGGTGGGGAGGCCGCCGGTGTAGCCGAGACAGGCGAGGGCAGAGGGAAAGGCGGCCAGGAGGCTCGCGACTTGGGAGACCTTCATTGTGGAGGTGGTCGAAGGAAGGAGTGAGAGGTATTCAAGACTGCCCTAGGCGAGATGCTTGCGGAAGAGTGAAGGATGATGCTTGATGGGGAGACTTGCTGAGACTCAACGATGCCTTTATACACAACTTCGCAGCCCTCAGCCCATCCTCACCCCTCTTCTCGCTCAGAAAATCTCCCATCTCGGCATCCTACCTCGCACGAGTTCTCTTCCCCGGACAGGTCTACACATGGTGTAGAACGTCTTCCGAGCTTCTCATTGGAGGATAATAGCGGGCGTGAGTCGTTCCGGCTCGCCTGGGCACTTTACGCGCACGCAGGTCAAATAACATCTTGGCTGCGGAAGGAAAAATGTTTCATGGACGGTCGTGGTATTATCGCTCAGGTGATATGTAAGAGGGGGCCCTGAATCCTGGGGTAGCTGAAACGTAGAGTTCCACTCAGTTCATCTCCTATTTCCGTTTTGGGCTTTAAACCCTGTGTTGGTGTAGTGTTTAGTGGCTTGGCTGTATCTCGAGGTCCACCACTCGTAGGTGTGCAGTAGGCTGATCGCAAAAACATACCACGCGGTAAATTTGCTTGGTCGCACGAAGAACGTCAGTACCCGGCTGATAATAGGCGAGCGTGTAGGGAAAGGAGAAGTCATAGACTGCCAGCAATGATGCTGATGTCCATGATGTGATATTTGGGCCAGAGTGCAGTATCCGACAGCGCCAAGGGTCTATCAAATAGTAGAGATCGTGTTCGGCCGTGCGCCGGGGTATCGTAGTCCTATTGTTCCGCATCTGAAATGACCGAAACCGAAACCGAGTACGCCTGGTATTCTCCAATTACCTCATCTTCTAGTAAAGATTAGTGAGGACCTTGCTCAGACTGACTCGTGCTTCTTACATGTCTTTGGTGACTGCTCGTCCAATCTCCATCATATTCACCTCATCGTAGGGCGAAATCGACACTGTAGACGCATTCGAACCTGACTCTGACCTATCCTCTTCGAAGTGTTCCCTCCTTGGAGTAGTGGCCTTGTCGCCAAAGTCCTCCTTCTTAGGACTCATGATGATCATGTCCTCTTCACTGTTCCTCTCCGTATAGCTGACATGCCATAGGCTGTTCTTTCTCTGCCCTGACTTGGTAACCGTCTTGCCGCTCGCAGGCCCGACGTTCGAAGACTGGATCTCGCTTACACCGCGCGAACCCGTCAGAAAAGAAGCGAATCGTGCGTCCCTCAAATGCATGAAGAAGCGCGGCAGAACCGGTAGCAACAGAACGAACATGCCGGATGCGATCTCGCCATAGCATGCCGCCCACATCAGAGACGAATCGTATGCAAAGTCCTTTGTATGAACCGTCTTACTGCTGTAGACGAGACACACTATCGCAAACCCGCAGGGGATGATCCCAGCGAAGAATAGGACAGACAGCTTGAGGCGCTGCTTTTCCCGGACACGCATCAAGTCCCAAATAGCCTTCTGTGTCAAGAAGAGCGTCAGAAAGTCACCAGCGAGGTTCGCAGCTGCCATCGATATCGAGATACCGCCCATCTGCTTGCACTTGCCAGGCAACCAGGGTTTCCAGGCCTTAGCGACGGGATCGCAAGTGAAGATGAATAGAAAGATTGCGATGGTGTAATAGACCATGTTTGACCACATGAGCCCGTGAGCGACCCAGTATGTTTTCGACGATGAACCATGGGGAACGAAGATACGCAGAATCTGAATCAAGACAGATACTTTCATGAGGACGATGGATATGTTGTAGAACACTGCGCCGAGACGTAGCAACTGGTTCCATACATGAGCGTGGGCCATGGGGGGCGGACTAAGTATGGACTTACGAGAAGATATCTCCCAAAATTGTGCCAGGTCAGGTCCCAGCTATGGACAATAGGCGCAAAATCGTTTACTAGGAGGCCACAAGTCACCTGGCCCATTGCAGCAAGCTTCAGGTCATTAGTATATGACAAGAACGATTTTGGTCATCTCTACTCACCCACGCGATAGGTATAAGATCTATGTATAGTCAGCTGATCTATAATGTGGCGGGACTGTGGGGTTGCCATACAGTCTTCAGCATGCAGCCGTCGTATAATGCATATCTTGACAAATAAACGTGTCCACGCAAACAAAGTGACCGCAATCAGAGATGTAATGACCGCCGCGTATGCTAGAGTAGCTCGATTGGGCGGGCTGTCGAAGTTGGATTGGACACCCGGAGGCGGCGGCGCTGCCGCCTCAATGTAGATATTGTCGATCATCTTTGCGTTGCAACATTCCAGTGCGAAATCGACAGCTATCAGGCACGGCTCTGAGGCGGTCGTGAGTGTTCAAAACAGGTCGAACTGCGATCGAGACGGTTTGGTCGTGAAGGGAGAGTCAAGGAGTCGGAAACTCGTCACAAAAGGGCTTTGCTGACACCCAAGGCGATGCATGATTTTATTGATCTCATCGCTGACAGTCGGCGAGGCTGCGCGGGGGCGATGCCGTTTCAGTGTTTCTGTCGGTGTTGGCCAGGGGTGTGTGATCCCAAACGATCCTACGGGATCGCCCGACTCGGCCCGGGCCAATCATCGTGTACGTATAGAGTGACACGACAGCTTTCGCTCTCCGTAAACCTGATGATTGGGAAGGTGATGGTCGGTGCAAATTTCGTCGCGTATAAAACGGGTTTGCATAACCTTGTATCTGGGGTCGGGCGTCTCGTACGAGAGGTCTCAGCCTTGAAAGATGATTCGAGGAAAACGTGGCAAACGCATGAGTTCCCGGAGCGTTCGCGAATGAAAACTGTTGGACATGTCGTATCCTTGGAGGCATTGAGGAGGCATGCAACTCAAAACGGTATATCCGTATACGCCCACGTGGACTGCCTCAGTCGTCAGGTGCGCAGCCCGATGAATGGATACGCGACGGCTGCAAGGTGCCACGCCGGTCCCCAGTTGCCCCCCACCAGGTTCGCAGCGTGCTTTTCAAGTTGTCCTTTTACGCCCGGCGCCTCCAGAACAAGCGAACCCTGCATGGACCCATCGAAACCGACCCTGGCGCCCAGTCTCATGAACAGGCTTTTGAATTCTGCCTTCTCCAAGGTGAACTCCGAAGCAATGCGGCGCAGCACCTGGTCCCACTCAGTATGCTCGTCTTTGAGAACAATGTGACTGAGGCGTAGGGACCGAAGCGAGTTTTTCGACGGCTCGAGAAAGTCGAACAAGACCTTCACTGCGCGAATGCGAAAGAGATCCAGTGTGCAAACCTCCAGGTGCGGAAATTGGCATTGTTTGGCCATTTCAGGCAAGATGTCCTCCAACAAGCTGAAGCAGGACAGCTCAAGGATTCGGAGATTTTTGAATTTGGATAGAAAGCGCACAACGAAAGGCGCTCTTCCAGCCGGCATTTCGAAACCCTCGTCAGAGTATCGCCAATCTCGCAAATTGAGTTCTAGGCTGTCCAGCTTCAGAAACGCGTCGCCAAAGTTCGCCAAAACTGGCGATATCGACTCCAAACGCCCTATGCTTATCGCCCCATACCTTCTCTCCGGGTCGACGCCTATTGATTGGACAATGAGGCGGGACGTGGCGATAGCAGCCATAGTCGAGACGAACGGGCGACTCATCTCGTTCTGGCTGTTCTCACAGTATCGGCGCCCAAAGAGGAGATGGTTTTTGTCCATGCCATCGTAAGCGAATGTTACAGATAGCAAAGTCTGCAGCCTCGTAAAGACCACAGCGAGTGTCTTCTGGTCCTGCCGAGTCTCATTCCAAAATCTAGAAGCGTCCTCAGCCTCTTCCTCGATCTTCAAATAGCTGCTCTGCAAATGAATACGCTTCTCGAAATCCTGCTGTGCAGCAGCGTCCACAACACCTTTTTCGAGCTCCCACATGCGAATAGCGAATCTCGGGGTGGCGTCCACCACAAGGTCCTGCAGGCAACCTTCAAAACGAGGGTGAGATGTGATATCGTCCAATTGTCGGAGACTCTCGGTATTCCACTTCAACGTTCGCTTACGAAAGAAGCGATATTTGAACAGGTGCAGGGATTGCCGACTGATGGATGAGCTTGTCAGGCGGAAGGAGCGGAGGGACTGGATATCTAGGTGCTCTGCGATTTGTTCAATGAGTTCCGTGGGGAGTGATGACAGCGCCATTGCTGACATCAGGCTTGATGAGAGGGTTGGAGGCTGATATCGGGCTTGATGAGAGGGTTGGAGGCTGATATCGGGCTTGATGAGAGGGTTGGATGTACAGAGTTGGGATTGAGGGATAACTGAGGGTCGTGAGCAAAGCGGGGAAGGCGCTTACGGAAGGCGCGGTCCGCCGCGTTTGCTAAGCTTGATCTGGCAACGCTAGGCTGGCGAGAAGAATACGCGAGGGAGTTCACGAGCGTTGTGAAGATGGTGGCTTTTTGGAACTGTTGCGATTTGTATTTGTGCTCAGTCGCTATTGCTATCGCTGCCGTTATCGTTACTTGGCTCCTCAGGTTCGCTGCCGCTCCTGCTCTCGCTTCCACTCTTTGAGCTTGCCTGCGAGCTGTCGTCAGACCCACTTCCCGACCCATCGTCACTGTCATTTGCAGCAGCGCCCGTTGTGTCTCCCGCATTGCTGGACGAGTCGGAGTCGGAGTCATCACTACTTTCGGAGGAGCTTGCGCTTTCCTCGCTGCTGCTGCTGTCACTGCTCTCGTCGCTTGATGCGTCACTTTTCCTCGATATTCTTCGGGACGGAAGGGGTCTCACGGGCTCGGGTGAGAACTTCTTCGAAGAGCCGTTCGTCTGGGGTTTTGCATGCACTGGCGCTGGCGCGGCGACGTTCAACGCGGTGAGGAGGGCTTCTGCGCGAGCTCGCTTCAGTCGCCGAATGTATCCTTCTGAATACGGGTGGCCCAGCATATTCTCAATGTCACTCTCGACCCTTCTTCTCTTGCTTTCCCGGGAAAGATGCTCTTGCAGAGCTTCTTCCTGAGCAGCTTTTCGGACCTCTGGATCATCCATGGTGCTCGTCTCGATGTCGAGCTCTTTGATAGCTGTCGTACACCGTTGCTTGAGCCTCTCGATAACGCCGGCGCCTTGAAGACCCTTAATGTAGGCGATTAGTGCTTCTTCGTGGGTATCTGGAATGCGGAATATATTGGGTGCGTTTTCTAGCACGTCGTTCTGCTTGGCCTTGTTGAATTTCCAGTTCGAGCGGTCGATGTAGTACTGCGTCAGATACGCTGTGTACCGTGACGGATCTTTCTTCTTCCCTCTAATAGACACTGCAGGGGTGATCGATGCGTTGTTGCTCGTGGCGCTAGGGCTTGGGATGTCGTTGGCGGGATGACTCTTCGGTGGAGCAAATTGGGCGATTTCAGCTTGCGAAAACTCCACGACTGAGCCCTTCTGCTCTTGCACCCACTTCTTGAACAGGTTTGACGCGCTGTTCCCGTCCACGGTCTTGGTATCGGGAGTAAAAGTGACAGATTTGCGGCGATCGACCCGTGGCGACAAGGAACTGGATGCGCTGTTGGTAGTGCTTTTCTTTGTGGACAGTACCTGCTTCTTAGATGCTACAGTAGCTGGCATAACGGGGAAGTCGGTCTCAGTGGACACAAATAAAGTTGCTCCATCTGACGCCAAGTCCTGCTGGCCAGGTGAGAGAGATGGGGTCCGGGGGCGTCTCCCCAGATTGCGGCCTGATGCCTCTGGGGATTCGTTTGTCTGCTCGGAAACAGGCTTGCGTTCATCATGCTGTTCACTTCTGCGTCCCTTCTTTCTCCGGTAATTCGGATCACCCTTTGGGCGCGGTGTGTCCGATGTGGGTGCAACGCTGGCGGCGAGCTCAGATGCTCCCTTGTCTAGATGGGTGATATTTGAAATGACCTCCGCGGTATCGCCGTGAGGGTCGTGTTCTTCTTGCGTCTTTCTGCTCTTTTTTGAAGCCTGGTCATCGTGCTCAGCTAGGTGCTTTCGCTTGCCAAGCCTAAGACTGCTCTCCTCCGCCCGTCTGATCGCTGGTTGCTCGTCTTTCAGGGTGTCTCCCCACACAATATCACGGTCGCTATGCTGATGCTCGGCGACCTGGTGTTCGTCTCCTTGTGTCTCCTCTCCGGATTGGTTGCGCTTCAGCTTCAGACCCAATCGCTTCCAGGCCGGAATCCTGCGTGCGGCGTGATCCATGATACAAACAGGCAATACGGAGCACCTTTACTTTATGCCTCGGCGGAACTCCATCGCTCAAGCCCGAATCAGCTCGTCGAGCGGCGTTTGGGGGTTGGAAAGGTCAAATGAGAGGCAGCAGCGTTGAAGTTTCGGAAGGTCCGTGATGACAGGGGTCCGTGCGCGCGGCGAGCTTGCAACGGCAAGAGCGACAACTAGGCACTCCAAGCAACGCGCAACGGCACCGGCGACGACTCCATCAACAATCACGCCGCACCCCGCTGACATCTAATTTCCTCGAGCTGTCCCGAAGCTGAAGCACCCCGCTGCACATATACACCCGCCGCTGCCATCATGTCTGGTGCGTTTGCGAGCTCCCCGAAGCTGCCTGTGCTATGATGCTGTTTGAGCTGCTGCTAACAGCTGTCCCCGCCATGTAGGAAGCGCAGGCTACGACCGACACATTACCATCTTCTCCGACCAGGGCCGGTTATACCAAGTCGGTACGCATCTCCTCGCCCGGTCATTGCCCTCGCCGTGGAGGGTGGTCGGGCTTGAAGCCGTCTCTTCCTTCCGAGAAGGGTGCACACAATCGCCGCTGACACCTTCTCAGAATATGCATTCAAGGCAATCACGGCCGCGAACATCACATCGGTGGGCGTGCGAGGCAAGGACTGCGCAGTAGTCATCTCGCAGAAGAAGGTGCCTGTATGTATTGGAGCACCGCTAGCTACAGCAGCCCCCAGGACGTGCTGGTTGAGCGATGGCTGACTGACAACACCATAGGACAAGCTCATCGACCCGGCGTCTGTCTCCTACATCTACAAGCTCTCGCCGTCGGTTGGTTGCGTCATGACGGGGTCGATAGCTGATGCCAGGGCCTCGGTGAGCCGGGCGCGGGGCGAGGCTGCTGAATTCCGCTACAAGTTTGGATACGAGATGCCCTGCGACGTGCTGGCGAAGAGGATAGCGAACATCAGCCAAGTCTACACCCAGCGGGTAAGCAAGGCTGCGGCAGAGCTGAGTGTGGGGAGTTCAGGTGTCGCTAACTGCCATGACAGGCTTACATGCGGCCGCTCGGCGTCGCCACCACTCTAATCTCGCTCGACTCGGAGTTTGGACCCCAACTCTACAAGTGCGACCCCGCGGGCTATTATGTCGGCTACAAGGCGACGGCATCGGGGCCAAAGACACAGGAGGCGCTCAACTTCCTTGAGAAGAAGCTGAAGAACAAGGAGCACGCCGAGGGCAGCTGGGAGGAGGTGGTCGAGCTCGCCATCTCGACGCTGAGCACGGTGCTGTCGGTCGACTTCAAGAAGGGCGAGCTCGAGGTGGGCATCGTGGGCGGCCCCCGTGCCGACGACGAGGAGGGCACAGATCCGCAGTTCAGGGCCCTGACGGAGGAGGAAATCGACGAACGACTGCAGTCCATTGCCGACAAGGACTGAGTCGCGCCGGGGGCCTGGGACTGGGATGGACGAGCGACGCATGGCGCGCGGTGGGCCAGCAGGTAGACCGAAGGGCCTCTGATACGCCCTCGCGGCGGTCCATCGCACGCTGTATCAAGGATTAGACTGCTCACTCCTGCATGCGCGCACCGTGATCTGGCATGAGACGCGATCGGGATTGGACTGGGCTTCAGCCGCGACGGACTCGGTTTGTATGTACCATACGCTAGCCTCACGTCAATGACAGCGATTCCCTCATACTCCAGCTGCAACGTTCCGCCGCGGTTCAGGAACACGGCGCGCGATGTCATCTGACTGGCTGGCGTGCGCAGCACAGCCTTGTGTGGCTGACTCTGGGAGCACTGGCAGCAGAGGTGGTGGCTCGCGGGCCTGGTGGAGTCCTCAGGTATCCTCCCCCGACCGGCCTATTTCAGTTCACTCTCAGCAGGCCATCCACGCGAAGACGCACCGCCTAATTTAGGGCTGACTGCCAATCATAAGCGGCGATGCGGCTGTAAGTTGCAGCCCGGCGACGAGCCTTACCGGATAGGACCGCCTCGCTAGGCCCTTTTGCGTGATGTGGCTTACAATCGGCTGCTGAACACCCATTGGCAGGTCCAGCACAGCAGCAACGGCACCGTCGACTCCAGCTGTAATGGTACGCTTGAAAAAATAGCCTCTGCCTTTTACGTTTTTCACCGTATCTCTTTCTCCCAGAGTCCCCATACGCAATGCTACTCTTACACGTTATCGTAGCCCCCTACTATTCCTTGCGATGCTGAATGTGCGCCGCCAGCTGGAGAGCGCTGCTCACGGCCCAAGTGGAGATCTCGGCAAGCAAGCCTGCGGGAGGGAGCAGCCCTGACTACTCGAGCCTTACTTGTCCGCCTACTACCTTCTTGAACACCCCGTTGAACTGGTTATATAACGGTCGCCACGCCGCCATCAACATCATCATCACCACCACGCCTTCAAGCCTCAGCGAACTCCTCAACCTTCTCTTGCCAACTCTTCCACACCATTCGCCAACTCCAATTTGACACTCCCCCACCATGTCCGACGGTCGTAAGGCTACCCCTACTTCACTGCACCACCCATCTCTCACCACTTCCAACACCCGCCCAAACACAACTTTGCTTCTTCCAACTCAGCTTCTTCAAGACCACTCACTAAAACACTGCCTGTGTAGTCAACGACGCGCGCGCCATCCGCATTGCGGAGATCATGACCGACTTCCGCAACCTCCAGTACTACCTCAGCCAACTGCGCGCCACGCCGACCGCAGAGGAGTACTATCTCGAGGGCTACTCGCTGCTCCGACAGTGCTCGGCTGAGGCGCAGGCCATCCTCGAGACCCCCTTTGCCGCCAACAGCGGGGCACCCGGAGGCGATCCGGAGCGCGAGAAGCAGCAACTAAGGGCGTAAGTCACACCTTTTGCCTTCTACGTCAATCTCGACATCGGTGTGCTTCTCTCGAAGTCACTTCTGCAGGCTCAGTGGATGGGAATGGGGAGCAAGAGACAGTGAGACTGACGTCAGAGTGTAGAATTGTTACCGATGCAGCGGTACGCCGGTTCCAGTGTCAGAGGGCTTATCTGCGAGCGCATGCGGGTCTGAGGTGGATGAATTCGCGGAACAGCATCTTGCGAGGGCAGAAGCCCAATGCGAGCCATCTCAGCGCCCTGCAGGCGGCTGACAGCACCTTGCGCATGGTACGTCACATTATGTCCCGAAAACTACATATCATCTCTTCTCATCCCTTCACCCTCATTATCGAGACTGCGATAATGGGACTGATCATTTGTCGAACAGGAGCTCCTCGCCATAAGCGACGCCCACGTCGAAAACACGCTCCGCACCCAGGACGCCTCGCAAGGCAAATGGCTCGCGGAGGACCCCTCGCTGGCACAGATCCAGCAGTGTCTCATGAGCCGGTAGATTGATTGCATTTTGTCTTGCTTACGCATCTCTCTCTCTTCCGCCTACCGTACTTTCCGCCTTCGACTTCGACAACCGCATCATTCGACCATTCCGCGACTTTCCTACGATACCCCCCGAATAAGCTTTTCCGCATCATCGATTCTGAGTTTCCGCCCGTCGATTTCACATCCAGCTACATCTACATTCCGCACACGCTTCTTTCCCCGTCACATTAGCTACGCAAGCGATTTCCGCCCGGCTTGCACCTTGCATACCCCCTCTCCTCACGCCGTTCTAGATGGCTTGCACACCCGACTTCGGTGACCCCGTCCGTTCGTCGCCCACCTCGGAAATCTTTATCCCGCCTTTTTCCCTTTTCTTTTTCGCTTCCCTTGGTACTTGAAAGTTTTTCTAGGCTGCTGGACACGCCGAACTCCGCGCTTCGCACTCGCACACACAAAAGCATACAAGGGCTCACGCTGCACTACACCGTTTCTTTCCTGGTCGTTGGGGTTTAGCGCTGGCGTTGGCGTTGGCGTTGGGAGCGATTCGTACGCACTAGTCGGCTAGTGGGGGCGTGCGGCTGCGTGCGTATGTACATATGGCCTGTTGTTTTGGGAAAGAGTTGGCGATGCCTGGTATGTATGTGGGCACGCACGGGGACGCCGGTATATACATGTGGGCTATGCAGATGGTCTTAGAGCTGTGGTATGGCATGGGATATATGCGGGGAATGCTTTGGGACGGTCGTTTTCGGGTTCTGTTTCGCTTTCTTTTTGGGGATTTTATTTCTTCCCTCTAGGGTTTTTTGCTTTTTGTCTTTGTTTCATTTCGATGAGATGAGCTTTACTTTGCTTTGTTCCTTGGTCTCGCTTCCATTCTTGTGTATAGACTTGACTAAGCTTTTTACTTTCCTCGTATATAGGTAGACTATCCGTTCAACTTCCCCCATCATCCCAATCCATCTTACCGCCCCAACCCAACTCGACGTCCACCAACGGACTCCCCTTCCTGATGCGGCACTCCTCACGCTTACACCCCCAGATCGCACGCCGTACACAGCGCAAGGAGGCCTCTCCAGCCTTACTTAGCTCGTTCGAAATGTTGGCTACATGTAGTTAGCGGCGAAGCTAGAACTTTCAGCTGCGCAGCACAGCACGGACAGCTGACCGACAATCCGGTTCAGCTACCAGCAACTAGGACCCGCGTTGGAAATGTATGCATGTTTAACTGACTAGGCTAGCGGTCGGTACGATGGACGCGAGTGTTGGAGTTGGGGGGATTCCGGGAGTATGGGTCCATGTGGATGCTGGTGGATGACAGACACGCGGTGTCGGTTAATCATGCCCTCACTTCAAAGTTTGAATGTGAGGATGGATGGATGGGGACTAGACTAGTGCATCACCACCCTCATCATCCAACTGCACATGGTGTGCGTCGTTGATTGATGCCACATATCCAGCAGCTCCCCTGAGGCTCCCAAACCTGTCCCTCGAACCCCGTGTAGCTACCCCAACACCCAAAATCTCTCACTCCTCACATCTACACTGCGGAACAATATTCATCACGCCATATACAATCCTTCAGAACGAACCGCAGTACGGTGAGTAATCGGCGACATACATTACCCGAATTTCACTCGGCCTCGCCTTGCTGGGCTGGAGTGGTGCACCGTGCGTGCGCAATGGCAGCAAAGCCCTCGCTTAGACGCGGATCCACGTGGCATCCCTGCTAGTGCCGCCGCATAGGGCGTAGTGCGAATCGGGGCTGCCGATCCTTCTTCCTAGTGACGCTGTGGAAGACGTACGTGTACCGTAGATTGGGATGCGCGGGGTTATCTTCGGCAGGAGGGTATGAGGAACTATGCCTTGTGGCATGAGTCATGTGGGAGGGCTGGATGGGGAAGAGTTCGTGATGGAATGGTGAAGGGGTGAGGAAAGTATGGGTGAGTGGTGGGGCTTGAACGCGTGGAATGGGGTGGATGACGATGGCTACGAGGCTTGTGGGATAAGGCGTTGGTTGCTAGCATTACAGAGACTTGGGTTCAGCAATGGTGGAGATTGGGATGACGAGGGCGGGGATATGACGGATGTGGTGAGATTGGCATCGCAGATAAGAAGTATCGAAGATCGTGAGCTAAGTCGTATTGTTTTCATTCTCCTATATGGACAGAGAGTAGCTGACAACCAGTCCGGGTCGGGCCCGGAATAGTAGGTTTTGATAACCATTTGCTCCTGCAACGTATGAGCTCGGCGCCATGAAAAGAGGGGAAGTGGAACGAGACGTACAGACATCGTACAGTACTAGGACAAATATCCGTCAACAGCATCCACCAGCTGTACGCAGGAAGCGTATTCCAACCTCCATCAGGGTCGTCCCCAGAGTCTCGGCTAGGCGTTGCACAGTTTTACACCAAACCCTTCAATTGGGCTCACGTTCGCCATACGCCTCTCCTACGAAAGAATCCTCTGTGAGCAGAGCCGTCTCCAATGCTCACAAACGTCTTACCTCGTCCTGCTGCCGCTGAGCCACCGCCCTAATCTCACCCAAGTGGCGCTGCTTCATCTCCAGATACTCATCCTTCTCTCGCTCGCGCCGAGCAACCCGCTGCTCCCGCACGAACAGCTGCTGCTCCCGCCTATGAAGGTCCCGCTCCTTGTCACCGAGTTGGCGCTCCCGGTCATTAAGTTTGTGCTCCCTGTTACGCAACTCTTCCTCTTTGTGCTCGAGACGCCGCGTGCGCTCACGAAGGAGCCGTGCCTGGTCGCCATCAATGATCTCCGGGCTTGAGGAGAGGCGGAAGGGTGAGGGACCGCGAGAGGCGGCGATCATGGAGATGTCGTAGTCATTGTTGCGGAGACCGGGATTGGCGGGCCTTGACGTGTCATATCGCTGTCGCAGCACGGTTGCGAAAGGATCTCGAATCGTCAGGCCCCTCGCAGGGACGCCGCTGTTGTCGATTCTCTGTGCTGGATTGCTCCTTCCGTTCCCGCCTCCGTTCCCGCCTCCATTACGCTCACGCTCACGCTCACGTGCGGCACCCTCCTCGCGCCGCTGGCGCCGAGACAGCTGATTGTTCCGAGCGCGAGAACGGATGTCAGCGATTTCCTGCCGATACTGCATGTAGCTCTCTTCAGTAACAGACTCTTCGCTATCGCTGTCAATGCTGATTACCTGCAGCGACATGCGACGACCCGGGGCCCTGGGGCCTCGTGGATTGGCAGCGTCCGGGCCCATCTGGGTCATCATCGCCCACCTCCTCACGGCGGGGTCGCGCTGGCGCGGCGGGGCATGGATCCAGACGGTACGGCAGATTGGGCACTTCGTCTCTTGGTTCGGGTTTGCGGAGAGGAGGGAGGTGAGACACTTGAGACCGATGATGTGGTTGCAGCCATCGGCGCCGGTGATGCGCGTCGGCGCCTCATTATTGTAGCTCTCGAGACAGATGGGGCACTCGTCCATGATGGGTACGTCATGGGGACTCATGATGTCGGTCTTGGTCTCGATGAAGGTCGCAGCTACCGTCGCGGCGGGGGACTGCGCGTTGGCCATTGCTGCAATTGAGGAATGCGTTCGAGAGGTGTCACGCTGTATTTTGGAGGAACTGTTGTGGTTATGCGGTTGGGGGCGACACTGGGCGTGATATTTCGCGTCTTTGGGTGGGGGTGGTGGAGGTTGTGTTGTCTGCGTCTCGGGGGAGAAAGAGAGCTTGGGGGATAAGGGAGTGCGGACGAGGTGAGGCATAGCAACGAGCGTGAAATTAAGTTACTGTGCGTTGAGGCAGCGAAGTGAGAGGTTTCGGCATTGTGCGCGCGGGCACGTGGCAAGTGGAGCGCCCGGGCGCGGAGCAACTTGCCTTCACTTCGTTGCGTCACTAATTCGACCCTTCACTTCTAGCTGTAATCTACGAGACATTGCCTCGATCTTTGTAAATATCCTTTCCATGTACAATCACGTTGTGTTCTGACCCTGCAATCACCGAACGGCAATTTCGTTCTAGTGCAACTTGGGACGACATGCGGCGACTGACACGGGGATTTTCCTGCCCTTGAATCCCAGAAGACTCATTCTGGCTTCCGCTAAATTGTCTGGAAGATGGTATCATGAAAGTATCAACCTCAAGCGTTGGGGAGAATAGAAAACTTAGCCCACTTTCGAGCGCGAATGGTGAGGGTAGAAATCGTTCTTGAAACGATATGCTTCTACTAATTACGTGGTATGATGGACACCCTACAGCCCACGATCAACAGTACATTTCAGAAAGATTAAGTGGCAGTGTTGATACCTCGACGTACCCTAAGATAAAATCCTTCATACGCCCCGTATATCAGGCGCCCATCATCCTTAAATAACCATAAAACCACGACACTGCCAACAATTGGATCCCAACCACATCCAACCATCTTCCATGCCCATCCACGCCGTCCACTAACATGTCTTCCCGAACCAACACCGCCGCTCAAGCCATCATTACTCTTCCCAGGCCCGACAATCGCATCTTCGACTTCACCTACACACCCAATGCTCCACACGCTGTCCGTATCACAGTTCCAAGAGCCTCGGGATGGCAGCACGGCGATTAGCATTGGACCAAGACGTACAGAACGCAGCTCAGGTGCGAGGGTGGCTATTGTCATGTTTTTCGAGCCGCGAGGTTATAAGACAATGTTGATCGCTTCTTCGGCGCTGGCGGGGAAGAAACGTTCAGAAAATTGGAGAGAAACTATTGGCAAAGGGTGGGGGACTGGAAGAGCAGTCAAGATCGGGGAAAGCCGAGGAGAATTAGGAGGAAGGCGATTAAGAGCAAAGAGAAGCGGAATACACCAAACACTAGCCCAGATGACAAACCCCTAACCACCGCCCTCTCCCCCTCCCCAGATTCCCCAACCCAAGCCCACCACCCCCGCCACGAACTCCTCCACCGCCACATCGCCTCCCTCACTCTGGATGCTACCTCCTACCCGCACCTCCCCACCACACCCTTCCCCATCCGCCTCCTCTTCCGCCTCCTACCCTTCCTCTTCCCCGCACCCCTTCGCACCCGCCTAGTCACCTTCCTCCTCTCCATCCAACTCCTCGTTCTCTACTCCACCTTCGATTATCCAGTGTTGACTGGAGCTAAGACAATATCGCCCTCAACAGAAGAATTATCGATGGGAGCTCATTAACTGCCTCGCAGTGAGTTTACCAAAAAAAATGTCTTCCTTCCGCCTTCGACTACCAGCCTCTCCTTGGCTTCCTGCACATCGCGGGTGCGTACGCTGCGCTGTTTTGGTGGAAGTATTGGGGTTCGTTTGCACCGCCGCTGCCTGAGTGAGTGGGTCGTGTGGAGTGGGAGAGTGCGGTTGTGGTCGGTAGTGTCGGTGTTTTGGGGGTGGGTTGGCGTGGGGAGGTGGGGATGAGGAGTTTGTATGGGGAGTATACGCTGGAGAGATTGAGAGGTGCTTTGGATATGATGCCTTGGGAGGATGAAGTGGGGGTGAGGTTGGGTGAGTGGGGAGAAAAATGCGGCGGAGATGGTTTGAAGGGTGAATTGGAAGCAATTGGGGTGAGTAGTGGAAACTTTTTTTTTGTTCTAACGCTCGATCGCCGGGTCCATAAATTGCGGATAGATCATGCATCTGCCGCCCAACACCCCGTCCCACAATGCGGTGAAAATATGGCTCAAAACTCGCAGGAATTTCTGCCGGTCTACTATCTCACAGTGCATTTTAACAGACGAAAGGCCCAGTTTGACTTGTACACTTCTCGCTTTTGGTCTCATCCTCCATTGTTCGCATTGCACAATGTCGAACCCTGTCGGAATTTGTTGCAGCATTTGTGAACGGTGTTCATAATAAATGCGTAATTGCGTCAAAACCCGCGCTGTATAATGGATAGCATTCTCAAGATGAGACGAGGCTCACAGGAAAGTCTCGTAGCCGAAGTGAGACATCTGCGCATAGTTTAGTTAGGTCACTATCTGAACCCTGTAGTAAAAAGCGATAGAAGGTTAATCAATTTTCGTCTAAGGAATTCAGGTAAATGTCTGTATTACGGTTGAATTGTAACATCTCCCAAGGTTGAGGTACATCTCGGTACCAACGGGCAACTACGCAAATTTTCAAATCTTCTAATGGGACAGCGCTCAAATGAGATTAGCCACTGCAAGCTGTCGCTGGGAGTATTTAGACTTATACCTATGCGCTTTATCGTAGAAAATCAAGTGCGGTGAATGCAGCAAACCACAAATATTGTTCGGGCTCCACCGGTTCATGGGCTTGGGGGCTGCTACTCATACCGCTATCGCAACTGCCTCCCAAAGAACCACTCTATTGTAGGTGCTCCAAGACAAACTCTCACATGAACACTGGTCTGTCTTAAATTCACCCTCGGTCAGCGCCGCGCCGGACAGTGACAAAACTGGGCGTAAAGACACCCACATCCCGTCTTCTCCTTTCCTTCTTTAGATCTTTCTTACCTCTTCCGCCCATTACCAAGCGCGCCCACCTACATTTGGCGCACAAACACCTTCCACATTTCCTTAGCGCCGCAACTCCTCATTCCTCTCTTCCTCTCTTCATCTCACATCTCCACTACCATTACCCAAGTCCCATCTTTTATCTTTCCCTTCGAAGATCCGCGACATTATGGCATCCTCCACCTCTCGGACATTCCACCGGCCCCCACAAACCCCCACTTTCCCATTCACAACCCTCCCACCCGCCAGCATCCTTGCCCTCACCAACAACCACAAGGCCAAGGCCACAACAACCTCACAACCCCTCTCACGCCCCGAAAACTTCCATAGCCTCCGCATTCTTCAATTCCCCCTTCCCGTAGCCGAAAAAGTCACCCTCCGCTACGCGGCATCCTGGACCTTCTCCATCTACGCACCGCAGCGCGGCCCAGGCCTCATACTCACGCACGACTCTAAAACGGGCGGGGTCGCAATCTATCGATTCTGCGGTGCTAGGATGGGCTGGGAGTCCATCGCTTCCTTCGTGTTGAATAGGGATGTGCATTACTTCAGGACTGACGGGGAGACGCGGGTGTGGCTTCTCGGATGGCGCGATAAGGACAAGCGACAGGACCTGTATTGTTGTTTCGACATACAAGTCGCTACAAAGAGTCTTTTGGAGAAGTTTCGCCGGTTGCTGGAAATGAATCAGAATTTGATGGTGGGGATGCATTGTTCGGGGTCCGAAAGGGATGTGGTGGACATCTTTCGAGGAGTGCCGGAGATGGCGGCCGATAGGGGTATTAATGATGTGAGATTGATCGAGGAGGGGGTCAGTTATTTCAAGCCTGCTTCGCGCAAGTACCGGCCTGAAATTGCTGACCCAGATACCGATGCCTTGGAATATGAAGCCGAAACGGTGGAAACAGGTGATATCTTCGACGGCTTTACGAGATGTAATGAGCAGCCGGAGAAGCAGAAAGGAACTGGAGAGCGAATGTTCGTCGATGGGTATAGGCTATCAACGAGGCAGGAATTAAGACCTGCGATTCCAGAACGGATGCAACCTGTGTTTGCCGAGCCGACTTCTGCACCGAATTCTCCATCGAAGTGGACTGAGCCTCAATCTCAAACAGGATTGAAGCGAAGACGCCGCCCCCGTCGCAGCCTCTTTTGCGATGAACCACCATCACCGAAGGGGCTCGAGGGTATTTTCCCAAACGGGATTTGCGTACCTATGTTGCCCCCGTATCAACCACTCGAGGATTTAGCATGGTTTCCCAGCTTGGTAAATTACAATGGTCCTTGAGCACCTTGGGCGGAGCAGAAAGTGGCACTGGAATTTCCTGGGGAGCGGGTGGAACGAAACCGGATGTCGACAACACCGCCTCAACCATTATCGCCGGAGACAAAATCACAGACACTAAGCGCCGGATCGGTTGCCGGGTCTAATTCTGACCAAGTCTCCGCTTTAGTGGACGAGGCGCCGAAGGTAAATGGAATACCCGATTCACAGTTGGCGGAGGTGGAGTCAATGTCTGCACCAGCAGCCGACGCCGATATTGAAACGCTGTCGGTATATACCCCTAAGACGGAAGCTGTGGCGTTAAACGTTGGCTGTAGGCCCCATGTTCATGCCTCTCCGAAATTGGTGGCTCCGAAATCGGCCAAAAAGGTTATACCTCTAGCAACTAAGAAGCGAAAACCTCAGGCACCCACTCAATCACAAACGCCGAAGAAAACCAAAGCGTCCGCAAAACAAAAGCCAGCGACTCCGATCGCTACACCTCAACGACCTCTGCTCCCTGCTCTTGCCCCTGCCGTCGTAACTCCCTTCGGACCTGCTACACCAACGCCCATACAAGCACTAGCTGGGCAGAAGATCAATCTCGCTCAATCTGTACAACAATGTTCCTTTGAAAAGGCCAAAGAGATGCAATAACAAATCATAAAAAGGAGGAATGCTTGTCAGCAACTCTTTGCGGAGATGAGACGTACCGGCCGTGATTTCGATGGCTCGGTCGCTACCGAAGGGAGGTGGAAGGATTTAGGGCAGCAGGATATGGTACTCGAAGGGCACCTTAAAGCAATCCAGGCTATGTTCCAGTAGAAATGGGGATCTACACTATCATTTAGCAGCCAGGCGATCCCACAGCGCATAGATTCTCAGCCCCAGCCGTTGCAACAACTGGGAGGGAATCGGGCATCATCAATGCCTCCGCCACAGGAACAGTTGCTGGTTCAAGGTCACCCGACTCATCCGATCAATGACGCAACTTTCGGGTTTCAACACCCCGCGGGAAATCAGGCTGCCATATACCCAGCTGGACATTCACACATTCATCCGGTCATGCCGCACTCATCGCACAATATACAGCGGCTGCAGTCATTGCAACAAGCCCCCATGTTGCAGATGAGATCAACTCCAGCAAACCACCCCCGACCATAGTATCCGCAGCAGCCGAGCTTCTTGGGGAACGTCGGATCCGGTGTGATGGACGGGGGAGTGCTGGAAGAGAAGCGAGCCGGTGGTGCGCAAAACGGATACGGTCGGATGGGCAGTTTGCCTCAACTTGGGACGCCGGCTTCAGACAATTCTCGTCCTGGAAATGGGCCATTGACGGGCATTAGCGCCACAAACATGCAGGCTCCAGGCGGACAGTCTTTTAATGCGGTGATGGGAGGCTTCCACCTAGCGATGCAAGTGGGTGTTGTTCAACTGACCAGCCAGCAGCATCAAGCAATGATCCAGATGCAGAAGCTGCAAATGGCGCGTCAGCAACATATTCAACTATTGGACCGGACTGGAATTTTGTCGGCTGCAGGAGGGCAGAAACCTAATGGATTTTCACCTGCAACTCTGGGCTATGCAACGCCCGTTCAGGAGCGAGCTCAGCCGTTGGGCCAAGCTGGGTCCATGTCGGCTGGGGGGATTCTTTAAGCAAATGGCTTCCTACAGCCATCTCCAGGCTTCGCATCGCCAAATGGATATCAACCTGCGTCTCGCCGTCAGCCGATTCGCAATGCAAACCACGCGCCAACTTCGCATTTAGTCTCCGACGAGACACTGCCGCCGAACCCATGCTCGGAGATGTAATAGACACTGTGGGTGGAACGGAACAACCGGCTGGAGAATCGGGACAGGAATCTTTGGTGATCTGTGTTTTCGCAGCGACGGAGTAGAGGAGGTGTGTTTTCCAGATATGCAGGTCGTGCGTGTTCAGGTGGAGAGCATGTACGTTGCGGAAGCTTCGTTCATGGATTCGAGAGTGAGTAAGGGGCGAAACATCTGGTGATGTGAGGGCTAACGCTATCTAGGCTGCCTGAAAGCTAGGGCGTGGATGGAGGATGTTGGAAGGATCTAGACTGACACTGATAGATTGGACTACTACGAGTACTTGGAGCTGCTGAACTCAAGACTGGAGATAGAATGCGTGATGGCAAACGCAACGTGCATACTGGATGGGGATGTGAAGTCGTTTGGAGAAGGCTGGAGAAGGGTGTCAACGTTCACTCAGGGGCCTAACTTTGCGGGTATCTTCCTCTGACATTAGGAGTAAACTGTACGAGATACTCAAGATTGAGGGAAGTCTGATGCACTCCTACCAACTTCTCACTCGCTTGACCTAGGCGAAGGATCGCCATCACCTTACCCCGTCCCATCAATGCGCATCGCGCTATTGGCCGCCTCGTTTTCCTCATTCACTTCGGGACAGGTTTTAACCATTTGAACAGAGACCGTTCCCCTCGGGCGACCACCGCGTGATTATGTTGTTGCAACTGCCGAGGCGCATTCCTGAAGCTCTGTTATCCGCCTCACTGTTCTATTGGACATTCGATTTGCGGTGTAGCCGGGTGTTTCAATGGAAATATCCCGAACGCACAAAGGCGCTTTTGTGTCACCCGGCGGAGGCGTAGGTTCGAGTTCGGTTCGGTCGTCGTCTCCATCAATGAATGCCGAGACAGAGAGTGGCGCTGCAAGACATTCTTGCGTAGGTGATCTCTAGGAGACGGTCACGGATTCGGACGAAATATGGGTCTCGTGTCGAGGAGGGGTATACGCTTTGCGAAGGTCGTCGCTTCTCGTTCGCAGCCTTGTGTATTTGCTACAGCGGAAGTAGGACTGCAGAACGATCCGAAAATCCGGATCCATCGGATGGTTCACGGACGAAGGTGTGGCACAAGTTCTGGGAAATTATACGAAGGATCATCTGTTTCAAGTATTAGTTTGCTTTGCGCTGGAAGCGCGCGTAGGTCTGCATGGAACCCGGACTGAAGAACAGTTTTATTCGGAGTGCTCCCGAATCAACCCAGAGAGCCACGAATTCGGTATGGTATTTGGCGTCGAGAGTATGGGTGGTACATTAACAAGTGCAGCGGCTGTCCAATCTCGAAGGACGTGGCTTAGACGTTCTGAGGGCACGTTGAGAAGGCCACTGGACCAGGGATTCGCTGTAGTGATTTGAACGCTATTCTGTCATGTTTGTGAGGTCTGTACCCTTGTAGAAGTTGGAACTCTTTCAAGCGGCGCCGAGGGAAGGGTGTTCAGCTTCGTCCGGTGAAGCCGGATAGGGGTGGAAGTGACCAGGGATTGATTTCTGGGCGTCAGCGTCCTCTGATATCCAGGTGCGGTCCTTTCAACCAGGTATGCATCTGACGCGAGCTCATTTTGCTCTGGAGGCTTGCATATATTGCGCCTGCGAGGTGAGGTGTTATCGCAGTCTCACCGCAAACGGCTGACTTCAACTTCTCGGTGCAGAAGTGGTGAATGGCCAATGCGGGCGCCACTTGGGTAGCGAGGCATGTACTTCGTAAGCTGGGTAGAGACATCGGTGCGGCACGTTTCATAGATGTCACCGCGATCGGGAAATAGTCTAACTTCGGCACCGGTGATGGAGACCTCGGCTGCCGCCAGCTGCCGTTGGAAGTGGAGATGGCCTGATAGTGGGGACTTGGGTGGTTGGGGTCTCCAGGATTGCAGGGTTATCCAGGTTGAAGTACTGATACCGTTCGATGTCCACATTCCTAAGGCTTTCTGCAACCGCCCTGTGCCCAACTCTCTCGTGATAGCAGACGAGGAGACATGCCGCCATGACGTATGCGGCCTTGGTCGCATCACATTGTTGCGTGTATGCAGGATTCGTCAGAACAGCTGGGCGTGCTGCGAGGGATGCGGGGTAGACGCCTTTAGGAGTGCTGGCAACGATGATATCAGTGCCAGCTGGTTGTTGTACGAGTCGAATCCGAAGGTACGGTTCTGGTATAGAAACTTTGGGCATGAGTTCGAATGCACGTAAGGTTGGTGAGCTGTGCTTTCTCCGGGATGCTCAGACACCACCATCCGGTAAGACTACGCTTCCCTTGTACGCGGACTACGGCAGAACGTAGCGCACAATAGAGCGAATAGTAAGCCATCGTTTTGCAAATACGCAAGGTGTGAGTGCGGCTGCCGAAAAGGTTTGAAGAATCCGCCTGCAAATGGATCTGCGTTAAGGATACTGATTTCAAGTAGTCGGCAGCCTCACTGTCCCTGACGGAGGTGCTCCGAAGATTGCAAAGTCACCACCTCCACTCCTGATGTCGGATACGACGCCTTCTCCCCATTCTACCGGGTTCGATCGTCACAGCCTGCAACGTGGCCAAACGATCATGTGCGACGTTTGGTGTGTTGTGCTAATGGACCTTGGAATCGCCCGGTGGTGACAAGCTTTGCCACCGCGGATTTGGAAGCTCGATGTGGCCTCAGTGGGTCATTTCAAGTACTGTAGTCTCGATGGCCGGGTAAGAAAAAGGAACTCGTCGTTGACGATTTCCGGTCGTTGGGCGTGGAACATCGTAGTCGCCAATGCACTTGTGCCCAGTCGATTGCGACCCGCGCGGCGTCCTTGCCGAGAGGGGATGTTCCCTGCGCATCCAGGATAGGGTAATTGTGACAGGAGACGGCGGTGAGCCCAGCTCACATGTTGACACCGGCAATATTTGAAGGCCCATTTCAGTAGCGGCGGCGATACGTTAGCGAATTCGAAGATGCGTTGTCTTTGCGTGAGGTATCGATCGTCGCGGAGCTACCCTCATGGTTGTGGCCAGGGCCCAATCCGGCTTAGTCGTACTACACCATGAAGCCCAGAAATCGAGCCGGCAGCCAAGCAGTGGATAGGTGCACGAGCAGCGCAGAGGAGAAGATGCAGGTTTTCAGGATTGACGCTGCACTGACTGTGGCGAATGCGCTTTATACATATACAATTTTCCTCCGTCCCTTTGCGAAGCCGACGTGGCGATGCGTTGGCCATCGCGATTTTGCGCGCAAACAATATTCAGCCGTGCAAGGCGCGAATCTGAACATTCCGGTAAAGATCCATTGCAGTACCAGAGAGCTTTTTGGCGCGCGCAACCCGAGATTGGGCTCTGCTGACCCGCCCGCCTGCAATGATGCCGCCTCACTCTCGCCTCGCCCGAACGCGGCGATCGTCGGGCTCCAACGCAAGCCCGCCCTGTTTACGATACCCTTGCCGGTGTTTTGCAGCAACTCACAAGTCCCGGCTTGACTACTAAGAGAGAGGTAAGGCAGCGTCTCAGACTTAGGTATAAGACGGACCCAGTCGCATCGACTCCGATCGACCAAGTCCATACAACCCAGAGTTAGTCTCGATCGCCTCCACTTCTATTCGTTTCTCCTTTCTGTAGATACGTACGTTCAACATGGCCGCCGCAAATTCGTACTTCGTGCCTGGCTACGGTATATCAAGAGCCGTCATCCAAAATGAGATTCATTATTACTGCGGACCGGATTCGATAGTCAGGCCGTATGTCCATCAGGTAGGTCTTTTGCGGCGCGATTTTCATCGATGCAGCAAGGTTGACAAGATCATCAGGGGCGTGATGGCTTTTTAGTAACGACTTCCGGTCCCCCATTGACCAAGGTAGCCCGGCAGTCGAGACAATACCATGCATTCGCTGACGTCTCCAGGCGCAAATCGAAGATCTTAAGATCTCGTCCCAGGAGTACGAGGAGAAGCAGTCCCGGATAGCGAACGAATCGAATGTTTTTGTCAACCAACCCGTTGCGGTACACCAGCGAATGCGACGGGTCTGACGACTTGCGATTGCACAAAGCCTTCTCGATCTCGAGCTTTTCAGCGTAGCACCGGAGTTTCTCGGCGTCGGCGCGATCATATGTGCTTGTGGAGCATCATCCGTCTCCAACGTGGACGCCGGCGACACATACGTTTACCGGCGTCAAACGAGGTCGGTCATTTTGAAATATCATATGGCCTTCCTTCCAATCATACGTTTCTCTCATCCTCGTTTCTCTTTTTTGTTCAGTTATTTGCACTGCAGGCGCGGAAGGAGCATTGGGGAATCTTCTTGCCGAGCTTTTGTCATTGTTGTCTGTACTCCACATACGTATTGATATCCAATCTGATTCTGTGGCTGTTCTGAGAAGCGTTAAAGTGCCGTGCGAGGTGTGTTTAATGTGTTTCATGGCGCGGTATTCAAGACTGCAAGTAAAGTTGGCCAATCTTTCAAGTCGTCATGTCGTCAAACGCTAAGTTGTGGTTCCGATGTCGAGTACACATACCGTCGCCCCTTCGTCGAAAGAGTGTTGGCAAAGCACGTGAAGGGTCAATTACACGCAGTACCGTTAGACTGAATGATAGTGGAGGCACCGGTTTCGGCATGCTGAGACCTCTTACACCCCGACGGGGCATCTTCCGGTCCGCAGAATTTGGACGACCCAATACCGCATCGTGGGTTCATTGCTCGGCTCTTTCCAGGCAGACATCCATGACAGAGATGCTTCCAACCGATGCACGCCCCAAGACGCGCTGTTGACCGGTCTAAAGCATCCACAGCCTACAAACCCCATCAATCCTGGACCCATGGAAAAAAACAGTGTGATAGTCGCCACTTACCTGCATTTCATCGCCCCAAACTCCCTTCAGTCAGTCGCTGCCTTGAAGTCATGCAGGACAACTCAGGCGTGCCGTACGCTGTGGCTGCATGTCCGAAGCCCGTCGACACCCTCAACGCCGCGTAGGAGGGATGCTGACCGCATTCGCCTCATCATTCGCATCCTTAGAAGAAAGTGATAGGGACTATGCGTCTTGAAAGCAGCGCGAAATGCGGTGGGTTGGTCTTGCCTCAACAGGAACGGGGCGACGCGAGCAATAAGTACTGACCGGATGCTTGGCGGGTGTTAAGTAGCGAAGGACTCGAGCGGTGTAGCGAGGTGAGGTGGCAGGGCGCTAGGGAAGATGTTCTAAGCGCGCCGCGACGTGGTGTTGAGGGTGAGGCGAAAGGAAACTGTTGGGTAGGAGCGACGGAGGATGCTGAAGGCTGATTGGTCGAAAGGAGTTAGGTAAACAATCTGGAACACAACCGCATTGCCGTTCTACGCATGACAATACCATCGAACATCTTGAGACGAAAGACACTCGGGTGCTTCCGAATCAATGCATGCAGGATGCGCTCTTCGCACCATAGTTTCTAAGGCAATAGTTTTGCCACGGACTACCACTTCCACCATATGCATGATCCCTAAAGAACCCGAATCGTGCAGGAAAGTCTTCAGACGCGCGCTGCTAAGAAGAACCTGCGATGGATTCATCAAAACGCAGAGGGAAGTCTCGTAGCTTGAGTGAGACATCTGCTCAATGGCCAATTAAAGTAAAGGAAGTCTCGTAGCTTGCGTGAGACATCAACAAGAGCGCTACTGCTACGCAGACCTGCGGCTCTGACGCGCTCATCCTAACTGGTGGAATTTACTGATAGTGCTGAAGGCCGCTGTCACCTTGGTCATCAATGAATCGAGAGACGTTCTGTATATTGAATGTAAACAAGAGTAGTAATGCCAATCGCGTGTTGTGTTACCGTTAGTGGGTCTTTTCTGCAGAGCCTTTGACATGCTGTGGAGCGATTAAGAACAAACCGAAAGGGCTAGAAAAAATGACAAGTACAGCGAATTACATGGCGAGGGTAAACAAGAAGAGCGATCCAGCGAAGGTCTGTGACCTTCAGCTCTCGAATCTGCTAAACATTTCGGATGAGTGTACATGCAGATAAATACATTGTGAGTGTGAGATTTGCGGCAGAGCTGATGGCACTTTGTACGCTAAGGGGACAAGATATGGGTACTCCCGAGTTGCCTTGGGGCCTCCAGAACCGCGGGTCCGGCGCGTTTCCCACCTTGCGAGGATCGCGTAGAAGAAGTGTATGCAGCCATTATAATGGCGGATATCACACTGGAAGATACCGGGATCCGCTTTACAAGACCCGGTGATAGACCTAGCCCTTTCTCAAGATAGTATTTTGGCATCCATCTCAAGCAACACCGGACTTCCTGGGGCGGTGGACCGCGCACAATGGTGCGTACCATCGGCCTCTCCCAAGATCATCCTGACTCTTTCCTCTTCTCGACCGCTTGCTCATATGCCTCCAAGTCCACATTCCCTGCATCCCAGACCGCAACGGCCTGTACGAAGATGCCTGTCTCATTTCTCCGTTCGACGTAGCCAATCACGTTGATCCATGCCCCCACATCAACTGCTGTGCGTTTTATCGACTCAAGGACATGCTCAATGTTCACGTTCGTGATTTTCGGTGCATCGGAGTGTGGGTAGTCGTGCTTCAAGCGAAGAGTCGCGGTCTGGATGACATATTCATGGACGCTGGACATCATCAGCTGCATCGTTATCGCATCACACCGATAAATATACCATCCCAGAAAGCGGACCTTCGTCCCCGGGGCGCATTCACCAAGTTCACCGAGCAGCACCAGGTTCGAAGCCACGGGACCGTACATTGTGCATGCAATGATCGATGGAGGGGTATGGACCGGCGAAACCTTTCCCCGACGCCAAGAGACGCACGTGCGCACCCGGACTAGCGCAATCGACATCATACCCAACAGCCAACTTCGTTCCACTTCCCAGGCAACCCCCGAACCTCTACCCGCCACCAGTTGTCCGGCGCACTGCACCTTGAAAACCCTCTGGATACCCTATACACAGTACTCACTTTACACGCCAAGACCCGAACCCGCGCGACTATCATATACATTCCGCCGTCGCGGCCCGCCCCACCTTCCCAACAGCACCCGCCGCATAACCTATCCTGATTGTCGTCGCCACCTTTTACGCACGCCGACCGAACACACATCTCAGTATCCATAATGTCTGGCTGGGGCTTAGGCTGGTTCGGCGGCGGCGCGGCTAAGAAGGATGCGCCGAAGAAGGCCATCCTGGGGCTGCGATCCCAACTTGAGATGTTGAACAAGCGGGAGAAGCACCTCGAGAACCAGATGCACGAACAGGATGCCCTTGCGAGAAAGCATATTTCCACCAACAAGACTGGTAAGCTGGGCCGCTTCCCCGGCCCAGATCGGCTGGCTAACTGAAGGCGATAGCGGCGAAGGCAGCACTCAGACGGAAGAAAGCCTTCGAGCACTCGCTCGAGCAAACAAATGCACAGATCTTGACCCTAGAGAACCAAATCTATAGCATCGAGACCGCGAATATCAACAAGGAGACACTAGACGCAATGAAGAACGCCGGCTCCGCCATGCAGCAGATCCACGCGGGCCTCAACATCGACAAGGTCGACGACGTCATGTACGCCTTCCCTCTCCCTCTCCCTCCACCCCTCTATCTACTCTTCTGCTAACATCTAACCCCAGGGAAAACCTCCGCGAACAACAAGCCATCGGCGACGAAATCTCACAAGCAATCACCTCAGGCGTCGCAAACAACTCCATCGACGAAGACGAGCTTGACGAGGAACTCGCGGAACTCCAGCAAGAACAACTCGACGAGCAAATGCTCAAGACAGGAAACGTCCCCGTCGGCGACAAGGTCAGCAAGCTCCCCCAGGCACCCATCTCAGACGTTTCCCGCAAGACACCCGCGCGAGCCGAGGAGGAGGACGAAGAAGAAGAGCTGCGGAAGCTGCAGGCTGAGATGGCTATGTGAGGCATATATATAACGCTGCGGGAGCGATATTGGTATACGGCATTTGTGAGTCCCGCGTTTAGAGATTGGCTCCTTGGAGCGCGGAGACGGGTGGGCGAACTGAGAAGGTGGCATATGACGTGACATGGCATGAGTCTTGCGTTTTGAGACGTTCTGGGCGGGAATTGGCGTATGGCGCGTTGTGTTGGAGGGATCTCTACTTCTTTGTCTTCTACTACTTTGCTGCTTTTTCTGAAGCATCGACTGCGATACTTAGACGTCTTTTGAGGGCGATGGAGCGGGCTGGCTGGATATACCTTGCAAATGCACAACATCTTAATTGTTCACATGTGAATGCCATCACGCGGACCTCCCCATTGCAGTCACACATGCACAATGTCCTCGGATTAGGACACGTCCTACAGCATTTGGGTCTAACGTCCCCCCCTACGTAACGCAAAGCACCCCGTACCGCCAAAGATTTGTCGCAGAAGCACCTTGCCCATCCTCTGCATTGTATACTGTGCCAAAATAGTTCTAGTCTACTTCTTTTAAAGATTCTCCTTAAGCTACTAGCTAGTTACTAGAAAAATACATTAAGTTTACTCGTGCTGTTGCTCGTTCTTTCTTTCCCCTTGTTAACCGCACTTGCTTATTACGCTAACAACAATACAGCAATCTATTAAATATTAGAATTTAGGGGTTCTAAGCGATAGCTCTGTTGCGCAACTACATATCCCAAAGCTTTACAAAGATATAGATTAGGGTATAATGCGCTCTAGATTTATCCGTGTAAAGGGTATCCTACGTATGATTTTGGCCGTTGCACCAGGCGGGTCTAGCGCGCTTACATTATAGACCGTATTGTATCCCACAATGGTGACTGGTATTAGTTTCCGGTTCCTGCACTTCGGTTATTCTGCGCGCACGGCCGCTTAGAAAGGCACTTACTAAATGAGTGTTAGCGCTTTGCTGAGGCGATACATGTGGCTTAGAAAGTGGCGATATCATAAGCTGTGCCACATGTACCTCTACTCACCTATTATCTATACATTTCGAAACATCTACAAGGTCATAGCCGGAGCGGCTCGGCCATCCTCCCTGCTAGCGGTGGCAACTCGAAGTACCATCTCACATAGACTGCACCTTACCATGATTTCTAAGCAAACCGTGATATTTTAGCTATGCTGTATTTATGCTACATCTAGCCTGCCGCTTTAGAGACAATCCGATTGCCACACCTATCTCTTGCTAAGTATTATGATGGCCGAGTACAGGTTGCGAGGGCGGCCTCCCAAGGCTGTGCACGGGGGGCGCTCGATGTGCTCAGCCCCGCCCGGCTGACTTGCTCAAGCGAGCGCTTCCAGTTATGGCTAGAGGTTGCGGACCTGAGACGCACAGCAGGACGGGCTCGCCTCTTAT
>MU005585.1:139966-150645 GCA_010405425.1 Lentithecium fluviatile CBS 122367
ATCCCTTTACTATCTCGTCTCGCGAAGCTCTTGCAACATGGCAGTTAGAGGCCATGGAAATTAGCGTGCAGAATAACACATAGCAAGAGATAGGTGTGGCAAGCCGGTTGTCCCTAAAGCGGCAGGCCAGACGTAGCACAAAAACAGCACAGTCAAACAACCGCGGTTTGCTTAGAAATCATAGTAAGGTGCAGCCTATGTGAGAGGGTACTTCGAGTTGCCACCGCTAGCAGGGAGGATGGCCGAACCGCACCGGCACAGACCTTGTAGATGTTTCAAAGTGCGTAGATTATGAGTGGGTAGAGGTACATGTGGCACAGCTCGTGATATCGAGCTCGTGATATCGTCATTTTTTAAGCCACATATGTCCCTGTAAGCCGCTAACGCCTATCAGGTAAGCGCCATTCTCAGCGCCTTTCAGCCACAAGCTGACTGTGCATAGCTGACGTAGAATACGCTAGCGTGGTATTCAGGGCTAGCTGAATATAGTTCTCGCTTCGATCGGAAGTACCAATCAGGGTGGCAATAGCGCATGAAATTCCCCGCCACATCAACGCAAAAGGCTAATACGACTCTGCAACATCATGAAAACGTTCCGAGGCTTGTGTCAAACATGTGACCTTGCCTCGGAGTGGTGCGAGCTACTTGGCGTGGCTGTAGCAGAGAGACACCTATTCGAGATGCGAAAGGTCTCCTCACGAATCAGGCGCGGAAATAGCCATGTGAAGGTAATTTATTGGTAGGAACGAGTGCATACGTTTGCAAGTAGCTAAAGCATAAGACCCGATAAGGGCATTAAATATTCTGAGGTGTGCGTATCACAAAGTATACTTGAGTTCAAAGTACCCCTCACTTTTTGCGGCATGGGGGGTTTTGCGCGACTTAGGGAGGGACGTTAAGTCCCATGACAGCATCTCATATACACCGACACACGCACACGCACCAAATAGCGGTCAATCATCTGTCCCGTTCCATTCGGAATCTACACATACGCTGGCTCAAAGCCCAGATACCCAGCCACCCAACCATAATCATATCCTCATTATACTAGTACCTGTTCAATAAACCCAAAGCTAGCCGACTCAAAAGACAGAAAAAGACGAGACAAAGCACCCAAAGACTTTTCGTTGCGCACTACGCGGGTATCTATACTCGTAGCTAGCCCGAGACGCCAGAAAGCCAGAACGCCAGAAACACCAGCTAGACCTGTAGAATTGACCGTGTAAACCAAACGCAAGCAAACCCGGCTCTAAGTCGAACAGCCGTATACAACGCGTACATTGCATCAGCCTATAACGCGTCTATTCTAGGCCCCTTTGCCTTGGGGGTGACGCCTCTGTTTTGGACATCTTAGCTGGCGGAGCGTCCGTAGACTTTGCTGCATCTTGAGCACCGCTCGCTGTGCCCTCTGGTGCAGATGCAGTAATATCTGTTATTGAGCGCTTGACTGGCGTTCCGTTCTGCACAGCCGGCGAACCAGGGACAGGTGTTAAGGGCTCCACGCTCGGTCTTTGCGTCTGTACATGGGCGGGTGTCGCAACGGGTATAGGCGGAGCGGGAGCTGAAGACGGTGGTCCAGCCATATTTGGCATGAACTTTTGTGGCTCATTGGACGGGGCCGTCTGCGCTGTCGATGCTGGGTTGTTTGGAACCGTATTTGCGGCGGCATCAGCCGCGATTGCAGCAGCCGTCGCGGTAGTTGTAGGTGCCGTTTGTACATTCGCTGGAGCTGGAGCTGGAGTACCATTTGGCTTCGCATCGTCTTCTTGCTTAATAGGCTGATGTGTAATGCGGAGACCTTCGAGGGTTGGTATTGTTTTTATGGACACCAACAGGTTCTGCTCCTGGGGCGTCAGAGTAGATGCTAACTCGGGTGTGACATAAGCCTTGATTGCATTGTCAACCTTGGCATCTTCACCCGGTTCAATCCTCGTCTGCAAATACACTGTTCGGAATGCCTCCAATTGTCGAATGAGATCCGGGTTCGTGGATAGAGGGTATCGACCAGAAGGATGCGGGATTGATGGAGCGTCATATTGACTCGGTTGCCCATGGGCTTGCGTGTGATGCGCATGAGCGGCATATCCTGATGTAGATGGTGCTCCAGAATAGCTATGGGGCGATGGTCCGGGAGGAGGATAAGGTGTGTATGCCCGGCCAGGGGTAGAAGCGTAAGGACTCGGGGTCGGACCTGACGTTACATACGGACTGCCGTATCCACCAGCTCCAGTGTACATAGCCGAAGTTGCCGGTGGTGCGGTTGTAGGGTACAACACACCATATTGGCCGCTTGGAGGCGCCGTGGAGCTTACCGGAGGCGTTTGAGAGGTAGGTGGAGGGTATGGCCTTGGCGACATTTGGGTTGGCGGGCTGCCTGCGGTGTTGCCGCCCGCCCATGGCGATGCGTATGGCGAAGGAGCGGGAGCCGTCTGTGGTGCTGCTGGCGCTGATGAGCTGGACGCGCGAGCCATACTCGGGGGAAGTCGCGGTTGTACAGCCTCAACACTAGGCAACGGTCGGGGCACGCCATTCGGTGGGAGACCGTGGGGAGGCATGCCTTGGTAATAGCCCGGCTGTCCGTACGGAGGGTACCCGTTTGGCGGAGGATAATACCCTTGCCTTTGCGCATTGTTGACCTGTGGCGGGCTGACCTGCCTCTTCCTGCGTTCCTTCTCGATGGAGACACTAGGATTGATCCTCCACATGTAGCCTTTACCTTCCTTGTCGCCCTTGACAAAAGCATCGTGTTGTCCAAGGTTGTGCCGCACGCTTGACTGCCAACCACTAGTAGTAGTCTTGAACTTGTACCAGGGGTAGTTCTTCTCTATGTAGTTGTATATCTGCTGGAGGTTCATTTGACCAGTTGTAGCGGACGAAATCGCCTCATGGATGAGAACGACATAGTTCGATGTAGGGCGTTGCAGCTGCTCTTCAGTGTAATCTTCGACCCGCATTTCTGGAGAGGGCGTACGAGCGGGCTTAGCAGGTTTAGGCTGCTTCTTGTCGCTCGGGGTACCCAGGCCATCGCCTTTCTCGGTCGATTCTCTGATGTCGTCCTCCTCGCCGGCATTGGACTCTTTGCGCCGTGCAATCTTAGGCTTAACGATTGGTGGAGGTAGTTCGGTAATGTCAAGTCCCTGGGCCCTGGCCTTCTCGATCTCTTTCCCTTGCTTGATAAGCTGGGATCTCTGTCGTTTCGACATGAGTCCGTCTTTTGGAGGTCTACCGGGACCTTTGCGGGTCGGTAGTTGTTGACCAATGAGCGACTCAGGCAGGCCATATTTCGCGACAACCTCTGCGCTGATGGTACCTTCGCCGAGGTCGATCCTATCCGCACTAGTAGAGTCGGGGACTCTCACGGAAACTGGGCTACCAAGCATGCCATGTGGTGTAGGTTCCGCCAGCTGCTCCTTGGGAGGGCTAATGGCCTTCGGAGTCTCGCCCTTGGGCATCTTGGCTGGTGCCTTTGTGGGCTGTTTGGCAGGAGCTTTGGCAGGAATTTTGTATGCTTTACTCTTCTCCTTGGGGAGCTCTTTCTGAGATTCTTTGGCCTTTTGTTTGGCCTTCTTTGGCGGGGGCTCTTCTGGCGAGGGTTCCCGCACAGCTTTCCGCTTGAGCCCATGTCTATGGCCGTCCTTGTGCCCGTGTTTCGAGGCCTTTGGCGGCGGCACCTGATGCTTATTCTTGAGCTTCAACTTCAGGCTTGGCTTCGGTCGCGGGGCTGGACTGTAATCGTCTTCTAGATCATCCATGTCATCATCTTCGGGAATACCGTCATCTTCTGACTCGAGATCGCTGCCCACGGGGTAATGGTACACATGACGAGGGTTGACGCTCAGGTCTTCGCTACCCGAGTCATCCATGTCTTCGCTCTCGCCCTGACCGTTCTCGAAGCTGAAGCTCATGGGGCGAGACTGCGAACCAGACTCCTGGCGGTTGCGTTGCTCCTCGGTCAATGCTATATCGGGGAGGAAGAAGGTCATCTCGACCATGCCGATGGTGATGGTGTCGCCATGGTTAAGTTCGACACATGTACCTTTCGGCAGGAAGTTATCTTCATGATGTAGGCCATTCGAACCCAGAACTGCAAGACAGAAATGCCCGTGGTCGAAGTCGTAAAAGATCTTTGCATGCTGTCTGCTAATGCCCTTCGGACCCCGGAGGCCGGTCCGGTCTACGATGTGCTGAGGGTGAATTGGAACGATGGGGCAGTCGTTGGGGTCCTCTGGAACGTGGCTATCAAATGTGTCGGGCGCCTCCGGAAATGCCTGCATTATCATCTCCTGGGGAGCATGGTCTGGCTCCGGGCCCTCCTTGGGCAGCGATCCGGAACTGGCGAGAGAGTGAGACGCGATACTTTGGCGGCGCTGCTGGTACTCCATAGGCATCATCTCGACGGGCGCGTTGACGATGCCGCCAGCCTCGCTAATGACGCTGCGAGCACCCGCGTGTCGCTTTCTGCGACCATGCAGGAGGGCCTGCGCGCGCTGTTGCTCGCCCTTGGCCTGCAGCTGCTCAACCTTGGCGAGACGGCGCATGTCCTTGTGAGCGAGGTGCACATTGCGGCCAAGGATGATCTGGTACGTGTGCATATAGTACGAGCCGTCGTCGAACCGCAGGCGCGCAAAGGCGCTCAGCTGCTGCTCCGCCGTCCCTATGTTCGAGTAGCCATTCATAGACATGTCGCCGTTCATGACATAGTCGGGGGCCATGGGCTCCATGTGCATGTCAGCGGGTAGGGATATGGGGGCGTCCAGGCTCGGCATGGTCGTGGCCATCACGGGCGGCATGGCGAAGGCGGTGCTCGCGGGGTCGAGCATGGCACCGGCGTCGTTGGAGACGGCAGCGTTGAGGTCGGGTGCGGTGGCTGCCATGCCGACGGGGGCGCTGGGCGCATCGGCGGTCGCAACGTCCATGGCGGCGTGTTCGTCGGGGGGAGGCGCGATCGTGTTGGGCTCGGTGGTGGTGGCATGTTGAGCGGCGGCATCTCCTGGAGTGAGCGCAAACAGGTGCTCGCCAGGGGCTACGAGCATGCTGCCGTCGCCATTGTCGAAGTCGAAGCCGGCAAAAGAGAGGTTGTTGTACTCTGCGCGCTGTTAGCATCTGTGATCGCCCGAGGTCAGCCGCTGCACCGCCAGCAGCGAGCGTGCGCGCGCGACCTAGAGGCCTACCGGAGCAGTCGTGGCCCGGAGCAGGAAGCGCAATGAATTCGGGGGAGGGTGCAGGCGTAGAGGCAAAGAAACGTCGCGGTCGCAGGCCTGCAGTCGTCGTCGTCGCTGCTGTCGCCGCCGCGAAGAAGCTTGCGGCGATTGCCGGCCTGTGTCCCGCGCACGTGCAGCCGCCTCGCCTCGCCTCGCCTTGGCCCCCGAGTCCCAGCGCGGAGATCATCTCGTACCTGGCAACTCATCGAACATCTCGTATCCCGGCGTCTCAAGCGACGACGCCCACGGCAGCTGTACCGTTGTCTGCATGCTGTGTTAGGTGGACTTCTCGAGTGCAACAGTAAGTGAGGGTGCGCAGTTACCTGCAGAGCCGCGAGGCACCAAGTCCTGTCAACCACCTGGGAGGCTCCCACGGTTCCCTTTCACTTGGACCCTTTGGACGCTGGAGTACGTTAGTCAATTGCTCTCGTCTGAACCCGTTGCTCAGTAAGATTGAGGTTGGAGCGTCCAAACGCGCCCTGCACACAGTTCATCGAGCCACAGTCCGCCTCTTTGCCCGGCCAGTTTTCCGTTCCTGGTCAGCGCACTGTATTTGGCGGATCGCGAGCGCTTCTAGGTCTGCAGAGACTCTAGCCAGCATAACTCTCCCTAGCGCATTGCCTGGAGATGGCACCAAAGAAGAAAGGGAAGAATGTATCACCCAACAAGCCTGCGCCGACTCATACCTCCACAAAGGCATCGCCGCCCAATTGGCCTGCGTTCACACCACTCATAGTAGAGTCAGACCTGGCGCTGCAAGAGGTCATGCCCGGTCAGATTGTCACCGTGCCAAACTTCTGGACGGCCACACTCTGCAGGAACTACGTCTCGTTCCTAACATCCTTGCCGCTGGTATGTAAATTTGAGATGACTCAAAGGTTTATACCGCAATGTGCATTCGTCATAATACAGCCTCATGTCTGGGGTATCAGGCACTAACGCCCTCTGGATGAGCTTTGCGGCTGACATTGTATCCTCACTTGCAGACCACAACGCCCGGCAAGCCCAAAAGGGGAGAAGCGGTTCGCATGAACGACCGCTTCCAGGTTGATGATCCCGCCTTTGCTGAAAGGCTTTGGAGCGGTACGTAAAACTCAAACACGTTGTAGAATTTGCACGATGAGGTGCATCCAGCCCGCAGGACAGTGTCGCTTCTACCCAAGTCAGCGGGCACTGACGCCCTTCTGAAAACTCTTTACTGACGTCGAACCCCTAGGCACCTCGCTCAAGAATCTGGTACTCGGTCTTGTTGAGCAAGATGGTCTTGGCATGAGCCCCGTCCAGCGAAAGGAACTCTGGGGTGGCGAAGTAGTATGCCTCAGCCACGTCCCTACAGCTTCGCACTCATTCACATGCCCCAGGTCGGAGTCAGTCCCAACATTCGCATCTACCGTTACTCCCAGGGCCAATACTTTGATCAGCACTACGACGACTCCAACAATGTGACTATCCCTGGATCGTCACCGGTGCATGCTCGCACAACCTGGACGCTGCTACTCTACCTCACTTCACCAGCGACTGGATGCATTGGAGGCGAGACTGTGTTCTACCCCAACCCTCCGTCGAAAAAGAAAAGCAAAGAACCCCCCCCTGCGCCATTCGTCGTGGACTTGGAAGTGGGCCTCGCGTTGCTGCACCGTCATGGTGCGCAGTGCATGCTCCATGAAGGGCGCGAGGTACTACAGGGCGAGAAATGGGTCATTCGCAGCGACTTGTGTGTCAAGCGTTAGGAGATCTAAAACTCGCTTGTGTCAACCATATGCGTCTTGGGATGTCAGATCACATCTCGGGATATTATTGAGCTCTCAAAAGATTCCATCAATAGACGCTTTCTGCGTTTGAAAAGCCAGCCTTAAGGGCGGTATATCTGGAGTGTAGTCAAGGGAGCATGGACTTCCGCCCGCAGTCCAGGAAAGCCCCATTCATGAGCACCGGGCAGGTGTACAAGAACCGGCTATCCGGCACCCGACCATCCCCGCCCATCGCACCTCCCCTCTCCTCCCATCCGTCACCCAAAAAAAACCCACCAGTGGAGCAAAAAGAACCGATCCCCAGAAAGGGGATCGAACACCCAACCCATCCACTACGCCATCGTTCACAAGATCTTTTCGGGACCGTGGTTTCCCGAAGATTTGCACACGTCTGCCTACTTTCTGCCATTCAGCAGTGATGCCTGGCTAGAATGTCGGACGGCGGGTTTCAGGGTGGTGCTTTTACGAGATTGAGGGGGATAGTGGTATATATGCATGCATGAAAGATGTAAGAGGAGACAAAGAAATGCGACAGGCTGTTGTGCGTGGGAGGGGCGAGTAATGGGAAGGGACAAAGGAGTGTTCGAGTTGGCGTTGGGGGAAGGAAGGGGACGAGCGGCACACCACAACCCAATTCTAGCAGATATTTTTTGCATCAACGAGTTCCGGGTATGTTTACATAGGTTCATCATATCCTCCCACACTTTTGGACTCACTATCTCAGCAGTATCCCAACATCTCAGCATCATAACCCCTCTCCTTCCCTGGCCGCTCCTTCCCCTATCGCACCGTCCTCCCCCCACCCTTCCCATGCCCGCAAACCCCCACCCCCCAACGCCCAAAAAGAATTAATCCTACACAAGAGATCTAATACGCACGCCTCTACCACTCGGTTCTCATAAGATCTTTTCAGCAGCGCAACTCCCGTGGATACAATGCGAGTGCCTACTTTCAGCCCAGATGATTTTACCATCGAAAGCTCGATAAGGCTGAACATAGACGGGCGGGTTTCGGGAGGTGTTTTGCAGGAACAGCAGTCGATCATAGTATGTATACCTTCATGAAAAGGGGGCCTTGGAGAGGAGAAGTCGAAAAGTCCTCTAAGAAGTTGTCGCGCGTTGACTGGATGGGCGAGTGAGGCTTAGAAGTAACGGGAAGGTGCGAGGAAGGTGCGAATGGACATCTAGGGGAAGGAGCGTGGACGGGCGACACTGCACAATCGCAGACACCCACATGTCAGACAGACATTTGAATATATTCTCGCGAGGCTCTTCTAGGTATGTTCATAAAATGTATTTGGCCAAATACTCTAAAGCTCCACCTGAGCCAGAGCATCCCTTCCGCTCTACACGCCTGCCGTCCTCTCCCTGTCGCACCTTCCTTCCCTAATTCCTTCCTCCCTGCTGTTGCCGACAAAGCAAAAAGAACCCCTCATAGACCAAAAAGAACCGACCCGGGATCCGGGATCGATCACCAGTCCCATCCACCACGCCCTCTCCTCAAGATCTTTTCGGCCTCATACTTCCAGCGTAGATATCTACGGCTACGAACGAGTGCCTACTTTCAGCGCATTGTGAGGAAGTGCACCTTTACTCGCGCTGAATGTTGGGCGGCGGGTCTCAGGGGCTGTTTTATGCGATTTGGAGAGCGAAAGTCATATATATGCATGCGTAAAGATGGATATGAAGTGGGAGAGGGGTAAGGGATTTGAGTAGTGGGTCTGTGGGGTCAAGGGAAAATGGGAAGGTACGAGGGAAGGTACAAGTGTGCGTTTAGGGGAAGGAACGGGGATGAGCAGCATAACTCAATTCAGTCTCTTAAGGGACAAACTAAATGCCTTTAATTCATTAAACGTAAGTCTTTCTACATGATTCCCACTCTGCTAAACTATATCATCTCCCTGCCGAAGCTGCATCTCAGCTGTTGTTTCTCCCAACGTCATCAAGCCCCCCTAGCCACATCACAACTTCCTTCCTCCGCCACGCCATGCGCCCTCCCTCATCCCGCATCCACAAAAAGCCACATTCACGGCCAAAAAGAATCAATCTCCAACAGAGATCGAACACCTGCCCCTCCACCACACCGTCTCCAAGAGATCATTTCAGCATCTCAGGTTATACACCCACGGCAGATACCTACTTTCAGCAAGCTAGGAGGGACCAGAGGCCGGCATCCAGCCTACCCTTGAACCTCGGCTGAACTTTGGGCAGCGCGTTTCAGGGTGGCATATTTTGCGGGACTTTAGGCATAGGTGGTATATATGCTCAAGAAAAGAACATGGGGGTGTTGGAGAGCACGTATTTGTGGTGATTTGGGCGGTTTGGTGGGTAAGTGAGGCCAGGAGGTGATGGGAAGGTGCGTATAGATGGGCGAGGCGCTCAAGTCAGTGCAGATTTCGCTCAGGAGGAAGGGGCGAGGATGAGAAACATAACGCATCGCACCCCTCTATGCAAAGGGTTCATTAGCTTCCTGCGCCAACAACGGATATTTCTATTCTAGTAATGTTTATGTGACATGTTCCGGCTCTCCGCATCGCCAACACACTGCAACTCCGTGTCCAGCTCTGCCCCTTCCCCGTCGGACCTTCCCTTTCCACCAGCTACCCGCGAAAACAACAAAACTCTTCAAGCGAACAACAAAGAGAATGACCGCAGACACAATTCTGGGTCGAACTCCCAGCTTCCCCCAACATCATGCGTTCCTGTAACTCTTCGGCAGCTCGTCCGATATAGATGTCAAACTATTGTTGCTACTTTCAGCGTAAGCATTGTGCATTGACAATGCTCTGGCTGAATGAGGTTAGCGGATGTAAGGTTAGTTAGGTGGTCAGGGTTTTATGAAGGGATTCTTGACGAAACAGATATATAGAGAGGGGGTCGTTTGGAAGAATGACGGATGTGAGGTGGAGGTCCACTGAGTGCGCCGCGATGCGGGGCGCTTCAGCTCGCACAGCTGAAGAGGAAGGTGCAATCCATAAGGTGGAGTTGTGTTGATTTGCGTGTGTTCGGTTCGAGAAAGGGGAAGGAGCAATGCATCTCCACCAACCCATGTCACCATATCTTCTGAGCCCGATATCTCCCCTAGACAACATATACGCGAGACCAATGCCTCTTCCAGACAATTCCCAGCTATAGACACAAATGTTCTTCAACGAACGTCCTGCGCTCCTTGTGTAATATGTTGATTGATTGCGGTTGGAAATCTTTGGCCAATGAAAGTCCTCTCCAAAATCTTGGAAACTTACAGCTTCATATCTTGGAATTTTAGTTGTAAGATATTTTTCTATATAAACTCGGTTTTGCAGAGCCAAAGTAAACACATCCATGGCGACAAATCTGGAGCAGCATTTGAATCCGGGGTTCGCAATTTTCTTTTAGCATTTGTAAAAGTTAAGTACGAGGAAACAAGTCTACGACCGGCACAGAAATCTCCACACAATTGAAATGTTTTCAATTCCATCATTAAATATCTTGGGGGGTTTTGGTAATCTTTTCTTAAGTTACACTTTCAGGCCTTCGTCCTTGCCATTTTATTCAACCCGTCTATAGTCTATTTCTATTCCTGCCGGGTTCCGTTCCTGCTTCTACTGCCTTTCTCATACTCATCATCTCACTGAATTAGTTTGCTTCTTCCAAGTCTTTATCATCTCACTCCAACGCCAGAATGCTGACTCAAAGAGCTGGATGAGCCACTGATCGATCTGGTCGGAACATGAAATGTTCCTCTT
>MU005585.1:150745-182591 GCA_010405425.1 Lentithecium fluviatile CBS 122367
CCCCCCCATCCCCTCTATCCACGCACCAATCTTCCCTCCCCTTTATCCAGCTCAGCCACCGACCCAAAAATCCATACCTCCCCCCAACCGCAGGAAAGGGACTGACACATGAGCAGTAAACCTCACCACCCACCCCCTCGCATATCCTCCCCTCGACCCGATCTCTCTATCCCACCTCAAGCCCCGCCAACATTCTATTTCTCAAGATCATCCACTCTACACCCATCCACCGCCCAGCCCCCGACCCAAAACTACACTATCAACGACTGAAACACTCATACGTCCACTGTGGACCCTAGCTAACGATGTGACCAAACAAGGTACCATGTCATTCATCATATGATGAAGGGCAGAGTCGAAGAGGAGTAGTATTGTGACATCTCAAAAACACCAGCCAAAGTTTCAGCAATAGCACGACCAAGATCCAACCTGGATAAGAACCCCTCCTCATTCTAGAGCTACCAAGTCCACTACTACCTACGACACGCCAGTATACCAACAACCTTCCACCCATAACCACATACTCGATCCAGGGACCTCCGACTTCCTGAGACCAACATGAAGTCCATCCATCCCATTCGTACACAGCTCACACTACATTCTCCCTTCCAATCTCATCCTCTTACTCCTCCTCCGCATCACACTCCCGTACCAGAATGCTCACACGAAGCAGCCAATACATCACGTTGTTCCTTTACGTCCGACGGCATTAACATCTGAACCCAGGTATGTGAAAACTGCTATTTCGTGCTCGATATCCAATATCTTTGAGTCGAGTAACGACAACAGATGAAGATCGTTCTCTATCACGTATATCGCGCGTGCTGTAATATCCTGACTGCTGTCTTACTAGACGTTAGGTCGAACAATGTGTTTATAGTAATGGCGGCGAGACCGCAGAGATGAGACTGAGCATTCAGTTAGCAAATAAGGAGAGAAGGCATGGAAGCACGCAAGCACGAACACGAAACCCACCAGAGTTGAATCGAGTTTGTAATATCTGACAGATTGAGTAGCTACCAAAATCTGGGCGACATATCAGTCAGACAAGTCACCGCACAGTCAGCTATCCACTCCAAATCTCGGAACCGATTCCAATATGCCTTGACATATCCCGAATGTCACAATATTCCGCCTTTTCATCGCCTAATTATCGTGGACGAATACCGTGTCGTGGCTGGAGTAGCATACAGTATGCGTCCGGTAGATCCCGAGGGTCTACCATCCGCCACTGCCGTTAGCCCAAGCCTCCTCTCCACCACCATTGGTAGCGGGGACAGCATTATCCCAATCTCCAGATGCGCCTCCAGCATTAGCCGGGGCCGCGCCGTTGTCCCAGCCACCACCCTCACCGCCGTTGCCGCCCTCAGCAATTGGAGCCTTGCAGCGCTTGATGGTATGGCCCATCTCACCACAGTTGGAGCACTTGACCTTGGACCAGTCCTTGGGCTCTGGGCAGTCGCGGGAGAAGTGGCCTTGCTTCTCACAGTTACGACAGGTGACCAAGTCGGGGTTGCGCGGCTGGTCGCACTCCTTCGCCATATGGTCCTCAGAGCCACAGTTGCGGCACGTACGGGGAGGACGGGCCTCGACGTTGGGGCACTAGGGAACTGTTAGTCTTGGTCTGAGAAAAGAGAAATGGATTACTTACGTCACGCGAGAAATGACCGGTTTCGTTGCACTTGCGACACTCAACACCCTCAGCAGAGCGAGGCTCCGGGCACTCCTTGGCGTTGTGTCCCTCCTTCTTGCAGTTCTTGCAGGCGTATGGATTGACACGCTCTTTCTTGCAGTCGCGGGCGCGATGACCTGGTTCCTGACAGTAGATGCAGGTGACGACAGGAGCAGTATTCTCTCGCTCCACCTGGTCCTGCTTGCAGTGCTTGCGGACATGACCGAGCTCCCCGCAATTGCCGCAGAGAGGGACGCCGCGATCATGGACGAAGCCGGCAGAGGCGAGCCGCTCCAGGTTTTCATTGGGATCTGCGGGCCAGCCTTGAGCCATCTTGGCGCGACGAGGTTTAGCGGTGATCTGGATGGAGAGAACATACTTGCGCTCAGGGTTGCCGATGAGGTCCACGATGGTCATGTTGGGGGCGACCTCCTGCTCAAGGGCGATAAGGAAGATCGGAAGGTTGTCCTGACTAAAGATAGAGGCATGATTAGCAAGTGTCTCGAAAGGGGTGTCCGCACGGCGAGATGCTTACCGGAGAGCCTCCTCGACCGCGACGAGGTCGAAGTCGTCATTGAGAGCACGAGCGTACGAGCGAAGGCAGACACGGAATACGTCGAGGTCCTTGGCCGTAGCAGCGTCGACGAGCTTAGTCCACGCCTCCTCAGCGTCCATCTCAGGAACGCCGGTCCAGTTGACGATACGACGAGACTTGCAGTCTACTGCCTTGTGACCCTCCTGGTCGCAGAGCTTGCACTTCATGGGATTGGTGGGGCAGTTGCGAGAAGAATGGCCCTCGACGCCACAGGAGTTGCAGGTGCCGGTAAAGGGACGCTCGACACGCGGGTTCGTGCAGTCGGCCTTGTTGTGTCTGAGAAAATATCGTTAACATCGAGAGTATGGAGAGGAACGAGCGGCACTCACCCGACCTCACCGCAGTTATAGCACTCGCCGGTCAAGCCGCTGCCCTTGGGCTTCTGCGGGCACTCGCGAGCGAAGTGGCCCTCCTCGTTGCAGCTGTCGACAGAGTCAGCGCGGTCAGTCGCATCAGTTGACGGATACTCACATGCGGCATGCTCCACCACCACCGCCGCCGCCTCCAGCGCCAGAGTCGCCTCCAGCATCCCATCCGGAGCCACCACCGGCATCAGCAGCGCCGCCGGTGTCTCCACCGCCGCCCCAAGTGTCAGTAGCAGCGCCTCCAACATCGCCGCCGTTCCAAGCGTCGGTACCTGTAAGTGTGTCAGTGTCGTCAAGTTGACTGCACGCGAGCTACATACCGGTGTTCTCCCAAGACATGATAGGTATTGAAGTCGAGGTAGGTAGACTGAGGTCGAAGTTGACGAGAGGAAATACTATTCTGCGCACGACGGTCGCTGTTAGCAAAGGGAACCTGAAGGTAAACGAGCTGAAAGAATTGCGGATGGACTCGCTGCCTCAGCAGAGGAAGGTGCGGTCTTCGCGGATCGTCAAGCTCACCTAGGACTGATGTCGCTGCGTGGCTTGTCGAAGCGATGCCGGCCAAGGTAAAGAACAGGCTCAGGCTCGGGCGGGCGATTTTATTTATGAGGACGATATCCTTGGGCTTGGCGTTTAGCAGCGCGTTGTTGACCTCGTGACTGTCGCTGTATATATGGCAGGCGCGGTGAAGAGCGAAAAGTTGTTCCGAGCCGGAGTGAGCAACGAGGTGAGAGACGGTGGGTTGGAAGCTAAAAGAAGGGATTGGAACTGTTCGAGGGGTCAGGCTCTGGAAAATGTTGGGTGAGCGCAGAGGGATGGTGGTGAAAGTGACCGTGAAGGTAATTCGACCTCTCTTCGGCTGACAGGAAAGAGGACGACTTCAATGTGAGCTACCGGAAGCGAGGCGCACCTGCCCGTTCGGGGGACAGCTAACACATGAGCTCGAAGATTTGTTCGGATAGGATGTTGAAGTTCGTGAGACTGGCTCGGAGGCGAACCAGTCGCCGTGAGCAGATTGTGCACCTTCCTGATACATACCGCAATGTTCGTGGAATTCTGATATGGTAATCCATATTTAAGAAGCAAAGGAGGCAAATTGAAAAACTGAGACACAACTGGGGGGGGTTTGAGGGGGAAGCATCACGACACAAAAGGGACGACAGTATTCTCAATCCGTGTGCCCTCCGCACCTGAAGTCTAGCAGCACAGGACATTAACATAGCTCATGACGACACGTAAGAACTCATGAAACCACAACCAAGACAGGACGAGAATGAAGAAGCAGAGTTGAAATACCCTATACTTATCCACACGCGTGAGCAGACCCTTCTCGCCGTGCATGCAATACATACTGGTATCAAGTCGTAAAACTCGTCCGAGAAAGTAGCAAATGTGTATCCTGTGACAACACCAGCAAGACCACGGTATTCAAACCGCCTCAGATACGGATCGGCTGTATACCAATCGTATAGCGCACCACGCGCTGTGTAAAAGGCCGGGACCAATACGCCAAACGCCTGTTGGTGCAGAAGACGAGCGCACGAGCAAAGCTTACACACCACGGAACTACATATTGTTAGCATGTAATCTTTCATGTCGGAGACGAGAATTAAACTCACCATCCTAATAACCAAATACCACATAGCTCCCACAAACCTAAACGCACTAAGACCCGCCACACTCCAGAGTATGACCGCGAGATAGATCTTCGCGGCCTGATCCTCCTTTGCCTGCTCCTCCTCAGGCGTAGAAACGGTAACCTCCAATCCACCGCTCTGTAACACCGCTGCCGTAAGCGCCAGGTTACAAAACATCCAAAAGAGCACCACGCCAGACCTGAATCCCTTGTAGTAGTCTTCCTGTTTGTCTTGGGGCGACACGTCTTTCGTCGGCTCCACGTATTTGGAGGAAAAGACTTGGAGCTCAGCTTCGTATTGCGTGTTGAGATCGGCGTCGTCGGTAGGGGCCTGGATTTCCGCTTTACCGTCCGCCTTTGTATTGACGGACGGCAGCTTTTCGGCTTTCGTGTCGCCCTTTGTACCCCAAGTGATGTCGTGCGTGTTGCAGAAGGCGTAGACGTTGAGGATGTTGATGTAGGTCGGCGTCATAAGGATGTACTGTATGAGGCAAGTGAACATGTGCCAGGGGTCCAAGAAGATGAAGGATACGATGAACCACATGAGGTATGTCGAAGCCAGCGATACCACCAGAGTGAAGAAGATTGTGTCCTTGAAGATGTCGCTGACGTTGAAGCCGCCCTTTGCGTTGATCTGCGTTTGGACAGACCGTACGGTGATGAAGATGGATGCAAACATGAGGTATGCCATGATAACGCACCAAAAGTACACCATGCTCATGTACCACTTATTCGACCCCTGTGGCCGATTGCCAAGCGCGAGGATAAAGCAGGTGATCAGGACACCGATATACAGCCATTCGAAGGTGATGAAGAGATACTTTCCGGCCGAACCAATTGCCGTGGCGAGCGAAGCAGTCAGAATGCGGAAGACCAGGAAGAAGTTGCCGAGCGCAAACCAAGCGAATAACATGCTGATAGTCTGGTAGAAGAACTCAACAAGGAACATCGTCTTGCGTACGAAAGAATGATCGCTGCGAAAGATGTCGAACGAGTGAGCCAGAGCATAAACAGCAGCGAAAAAGGAACCGTTCAGCCATCTTCGTCGCTGGAGAATGAAATCGGCCATTTCCACAGGCACATCAGTCTCACCGGTTGCGGATTTGACATATTGAAGAATCCAGTGGCAGTTCCTCTTCGAAACCAACTCGAAGCAGAGAATACGATCTTCGGCGAGGTACATGTTGGCCGTGAAGATACCAGCGTTGGTGCCGTGCATCTTCTCGCCGAGGAAGTACTTTTCGAGAGGTCCAGTTCCGGTCTTGTCGTTCTGCAGCGCGATATAGCGATAGGCGGAGAAGGCTCCAGGAAGCACGGAAATGAAACCAAAGGCGGATTCGAGAGGCTTGTCCAGGATGTTGCTCATCTTGTACTCAAAGTTCTGAGTCGCCACGAGCGGGTTCAACAGCTTCTTTCCGTGCACCAACATAGCCTTAATCTCACCACAAGCGCCGGCGCACATGGGCTCCAAGTCGAATGCCTTCCAGAGCTGGTAAATGGAATCCTTTCCGGGTTTCGTTCCCGCATCGATCAGCACACAAATGTTGGGGTCCAGGACAGTTCCAAAAGCCTGGAAGAACCATCTGTGCGAGTTGATCTTCTTCTGATTCTTCTCCTTCAAACAGAACAGCATCTGGACAGGCGTAGTTCCTTTCCTGACGCCCACCACGCCCTTCTTGATATCGAGTGTCATCTGCGTAGTGTACTGGAGTCGAATTAGTCATCGTATTGCTAAACTTGGGACGCACATACCTCGTAAATATGCGCCGTCACGTCTTTGCCGTTGACCTGCTGCTTGGCAATGCCGTCCTGATACACACCCAGACCGGCTAGCACGGCGCGCGTTCTCGGATTGATCTTAGCACGCCCATCGCTGACGACGCATACGACGATCTTTTTCCAGGCGTCTTTGCCCCACGTCTTACTGTTCGTCCGCGAGTTCATGTACTCGATGTTCTTGATCACACCAGTCATGGTCCGCGCAAACAGCTCGTCCTCCTCGTTGTACATGGTAACCACGATAAACAGCTCGGTATGCCGGGGCTTGGCGAACAGCTTCTGGCGCAGCGTGAAGCGCTCCGCATCAAAGTCGGCCGGATCGCACGTGGCGGCCGAGTACCGCATGTGGGTGAATTCGTCACGCTCTGGGGGCTGTGCATGCGGGACCTGGTTGAGCAGCCGCGGCGGGATTGGGCAATCGAGCACCAAGTTGCCCTTGAAGAGCTGCACTTCTTTGACTGTCTTCCACCGTTTAATGGGTGCCGGGCTAGGTGTGGGCTGCACCTCGTCCTGGAACGGATTCTCAGGAGCCAAGCTGTCGTGATCCGCATCGTGTGGGTCCGGGCCGTATGAGTTTGCGCCCTGGATCATCGGCCTCCTGGCGTCCTCGTCCTGCCAGTAGTGATCGGGCTGCGAGCCATAGGGCTGTGGCGTCTCGTCGTGCGGTGAGGGGTCGTACGGCTGGTTGTAGTATGCATCGTGATGCGCCTGCGGATCGAGGGAGTAGTCGCTGCCATGGCGGTGCGGTTGCGGGTGGTAGTCGTCGTCGCGGTAGTCGTTGGGGCCGTAGGGGATGTTTTCTACCGAATACTAGCTGTTGTCAGCTCCAAGTTATTCCCCAAACAATGCGCAGACATACGCTGGGCTGCAATTGCAGTCTGTCTCCTGGCGTCCCCGGACCCGGCCCAGGACCCATAGGAATCTCCAGTGGCCCCGGCTGCGATCCATATCTGTCGTCCAGCTGGTAGCTCTGCAGAGGATGCCCGGGGGAGGGTGTGCGGCCCGGTCGTCGCGGGTCCATTTCGTAGTGTTCGTCGTCTGCGATGCGCGGCGATTAGTTTGTTTACTGGCGCAACAGGTGTAACGATAGAGGGGCGAGCGAAAGAATAATCAATTGCGCGGCGGGCGAGCCGTGGGGTGCGCAGAGTGATTGAGGCGTGGAATGATGTCTCGCAGCCGGGCCGTGCAGGTGCATCCCGGACAGGCTGTGCAGGCGTCGTAATGCTAAGCTTCACAGGAGGCAAATGGAGAAGACTCACCAAGGCGATTATAGCCAGACATGATGGCGACGGCACGGTTTTGTTGCTGCGCCTGCGGAACCTCGGGATAAGATGGGGCCTCCTTGACAATAGGCGGGAGAATGATATCACACGGCTCTTTCTCAAACGAACAGGCGCGTCAAAGGGCCAACGAAGGTTGAAACTCGCTTGGTGGTCGAGATGATCCTCGAGGGGATGCGATTTCGGGCTAGGGCGGTCGGTTTCAGGTAGACCTGAGGAAGTCAAGTGGTGACCCGTTGTTTACCCCAGCAACGGCGATAGGTTGCGCAGTGGATGGGCGCTACCAAAGTGCGCAGGATGATGAAGATGAGGTTCAGCGCGAGATCTCACGATGGGGCCCACTGTATACAAAAGCATGCCAGCACTCAGCCGCGATTTTCCACAATCCTCAGCGTTTGCCAGCCTGAAACCTGGACAGCCTGCCGCGTGCATCTTACGCTTGGTGTGGCGCCCGCCGCACCGCCGCATTTTGTGCCCACTCAGCGTTGCGCTGCGTAATGCCGCTGCAGCAGACATAAATATAGATCCGATATGATCTCATCCGCAACGGCTATACGGCCGAACCATGCGACTGCGACACAAATTCACGCAGTGATTCTCGCGCGACTCTTTGATGATTCTGTTGTCGTGCAGTCTCCTTGAGCCGGATGCTCGCACAAATGTCAGCAGCATCCTCAAGCTAGTTTAGCTGCGCAGTGCGGCTGAGGAAGGCGTTGCTCGAAAGAGAGTGTAAAAGCGAGCTCTAAGCCAGAAGAGAGCAGTCAGGCTCGGCATGGCTTGACAATAGATTGCAGGTGAGGCTGACATGTGCATCGGAGGTTTGTGGGATTTAGTGATGGCCTTGCCATGCGAAAAGGAAGTCAAGCCTGGGGTATAGCTACAGTGGGGTAGCCCGTTCGCATCAAACATGCCTATACGGGGTAGATTATGAAAAATCTGTTTGAATAGTTTGTCAACTCGTATCGTGTCTAGTAATTGAAGTCTATCAGGGTATCAAATCATCCATCCATCGTCTCCTCTATCCACAATGCCACCCCCTCAACCCAATTCCCCCTTCTCCAACCTCTCCAAAAAAGCCTTCGAAAACCGAACGCACTGCTCAAATGCCACCGCAAAACCCTCCTTTCCCCCATAATACGGATCCTCCACGACCTCCGCGCCGCTCCCACCCCTCCTCCCCCCAAACTCGCCAAACAGCATCACCTTCCCCACACTCTGCTCCCCATTCCTCTTCACCCACCTACTCCTCAGCTCCCTCAGATCCTCGAGGTTCTCATCATCCATCGCAAAGATGTAATCGAAAGCCGGGAAATCGGTCGCGGGTGAGAACTTGCGCGCCGCGTGGCGGTACGCGGTGATGCCGTTTTCGCGGAGCGTGGACATGGTGCGGGAGTCCGGGGATGAGCCGACGTGGTAGGCGCCTGTGCCGCAGGAGTCGATGGTGCCAATGAGGGGGTGTGGTTTTGAGAGGGGAGGGGTGCGCGTGAGGGACTGGAAGACGCCTTCGGCCATGGTGGAGCGGCCTGTGGGTTTGTTAGGTGGGTGGTGAGGGGAGGGGGAGGGGAAGCGCACAGATGTTGCCTAGACAGACGAAAAGGACTGAGACGGGCTTTGGGGAGGTGGTGGTGGGCATTGTGGAGGATTGTGATCCTGCTGCTGCTGCTTCGCCGGCGGTCATGGTGGGTGTGAGGTTTGTGGTTGTGGGGTGTTGCGGTTTCGGTTTCTCGGTGCCAAGATATGAATATACGGAGCGTTCCACAGGCTCTCTCCACAAGACGTTACATCAATTGTACGAAATTTTTCGAAAATGGAGGCGATCCCTTCATTTATCACATTTGCTGTATACTTATTACTGTTCCTAGGTATACCAGGCTACTTCCTCTACAAGAGGGCGACAGCAGTCTCGCCGCAACGCCCCCGCGACCTAAACTTCACCCACGACATCGTCCCAACAGCCTACAAAGCCTTCACACGTGTAGAGCGACACTACTTCCTCAACCTGCCCTTGTCCACCAAACGCGTCTTCTGCGATGATGAGGTCAAACTTAGCCAAGTGAGCTGGTGGCCGGCCGCCCATTGTCGCTTCTACTTCAAATTCTTGCTCGTGCTGAAAGAGCTCAAGCCATGTGTGCTTTTTGCCCACTACGAACTGGAGGGGGTGCAGGCTTGCGCGCAGTTGGTCGAACGGTGCCTGAACCCAATCCTGCAAACGTATGATCTGGAGGAGTACGGTTTCGTGTTGAGGAAAATTGAACATGCCGTGCCCACGGAGGTCCATCGCGGATTTGAGGGTGGGTGGATTTTCGCCGATACGCGGTCACCGAAGTGGCCGCTCGTTCAAAGCGTGTTTCTCACGCCCCACCCCGGCGAGAGACAAAAAGAGTTCGATGTGGCACATGCGCTCGGATATCCTGTGCTGCGCCCTGGCAATGAGGGAACGATGAGGCTCAAGGATGTGACGGAGGCGGAAGCGTTGCGGAGAGCTACAGGGAAGGGGAAGGCAATATGCTGTGTTGAGGTACTGGAGTATTTCTCAAGAGGCGGATACGAAGACTGTCGGGCAATATTGAGATATAATGCTCTTGCTACAAGGGCAGGAAGGGAGGTTGGGACAATCATTGAGATTGCGGAGAACGACCACCCGGGATTTGAGAGATTTCATGCGATGGTCATGGCATCGTAATTGGTTTGGATCTACTGTTGTACATATGATAAACATATTGTACACGTAGTATACAACCGCTACACCCGGTAGCTCTGGCTTCCTTTCAACAACTACCATTTTCATCATATACATCTCATGCCTCGCTAGCCTAGGTGGTATGTGCCCTCGTAGCGCGCTGTCGACTGCTATTAGCGTTCTTACAGTACCGTTCCTGCAGTATATTCATCGTCTCTCAGGGCCAGGAGACGGACGTTCCGCCACGAGTTATTGGTCTCTGAGAAAAGGCTCTGGGCATTGTATAATACACGATGATGTACATGCCGGTCATATCGTACGTCGCAAGTGTCCGGAGATGAGTCGTACGCGCCCTAATTCTTCGTCTGCCTCTCAAGCTCGCGTAGTCGCTGCACAAGTTTCTCGCGAAGGAAAGGCGACAGCCCAAGTCTAGAGCAAGTTAGCATGCTGCCCACATATACCCCAAATGATGGAAACCCTCACATTCCCTCCCTCGTGACCATGCGATACGTCCCACTGTCCTGGTAGTTCCCACAATCTCCAACAAAGTTGCCATGCCCATCAACCTCCACACTCCCAAAGATATCCTCCGGCCACGCTATCCGCCCCCAGTCCGGCGGATTCCGCTCGTCGCTAACGTGTACCCATCCGCCCCGGTTTCCGCCGCCCATGCCACCTTGATGGCTCGCACCGCCCGCACCATCGGCATTGCTACCGGTTGCGCCGCCGAGGTTGAAGCCGCCGGAAGAAGCGTAGACGGCGGCTTGCTGTTGGACAAAAGGGTCTTGTGTTGCATATAGACCCAGGACTGAGTGAAGAATGGGGCGGAAGGACGGGTTCTCGGCAAAGTTGGTGGAGGTTGGTGGGAGGGATGTGCTGGTTCCGAGTGCCAGCTCGAGGTTTGGAGGATCGGTTGGGAGGAGGGTCAAAAGAGAGCGCGTAGGATCGAGTGGGTGCTTGAAGACGTACTACACCGCGATTAGCCTTTAGATGATGTGCGCCCGTGTAATTGCTTACAATATGCTCATTCTCCGGGAAGGTTGATACACTCCGAGACCCCCGGAGAAAGAGTGTAGGAACTCTGCTTGAATTCGTGACGCATTGTGCTGAACGGAATATCGATCTCGCCAGCATCTTGGAAATTTCTATGTACAAAAGAAGAATCACAAATTGGGTCTCAATCGATCCTCGGTGTAAACGCGAGCTCCATGAATGATGACGAATATTTTGCGACCGGAGTCCCAAGCTCCTAGCTACCCGCATTCGCTTAGCGCTACCCAGACTCACCATGCAACACTGCAACTGACGTCGACAACGTCCAGACTTCTGCAGGTTTCCACTCAAGCTCAACATTGAAATTAATTCTTCGTCTCACATGCGTGGACTGTCAACATGCAGAGCCACCTCCTAATCCATCACTAGCGCCACCCCACCGAAACGCGAAAAGTTCTCGTTGACGAATGAGAAGCCAAACGGGTGAGGTCCCTACGCTACACGAATGTCGGCCGGCATCGGCTGTAGGTCGGTCGCGGCAATATTATAGTCACCTCAACTTTCCGCCTTCTTTTCCATGACTCTTCCTGGGAGACTGAAAATTGTGCATCACGCTATTCAGGTCTAAGTCTTGACAAGATGGCTTCAGATGGAATTGAATCAAGACGAATGGAGAAAGAGATATCCGAGACCGCCGCAGATGCGCCTAAGCAGGATGATTTTCATCAAGATGTTGAAGTCGGACCGGATGCGATCGATATTGACCGGATAGAAAAGGTGTACAGGTTAGTGCCCATGCGCGGATCATGTTTTCACTCATGCTAATGAGGACGCAGCAAGCTCGACCGACGAATACTGCCAGGTACCAATTCACGCGACAGCTTTTCGATCGGCATACTCACCACAAGTAGCATTCTGGGTTCTCTACTTCCTCTGCTCCGCCATCCGATCCAATGTCGGACTCGCCCAGACCATGAACTTAGACGTGGGCCACGACCTGTCTTCGGAACTCAATTTGACGCCCAAGCAAGTGTCCACGGGTCTTGCATTGTTCTACGTCTGCTATGTAATCTTTGATTTGCCGTCGAACTTGGTCATGTCAAAGCTAAGTCCACATGTCTGGATGAGTAGAATCGTGACTGGCGTGGGTATCATTGGCGTTTGTTTGACGGCTATGAAGGCAGCATGGAGCTTCTAGTACGTCTCGCAATAACCGTCAATTGTGTCAAGATCATTGATGTGATTTAGTCTGCTGCGATTGCTCCTCGGTATCGTTATCGCTGGCATGTGGCCCGGCATGTCATACTACCTTACCCTCTTCTATCCACCATCACGAACCGGCAAACGCATCGGTCGCTACTTTACCGCTGCCCAGGTCTCCGCCGCCGTTGTCGGCCTAGTTTCAGCTGGCTTCCAAAAAATGGATGGCCTAGGCGGTTTCGTCGGGTTCCAGTGGATGTTCCTGCTTTACGGTCTTATCGGAACGCTGGTCGGTATCTCACTCCTGTGGTGGCTTCCGGATCGTCCCCTTCCTCCTGGTGAAGTGCGTGATCAGACCGGATGGCGCAAATACATTCCCCAGAGCAAACCCGCTCTGACCGACGAAGATGCGCGTATCCACTACGAAGACTTGACACGTGTGTACCACCGCCGCGTTTGGAACATGAAGGACTTGTGGAACGTCATCATCGACTGGCGTCTCTGGCCGCTTGTTATGATGTACTTTGGTGTTGTGGGTGTCGGAATTGGAACGCAGAGCTACGGCACGGTGATCATCCGCGGCATCAACCCCAAGCTTACCGGCATTCAGCTATCGCTTCTCTTCGCACCAATATGGATAGTGAGTAATTCTCCAGACAATCTACTTATTTCCCAGCTGACAAAACTAAGATGGACCTCATTGCCATTCTCATCGTAACTCCCCTCTCAGATCGCTTCCATCACCATCGCGCTCTCTTCTTCAGCCTCGCAGTCCTCATCCAAATCACTGGCCTTTTGGTCACCACCTTCGCTGGCGCGGGCAACTCCTGGTCCCGCTACGGCGGCCTTCTAATGGTTGGATTCGGACTCGGTCCCACAGTCCCCATATGCATGACCTGGACGAACGAAATCTTCCAGCCGCGCCACGGCGAGGTCGGTGTTGCCGCCGCCTCCGCCCTCGTATCCGGACTAGGCAATCTGGGTAGCATTTTGACAACGTATGCGTTGTACACCGGATGGCCGGAAGACGCGAAGGGACCGCACAAGTATCGCAAGAGCAATTTGGTCATGATTGGCATTTTGTGTGGGAGCATACTTGCAGCGGCTGCTATGGTAGTGCTGCTGAGGCTGTTTGGCAATGATAAAGGGAAGAAGGTCAGTAGTGCGAGCTCGACGAATGAGGCTGGCGATGGTTTCATTGATGGGGCGGCGAGGAGGGAGGTGCAACAGCGGGGTTTGGGACGGATGTTCTGCTTTCGCTGAAGCGTGAGAGCGGTCTTTTTTAGTAAAGTTGGAATGTGGTCGGTATTTCGATTGTGAAAAGGACAGGATGTATTTTTCGTCTTGGGATCTGTTTGAGCTAAAAGCTTTTCTGTCTGATCAACTTTGACCTGGACACTAAATATCCCACACTTTCAGTTCAGAAAGCTTACCGATCGTCAGTCTTAATTAGAGGTAGTTAAGATTATAATGCATATGGTCGGAGCAGAGACGTGATGCTGATTAATATCAAAAGTACTAATAGCATTCGAGCTCTAGTATCTTTGTAGACCTGGATCCGATACAAACAGACTATTCTAGAGTATTACGCGTTATTAACGACGCTACCGTGAGTGAAGATTGCACGTACGGTACATGTTTTAATGTTTTAGCGAATACTAAGATGAGACCTTTAAAGGTCTCGGACAATGTTTCCTTGTATCAAGACCAGCTGTTGTCGTGCGCTTCACCTCCAGTGGCTGCTTCTGCAAGTAGCAACACATTACATCCCAAAGCGGGTCGTGCTGTGCCGCAACCACCACATCCAGCCTTCTACTCCTATCGCTCGCGAATCACCACGATATGTAGACAGGTTCTCGATATTTCTGTTGTCGACAACCCTCGTTTCAGTTTAAAACTCAACAATCAAGACACAAAGCGGCGAAGAGGGTGGTATCCCAGTCAATATGTACGTTGCATTTTCCACGCCGCAAAACCTCGCGAGTTCATCCTATTTCTCACGGGCTCTGTGGCGATTCGTTTTGCAGTTGCGAACTCTATGGCCGCCGCATTTTTCGTTCTATTTGCACTGCGCAAAGCTGCCGCCCAACGTCACCGCATCTTCAGGGCAAGGTGTCTACTCGCCATATAATCTCCTTCAGCGCCTAAGTCCAAGTAAGAGGAAACGTCACTCTTAATCTTTCTCATAGGACATGCTACGCCCATACAACGCCTTGCAGAATGGCCCCAACAAGGACTCTCAAACCCTCTGCCACTTCATTCAAGATTACCAAGGTGCAGCGCGTAATTGAGATGAAAATGCAGAAGTAGCTGTTTCTGTCACTTATCAGAGGGCAACCAACTCCACAACACCTCGCCTATTCAGTCTTTCGGAACAACTAGATCGAACGCTTTCCATTCTGCAGTTTATCCTTCTTACTCTATTCTTCCTCTCTCACTCAGTTTACTCTCTCGCTAACTAACAATAAACGCAGCAGCCTCGCCAAACCCGAACACCTCCCTCGCGCACCGGATGCAGCGACCATGAGCGATCCACTCTTCTATTATACGGTTACAGAGGCCTATCCTGGCATCTACAAGGACCTTAGCACTATTTATCATCAACTCAGAGAACTTCTAGGAGTTGTTGAAGTGAGCCAAATACGTCAATGACAACGGCTTACAGTTGGCTCAGCGGTCTGTACCAGCTACTACCTCTCAAACGATCGACTCGGAGACCGAGCCCGCGCTTGAGGGTCGAGAGGAAGACCCCGGCTATGTATCTGAAGATCCTAGTTATGTTGCCATCGCAAAGAATGAAGACGACGAGAACGAAAAGAATGCAACGATAAAGTTCATGAAAGAGCTCGTACCGCCAAACTCGGCCATCAACTATATCAGACACCTCAACCGGACTGTCTATGCTTGGGGAGCTTTACAGTTAGATGAAGATGCTTTGAAAAAGGTCATCGCTCATCCAGGAGTCGCGGAAGTGTTCAAAGACTCGTTCCCAGAAGAAAACTAACTTCGTGGGGTGTCCTGTTGAGCCCATGTTTACGAAAGCGGAGGAGGAGAAAGAGATTGTAGAGGAGCCGGGGGAGCAGGAGGAGCCAAACCAATGTACTAGCACCGGAGAAACATTCTGTGTAGGTGACTAGATGATTTTGACGTTACATGTAAATTTTCAGGTTACGATTAGGCTAATTTCTAATACTACTTTCCTACAGACCTGCTCGACATGATGCTCAACTCCCACCGTAGAATCAACCATTCCTTCTCCAACATGATTATTGAGTGAATACAGTAGAAAGAAAATAGCGTCTTGATCAACTGCAAAATGGACATAATGTCTTCGTCGTCTCTTTAATGAGCAAAAGTTCCATAGCCGAGGGCGCAGAGTGATGATAGAAGACATCCAAAAGGTCGGATTTTGTAAACCCCAGCGCGCGCATGTGTACCGCATCGTACCAGACCCAACATCGTGCGAGATGTACTGTACGAAACCGCATTGCGCCTGAACATGCGATATCCTTAGTATGCGAATTATCCATCAGAGATGCACCTTCCTAATACATGCTGTAGGCTAGTCTAGGTTGCATCTGTCCGCACCAGTGCGACTGTTATGCCACGACGCGAAAGTGCTCCTGTCGCGTTCCTTCGTGCCATACCCTCTTCAATGCTTTTCTTCAAGGGCCAATTGTCTTGTCCGGAGAAGGATGCGCAGGGATTATGGGCTTCTTGGCCCATATTTGGGGGCCAACGCGAGGCTCTGTGCCGCTTCTGCATGATCATAAACACTCCATCTCACCTCAATGGCTGGTCAATCCTTCGAGTTCCATACTCTGCATCACCCACCTCGATCTGATTCCAGGGCTCCAGCATTGAATCGGCCAACATGGACGTCGACAACCCCCGCCGCCACACGGCTTCCCGTAGAGTTGCCCGACATGATACTCAACTACGTCGTGGGAAATGAAGAGGGGCATTGGCGCATTCTGTACATACCCTCCCTTCGTCTCCACACACACAATACCCAATGCTAACGCAATATCCGCAGATGCGGCTCCCCTATCCTGAAGGCCCTGCATCTCGCGTGTAGGTAGTTCGCCTTCCTGCTCCGCCTCCTAGATACCCTTTTCTACACGATTCAGCTCGTGGCGGATCCCCACCACCCCGAGCTCGCGCTGACGACTGGCTTGAGCGCCATCGCGCCGGATGTGAGTCATATCGTGTTCGTGCCCTCGAAGTATATTTGGACTTGTGCTAAAGATTTGTTCGAGGAGATTGTCATGTACATGTCGATGAAAGAGGTGTTGGGGAACAATGTGCTCATTGCGGCGCATGGGTGCACGTGGCTCGGGTGCACGTGGCTCAGGGACACGCACATGGGCAGCAAAACAACATCGTGAGAAAAACATCTGGATGAGGGGTTCAAGAGATACATGGAGCGGGCAAATGCGATACGCGCTGCTTTCGAAAATGGAGAGGTGCAGAAGGCATGGGCGCATGCCTTGAAGCGGCCAGCGTCACCGCATTTACGGTGAGGAAAAAGGAGTTTGGGGATGTGTCAGCGGTCGAGTATGGGGAGCAGACAAAGGGGAAGAGTTGGAGGCAGTTGGGATGCGACGTGTATCCGCACGAGCACAATGCTTCGACTCTATCCCACCACGAGTGGAGATGCCGGATGGCCCAGAGTCCGGTCGGCGATGCGCTGTTGAATGCGGCCATTGCGAGTCTCACGGCTGCCGGATCAACTGTTGCGCAACTGGATATCAATTGCGTGCTCGAGATGGAGTGCATGTGGGCCTTCGAGGGGCAACCGGATGGACTCGATCTGTCACGTCTAGACACGCTACTATTTCACCCCGAAATGGCAGGAATGTCAGAACATCTAGAGTGGGAAATAGATCAGTTTGGCCTGAGAAGAACGTACAAAATAAGAGCACCCCTGAAGCTCCACCCGAATCACGTTGACACGCGTTGTGGAAATGCGATCCTGGCGCTACTCAAGCCAGGCAAAGCGGCCCTCAAGCATCTAGAGATTTTACCTGAGTTTACGAATGGATGGCCGCTTTCCTGGCCGGTCCTCTACCCGGACAGATTCGCAGACGAAGTCATTGTGCTCCCTGCGCTCGAACGATTCAGGACATCCGCAGAGCTCCACCTGCGCAATTTCAAAGAATTCATAACCGGCGCCGAGAAGCTCACGCAGCTCGAGCTGGAACTACAATTACCTTCGTTCTGGAAAGTGGTGCGATCTCTGGCGGGCTATCCGTCACCATCCTTCTCGTATACAGCTGGAGTTTCACGAGATACCGATCGGCGATATAGCGGAGTGGAGTACGTCGCATCATACGGGCGAAGACAGTAAGTCTGATGAGGATGAGGACGACCTATACAATAACTCAGATTACGAGCTGGAAATGTATCTGTCGAATCGGGGGAAGTGGGAGGTTTGATGGGTTGGGGAGCGATGAAGAGTACACTAATTCAGAGGCGGAGGCGACTGATAATGGAGGCTGGAGTGGCCCCGGCAGCGAGGACGAAGAAAAAAGCGAAGGGAATTGGGGGGAAGAAGAGACGGACCGTCCTGATAAGGAAGAAGTATAGCTAGCAAGCTGGACTCGGGGTGCATAGCCCGTTCGCGTAACTAGATGATACGAGATGCAATGTACGTAAAAGCGCAAGGCTGAGAGCCCACCCCTGGACGGCGAACCTCATCGTCGGAGGCAGATGGACCCGGCACACGGCATTGGCCACGCCTCACCGATGGAGAAATTGCGTTTACGATGGGCTTGTGAAAAAGTCCATGGCGGGCGGTCACGAGGCCTCGTCGCGTGGAGTGCTTTACATGCGAGTCAGCACCCTGCTGACGCAGGGCAGCCGGCGGGAACCAGGGCGAACTTCAAGCTGAAAGCGTTCGCCAGGCGTTCGCAGATCGCTGTAGATAATTTTTTGCGTCCTTGCAGGATGGAAATGTGCCCGTCGTAGTGATGTCTGCTGTGCCGACGTCGGTTGGAATCGGGTGCACAGACCCGCTACAGATTGTGAGTCGTTCGGTCGTTCCGTGAGGGGCTGCAGGCGCAGGTGGTCGGCCTTTCACAAGCCGCCAGCATCACCGTCATCTGCGCGAACAGCTGCTCTCCCTCGCTGCGGTGCGAATCTTGACGCCCTCCCCGTCTTCTTGCCTTCCCGTCCCATCCTTCCTGCGCCCATCGACGCATTCCTCTGCCCAGAGCACTATAATTACTCCTGCGCCCCACCATCCATCCACCCATCGCCTTCCACGACAATCGTCCCCCCAGCTCGAGCCCCGCTGCGCGCTTCACCGATCGCTCCGCTTCGTCCTGCTGTCCTTCCACTGAGCGCGCATATATAATCACTGTGAAGACTAGCAGGCAGTCAATGGTGGGCTCCCCAGCGCTTCCGTGAGTGGGGCAGTGTGTACGTCCTAGGGCGGTCTACACCACGGTGACAGCCCGTCGAAACACGGTTGAGCGCCCCAGCAACCCGGCACGTGGCGCCGTAAGTCGGCTTCACCTTTTTTCTTGCTATTTTCGGGGGTGTGGTGATTGTTGGAGGCTCAACACCGTGCTTGAGGGAACCACATCCCTAACACCCTCCTCCACTCCATCTCGCCTGCACGTTTGTGGACGTCACTAACTTTACATACCTAGAGCTTCGCCGAATCCACCGCTTCAACGTCTGCGACCGCTTTCTATACACCTCTGTAAACACACGTCCTCCGCCTTGCACATCAAATCCCTCCATTCCGACACCGCCCACCATGTCGGCCGCAATCGACACAGAGGACCTGGAGGAGCTCTCCATCTCCATGCCGCCTCCGCGCCGCGCCTCTGCCAGACCACAAGAGTATCCTGCCACACCGGCCCAACCGTCGTCGATTCTGCAGGAGAGTGCGAGGAATACGCGCGAATCAAAGACCAGCCAGAGGCTCGGACAGTACACGATTGTGAAGACACTGGGTGAGGGCTCTTTTGGTAAAGTCAAATTGGCTACACATGGAGTCAGCGGACAGAAGGTGGCACTCAAGATCATCAACCGGAAGAGGCTGGTCACGAGAGACATGGCGGGTCGGATCGAGCGCGAGATCCAGTATCTGCAGCTGCTCCGACATCCGCACATCATCAAGCTGTGAGTGGGCACCCTTTACGTGCGGCAGAGCAACGCTGACTCCCACAGATACACGGTAATCACCACGCAAACGGAGATCATCATGGTCCTCGAATATGCCGGCGGCGAGCTTTTCGACTACATAGTCAGCAATGGGAGACTGGCCGAGGACAAGGCGCGCAAGTTCTTCCAGCAGATAGTATGCGCTGTGGAGTACTGCCATCGTCACAAGATTGTGCATCGAGATCTGAAGCCGGAAAACTTGCTGCTGGATGACCACTACAACGTAAAGATTGCTGATTTTGGCCTGAGCAACATCATGACAGACGGCAACTTTCTCAAGACTAGCTGCGGCAGCCCCAACTACGCCGCGCCCGAGGTCATTTCCGGGAAGCTGTACGCTGGCCCCGAGGTCGATGTGTGGAGTTGCGGTGTCATTCTGTATGTGCTCTTGGTAGGACGACTGCCGTTCGATGACGAGTACATCCCCACGTTGTTTAAGAAGATCGCTGCGGGTACCTACACCATACCGAACTACCTGTCACCTGGTGCCGTCAGCTTGATTAAGAGGATGCTGATGGTGAACCCGGTGCACCGAATCACAGTGGCTGAGATCCGTCAAGATCCATGGTTCACCAAAGACCTTCCGTCGTACCTCGTTCCGCCGCCCGAGGATTTTTACGACACGGGCGTCGATCCGAACAAAGCCATTGATCCCAAGAATTTGGCGCCATCGCAGCCCGAGGCCGTCGTACAGAAGCTACACGAGGTGGTCGTCGGGAAGCTTGGAAAGACGATGGGTTACGCGAAGCATGATGTTCAAGAAGCATTGGCGCGCGACGAGCCAAGCGCAATCAAAGACGCCTACTTAATTGTCCGGGAGAATCAGATCATGAAAGAGAACCGTGAGTCACCTGCTCCAAATTCATTTACACGCTCACTACCGAGATGCCCAAGTGTCCCCTGGTTCGATGTCTCCTGACACGCTGGTGGTACAATCTGTTACCCCATCATAATATCGCAAACCGCCTTCCATCTATGTTTATATGCTAAATAATGATCGGCAGCTCTTTTGACAAACGAGAAGAATCTCCAGCCGTTCTTAGCGCAATCGCCTCCCACACATGACAACTATATGGGCTCGATACCGCAGGCTATGAGCAGCAGTCGGCCACCGCAGCCGCAGGTTATACCTCCGCCAGCTGCAGATCATGAGCGCACACGGCAAGGCTCGACATCGAGTAGTCAGATCGCGGCCGTTCGTAGTCCCATCAGCACAATCGGAGTTTTGCCGAGCAGCACGCCTGAGTACCACAAAGCATACATGAAAGGTCATCCGAAGCCTCCACAGCGCCAGCAGGAGTTTGAAGGACCGCCTCCGGTCGGAATGTCTGAAGAAGAGCGAGCTACACAAGCGCGACGGCTGAGACCGAACTTTAGGGTCATACCGGATCAGAACAAGCAACGACCCGAGCCGATGACCGCCTTGCCCGCAAAGAAGCCGCGACCAACGAAATGGCAGTTTGGCATCCGATCGAGGAATCAGCCGGCTGAGGCTATGCTAGCTATCTTCAAGGCGCTGAAAGCTATGGGTGCTGATTGGGAGGTGCCTAAGATTCGCAAAGCTGGTGGTCGAAGCGGTTCTGGAAGTCCGAGCGGCTCGCACGACTCGAAGTCGCCTCCGCGCTCAAGATCCCGCGGTTCATCAATATCGTCTTCTTCCTCGCAAGAAGAGTATGCGGGGTCCGATGATGAACAGCGTCACGAACTCCGTATCCGCAATAAGGGCGACGACGAAGGCCAGCCCAGAGGTCGAACGCGGAAACACTACAACGCCTCTAACGACTGGGGTTATAGCATTCCTGAAGACCCCTGGGTTATCAACGCTCGCTTCCGCAAAGACGGCATGTTTCCGCCCGGCGTCCTGCATCCCTCTTCCACACACTCCTCCCGCGTAGACTTGCAGGATTCGGGCCTCCGTCGCCGCAGCTCCACCAACACGTCCCTCTCCTCCCTCAATCACGTCGATGGCATCACATCCATCACTACCAGCCCCGAAACCAGAGATCGCGCAGGCTCGGCAGCAGGCGACTCCACCGCAGGAAGCACCTCGCGCTATCCGTCGCCCGACGAAGCTGTCTACATCTACATGTCGATCCAACTGTACAGCATCGACCGCGACTTCTTCGTCGTCGATTTCAAGTGCGCGGGCTACGAACGCCTGGTGTCCAACCTCGTGCGCGAGATCAAAGCGAGCTCGACTTCGTCCACTTCCATTTCCCAGCTCGGCCTCAACAATAATAATTCGCAGCATCAGGATGGGTGGGATGATGAGCAGGGGGTTTGGAGGAGGCTGGGTGAGGGCGACTTTGATGAGGAGGTGCGCAGGGAGTTGAAGGAAGGGGAGGGGCCGGGCGTGGTCAGGGAGAGGACGGAGGAGGTTGGGGCGGGAAGGAAGGAGGGGGATAAGAGGTGTACCAGTCCGTTTCCGTTTCTGGACGTGGCTAGTACGCTTATTTTGCAGTTGTCTGGGGAGTAGTGGAGGTGGGTGGTTGGTGAGCGTTTGTGTGGCTGAGATTGAGTGTTCGGTTGGGTTTGGGGTGGTGGATTGTAATCGTGGTGCGTTGAGAGGTCTGGGTGCGTTGCTTCTGAGGACCGTGTTAGGCGGACCGATACGCCTTGCTCTTGCATAACGTATTTGTGCTTGGCTTGAATGTGGCGATTCATCTGGGAAGACTGAAGTGGGAAAGATGAGGGGGCTTGGGGGTTTTGGCCTTTGGCCTTTGTTTCTGGGCTTGGGCTTGGTTTTGGGCTTTTTTCGTAGCTTCGATTGACACGACTATTTGGTAGTACCCCGGCCTTTGCGAAGGCTTTCGGGTTTGGGTAAAGGGATTATTGGGGGGTTATACCTAGGCTAGTCTCTTGCTAATCTCATTCCGGGTCCCCTTTCCTGTTCCTATCTGCCGATGGTTAGCTTGGCTTGCCTGGGTTGATTGGAGATCGTTGATTGGATGAATCCGGGATTGTCATTGCTTCGGCTTGCTTCGACGCTGGATTTGCCAAAGTGCGATCCACAGTGTGTACGTTAAACCCATCATACTAGCCATAAATACCACACATAGAAGAACGAATAAATAAAAGGCAATCCGGAAATGGTCAAGCCCTGAGAAGTTGAGATCACCCCATCCCGTTCCATGCATTATTCTATGCTATCACCCTACGCCGCCAACCGTATACGTACGATACGTATACCTAAGCCCTACTTCACCCCTCCCTGCGCGCAACGACTTTTGATACAAAACCCGCGAAAGGCGTACCTCCCTCTGCTGCAGCGCTGACAACTACCCCTCCCCCATCTATCATACAAGCCGCGTCTCATCATCAACCCAAAAACAACGCATTAAAGAAAGAATTTTTCCGGCTGCGCGCAAGCAAAATGGTGGATAGATGTACAAGGTTGAAGGAGAAGGAGAAGAGAAGAGAAGTGAGCAAGAAGGGGAATGCAAGTATGCCTCTCCAAAGCCCATGCACATGGGCAACGTGTACGATGGCGAACCGCAAAGACCAACTGAAAACAAAACAACTTCTCAGTCCATCTTTACCGTGCCATACCCGCCCCAGCGCCCAACCCCGCGCCCATAGCCCCCAGCCGACTCGCCAGCTTAGGATACTTCTCCTGCACCTATACGTGCGTTAGCAAACACCCTCTGACCCATCAGGCGCATAACAACGACGTACCTCAAGCTGCGTCCTTGTCGCCTCAGCATAACTCAACGCATTCACAATCTCGCCCTCCGTCCGGCTCAATTCCGCCGCACGCTCAAAGAACTTAAGCGCTTCCGTCACCTTACCCTGCTGCAGGAGCAACTGCGCCATCGTCGCGACCGCAATGTCACATTCCGGGTCGATAATAAGGGCCTTCTGGCACAGCTTCTCCGCTTCACCGAAGTCGTTCTTCCATTGGAAGAGGGCGAGGGCTTTATTGATGAGGGGGAGGACGTTGATGCCGAGGGGCTTGGCCGATTTCTCCATTTCGACAGCCGTGTCGAATTTCTCGATAGCTTCTTGGTATTTCTGTTGGTCGAGGAGGAGCTCGCCGTAGTAGTTGTAGACATCGGGAACGTTGGTGAAATTCTTCATGCAGCGGCGGAAGGTGGCCATCGATGATGCGATGCTGCCCATCTTGTACTGTGTGACACCGAGTTGAATGTGCGAGAAGATGAAGTCCTTGTCGAGATCAATGGATTTCTGGTAGTCTTTGGCGGCCTCGCCGAACTCGGCCTTGATGAAGTGAAGCTGGGCGCGGTGGTAGTAGATATCGGGGTCGTCCTTGTTCTGGGCGAGGGCGGATGCGAAATCGGCTTCGGCGGCGTCGGGATTCGCTTCTGGTGTCAGCTACATGTTTGCTAGAGTTGCAAGTATCTTACCGAGCTCTAGATGCATGCTAGCGCGCTTGATGAAGCTCTGAGTTAGGGAGGGTTGGAGCTCGACGCTCTTGTCCATATCTTTCAGCGCATCATCGTTGTCGCCCTTGAGGTACCTGAAAGTGCCCCTCATGTTATAAGCAAAGGCCTCGTGCTCTCCAAGATCCCCAAGCTCCAGCGCGCGATCGAAGGCGGCTGCTGCCTCCGTGTAGCCCTCCGCCGTCTTGGTGCCCATCGCTCTCAGACCTTTCCTCAGCTGACCCTTGCCGCTCTCCTCGTCCAGTTCCGCCTCGTCGTCGAGACCGGCGGGCGCGGGCTTCGGTCGGAAGCTCTGGAGGTAGTTGGTGACAAAGGTCGGGCTCGGCAGCTTCTTCTCTTTCGAGGCTAGGATGGCCTTGCCCTTCGCTTCTGCAACCTTCTTTAGGAGACGCTCCACGCTCTGCGCACTGGCCTCGTTGCGGAAGCCATCGATGATGCAGCTAGCAGTGTAGTCCAAAAGCGCCTCGCTGTTGCGGTCCACCTGCTCGTACGCGTTCGCCCGTCGGTTCAACGCCTTGACGTATTCGTTGTCGAGGTTGATGGCCGCCGTGGTGTCCTCAATCACCCTGTCCCAATTCGACATGGCATTCCAGCATGCGGCGCGGTTCGAGTAGAAAACGGGGTCTTGTCGGCAGAGGATAGCCTTGCCGTAGAGGTCGATAGCGCGGTTGTAGTCTTTCGAGCCGTAGGCCTTGTTGCCGGCAGCCTTGAGCTTCGCCGCGTAGTCCTTGCGCTCCTACACAGTATTAGACGAGTCATGTGCAGCGCGTGATCAGCATACCTCTTCCGACAGCGCCGCTACACTGCTCTCATCCACCTCCGGGAGCTCATCCTCGGAAGACGCGCTCACCGTCGCCTTCTTCGATTCCGGCTTCGCCTCCGGCTCCTTCGCGGCCTCCTTCTCCGCCCGGTCCTTCGCCTTCTTGCGATCCCTCTTGATCTTCCGCTTACTTGCCGCCGTCGCTTCTGTGTCCTTCTTATCATCTGACAGGTAGTAAATGACGCCTCCTGCGCCAACCACTAATGTCAGGCCCGCAACTGTGTAGACGACGCCCTTGTGCTCGGATGCCCATGATGATATGCGGTCCCAGAGGGAGCTTGTGCCTTGCGGAGGGAGCGCGACGGGGGTGGGCCCGGGGGAGTAGGGGAGCGGTGCTGCGTTGGCCGACATCGTGCGACTCGGATGAAAAGGGCGAGTTCGGATGCTCGCAGGGCAGGAGAGAGATTAGTGGGGGAGGTGGAGAAGGGAAGGACGATAGAAGAGCTCAATGGCAGTGGTGCCGATGAAAGGTGATGGTGCTACACGGCCGAGCTCCAGGTTGTGAAATTTAGGAGATGAGCACGGACTGCAAACCTTCAACGTCATCACGGCAGCTCTTCCCCGACAACACAGTCGGAGCTCCGCGATACCGCGGGCACGAATATGCACGGCGATTGCCGGAGCACTCTATGGAAAGCACACGGCCTATCACCCTCTGGTAATCCATCCGACTGAGGCTGCAGTTCACGCCATTCACCTCTGTTGAGTTCGATCACGTGACATGTTCTTCTCACGATCCTTGCCTGCAGCGTCGCTTGGAAGACAGTACCCGTTTGCAGTACATATAGATACAGTGTCTGTTATCTTTCCACTCATCAAGTCTCAGACCTCTTGCCACGTCTCTCCGCATACCCGACATCGGCACCTGAGCGAATCACAGCATACCACACTTCAAACTCGACCCGTCCTCTGAAAACCATCCCAAGTCTCCACTGCCGTTTCAATATCACAAGCTGGATCGCCTCACGCCATGCCGTCCGAAACATCCTTCCATCTCTTCACCTCCCTCCGCTACGACCCGCTCCTCCTCGGTTCGGACGAAAACTCCCAACCATGGCTAAACTTCATCGCCCCCTCCCCTTTCTACATGCTAATCTACCACCGCGACCGCATGCTAGAAGCTGCGCAGCACTTTGACTTTCACGCCGTGGCCAAGAAACTGGAAGACGGAATTGCCTTGCACAATGACCTCCTTCGCAAAGTAAAAACCTACGTCGAAGGTGGCGAGAAAGATGAACCCCTCAAGGTATGTTCAATGATGAATTGAGGCCGGGAGATGTAGCTGATCAAAGAAGTTGAGGATCTTATACGATAGGGACGCAAACATGACAGTAGAATTCATGCACCTCCCCCCCGTCCCCCTCTCAACCCTCTACCCACCCTCCCTCAACCCGCCAAACAGCCCACCCACACCACCTCATCCCGCAAAACCCAAAGAATCACCCTTTACACCCTCCCCCCTAACAGGCGGCGCCCTTCTCCTCGGCCCCACAGACGCCCTACCCGCCCAAACCTCCACCCAACCCCCCATCCCCACCCCACCAGAATGGGTATTGAAGTTAGACACAGCCCCCACCCCCAGCACCCCCTTCACGCTCCTCAAAACCACACACCGCAGCTTCTACGACGCCTCGCGCGCCCGCGCACTCCCGCAAAACCCTCTGGGCCAAGCCTACACCGAAGTCCTGCTGTACAACGAAGTCGACGAGCTAACGGAGGGAAGCATGACGTCGCTTTACTTCTTCCGCGGGGGCCGCTGGGTCACGCCGCCTGTGGGTGTACCCGCGGGGGAGTTTACTTCATCAACGCTAAAGACCGGTGCAAAGGGGAAGAAGGGCGGTAGTGATCTTGGTATTGGGGATGGGGAAGGAGAGGAAGAGGAGGCGAGTACAGAGGATGAGGGCGAGTTAAGGAGGCCGTTTGCTGGGCGGTGGGGACATAGTGTGAGAAGTGCTAAGGTGGGGGCTGGGGGGCAGAGGGGCACGAGTCGGCGGTGGGCGTTGAAGAGGGGGTTTTGTATGGAGGAGCCTGTTAGTAAGGGGACGGTGAGTGTGGGGGAGGGGGCGTGGGTTAGTAATGGGGTGCGGGGGTTTGGGTTTGGAAGGGTTGTTGGATAGATCTCACGACGCGAATGTGATGCCTTGAGCATGCAGAGGGATGCGATTATGCGATATACATGCGAAAAGAGCTAAACATGCAAGCAACAGAGACTAAACCAAACGAAAATGCGAAAAATCACACAAAACTCAATTTACCTCACCTTCCTCCCCACCCCTACCTCGCCGGCGTGATCCAGGTCACATTAGGCTCCTGCCCAATAATCGGCAAACCACCGACGACTCCCCTTCGGCACCTCATTTTCATCACACCAAAACGGGCTCCCACCCCCACAACCGACCGTACACATGCCATCGGTCCCACACATAAGCAAATCGCCCTCATCATCCTCGACCAACGCCCGCATCCCACAGCTCAAGCAGCACAACCGGAGCCCCAAGCGCCCCGCCCTATTGATGCATAAATCGTCATTATTCGCAATCTCCACCATACCCTCGCCGATGCGGAACTTAGCAGCAGGGAAGTACGTCTGATGGTTCCCGACCTTGTTGAAGTAGCTCCCGTTATCCTTGAAGACTTCGGCTTTGCCGAGATGCGCGGTTAGGTCTGTGTACTAAGGCTGTATGGCGGGCCACTTGTCCACGGCGAGTTTTTTGCTGAGCGCCATGCTAGGGCGCTTGAAGTAAGAATTCTCCTAAGATTCGATGATGGCTTTCTTGCACTTTTGGCTGTCGTCGTTTCCGTTAGAGCCGTTGACGAGTTGGGTGACGAGGCACAGGAACTCGGGTTTGGAGTGGCGGCGGGGCATGGAGGGGTGCTCGTTGGGCACGTTGCACTTGCGGCAGATGATGGATTGGCCGAGCTTGGGGGCGGGGAGGGACCAGGGGCCGACCTTTCTGTGGCAGGCGGGATTGACGCATCTGTTGAAGAAGGTGGTGTTGACGCCTCCTGCTCCCACGAACATGTTGCTGGCTGTGGCGGAGACGGATGTGTTTGCGAAGGTGGGCGGGACGAAGTTCTGCTTCTCGGGCATGTGCTCGTCACGGTACTCCTGGGGGCAACGAGTCCGGTACTCGGCATCGTTGCAGGCTTTGGAGCCATTATTGACGCTGTGACCGAATTCTTCGCAAATAATACACCATTTGAAAACTTGAGGAATGGGTGGGCGCTGGTCGGCCATGACTGTGACCATGGCGACGTCTTCGTCATTATCACGATACCTCACTTCGTATGCCGAGAGGTCCTGACCCAACCACATCGTGACTATACTCTCAAAAGCCGATCTCCACTTATCGTCCCTTGTGTCGAGGATGTGGCCTTGCAGCTGCGGGTTTTATGGTCCGTTTCACGGCATTGCCAGCACCACAGAAGGTCGTCGTACGCGCGTTTAATGTTCTTGAAGAGCTGGCTGCGGAAGAGGTCGACCTCCTTGCAATCGTTGTAGGTGTGCATCCCGTCGCCGGTGTCCTTGCACCATTTGCATATCATGCCCGTTGCTTCCGATTCTGCGGCGTCACGCTCGAGGGGGTCGTTGCCCTATGGGCATTGGTTCGAGCGGTGGAACCCGCAACCGCATTCGCACTGCTGCTCTTCAGGGATCTCTTTCGCATAGCAATTCTTGCGGTTGTAACCTCTGAGACCGCAACGTGTGCATGACCCTTGGTTGTTGTTGTTGTTGTTGTTGTTGCCATTGCCCTTGCTGTTGAAGTTGCCGCCGTTATGACTATTGTTGCCGTGATTGTTCTTGTGCTTATTGTGCTTGTCTATTCTGTTGTTCTGGTTATGCTGATTGCCACCCCTTCTGCAGTCTTTGATGGTGTGGGTATTGTTGCTGCCGCAGTTGCCGCAGTACATGTTACCACCTTTGTTGAAGTTGCCGCCTCCGCGACCTCCACGACCACCTCCGAAGCCATCACCTCCACGGCCACCACCACCACCTCCTCCTCCTCCTCCTCGACCATGTCCGCCGCGACCGCGACCGCCTCTGAACCTGCTCATAGCGAAATTGTTGCTTGTATCTGCTGTGAGATAAAATGAACTTTATGTGAAAGCTGTACTATAGTGAAGGAATTGATTGAACTGTTGGAAAATGAGTAGAGTTGGATGTAGTGAGAAAAGACGGCGTCAGAATGCGACACAGGTTCACAAAGTTATAAGAGATTGCATTGTCTGGAGGCACAATAGCATTGTGATGAATGACAGCCGCCCTGTCTATGGCAAGTCCACAGGCTGGCTTTGTTAGTACGAAGATCCGACCTGTACAAAGAAACAGAATAGATCATTGCAGTGGCGAACTAAGATTGGCTCGACGTCGAAGGCTTCGGGCGCCATTGTCGAACACTGGAAAATACGCCTCCTCTTGGGACTAGTCAAAGCCGACTTCGTTGTCTCGTTGTGAGCTATCGCCTCAGGAAGTCACGAGGCTTGCAAAGTCCTCGGCATTCCTGCGTGATTGGTAACATTAGTGAGCCATGAGCTATCATTGACAGCTAGTGAGCGCCCTTTGCAAAGTGTGAGATTTCAGTATCGATGACGGTTGCGAGTGCGGTGTTGCTTTCATCTGGCCACTTGGAGTGTTGGCTCAGGAAATCATAGATGGCCGTTCTCCTCACAGTGTCTGTCAGGCACAGGATGTGCCTTCGCAGTCGGTTGATGCACGTCGCTTTGCGCTTAGCCGGTATCTAAACATACCTTTGCTATTTTCTTAGCTGTCTGCTTCCATCATGATGATCCACTCGAGTCACCATTCTGGCTAAGTGTCAGCGACCCTCGCTACGGGATCTGGTCATCTCCCCTGGGGCGGAGCTCTGACAATAGAGGCTGCCGAATGGGCCCGAACTAAATATGCGAACTTCGGCATTTCGCGCGGTCGCATAAATGGTTAACGAAGTCTGAGATATTTCGAGAGACACTGGTTCCAGAATCCGGGTAAGGTCAGCGGAGAGGTCAAGCTCCGAATGCAGGTTATATAGATTCGTCGGTACCAACGACGGGAGCTTCATCTTTCGCTATTTTTCGACTGGATCACTTTGCACGGGTCGCTGGCACTTCTTTGATCCTGGTCATTAGCAGGAATAACAAATCGAAGAGCTGGTCGTGTGTCGTACGCCGATACGCGGGCTGGAACGCAGGCGGACCCATTTCTAGATCGATTTGATTTTTCGCGGCCGTCTAACCGGGTGAGTGAGAAGATGTTGCGGTTCGCGGCCTATTTTCGTAGTGGTCGGCCATAATGTGGTAATTGCGATCCGTATCGCGGAGAGGGACACGTCACTCATTCATCCGAAAGCGAACAGCGATGCGGCCGGCTCCTTCGCTGCTCAATAGAGTGTAAATATCTCTTTCGAGTTGCGAACTTATGTGCAACCTAGCGCAATCTAGCGCGACGATGCGGCGTCTATCTTAAGGGCAGGTACAGTCGACGGTGGAGGATTCTGTGGGCTTTCTCGAGGCAGCCCATTGTAGCCATAGAACGTAGCATTCGCTGCATATCCAACTGAGACACAAAGAATGTACGAGGCTGCGCGAGGCATACTGTACGGCATAGAAAGTACATATGTCGGTGGAAAGGTAGAAAGATGTTTCGTCGCGGCGTTCAAGAGCTTCATTGGTCCAAGTCCGGCACGCGAGTCAATCGTCACTGCCGTATCAACAAACCTCAACCACTACATCCGAGCTACCAACAATGCCACAATCCTTCCGTCATCAACCATCTGGTCCATCATCACCATCAGCATCTCGAGTCAAACCTTGCGGCTCAGCAAGGCTCACCTCGCTCAACCTTCAATCGGATGCGAGCCGCGTAAGCCCACCAAGCGCGTAACTGCTGACACCAGCGCACGCATACGGCGAAAACCGCGCCAAATATGGCAGCTCTTCACGAAAACCCAAATCTGCCAAATCCTTTAGAATTCAAGGCGCACAGAGTTACAATGAACTTCCCAACACGGTGTCCATAAGAAGAAAATTGGAAAGCAAGCAAAATCCGGTCCCCTACGCGCCCGGTAAATCCCCATGAAGCCTCTTCCCCAGACTACCAATATACACTCAATTAATCACCTCCCCCATCCCGGTCTGTCATTCATCTCAAATCCTGTCAGCCACATCCGTCTACACTCCGTGTCCCAAACCCATCATCTCATGCGCACGTCTACCAAACCCACTCTATTCCCCTGTACGACCCTCACCGCACGCCCCAGCCCGCCAAGCAAAATACCCGCCGAACCAACCACACTCGCCAACGCCCTCCCCACCCGGCCTCCATCCGGCAAATCACATCGTGCAGACTCCCGAGCAGCGAATCTCGGTAAGCAGGGGAGGTGGTCGAAGGCAAGGTAAGGCAATTCGGGTGTGGTAGCCTGTAGGTCACGGTGCGGGTGAAATGTACCGACGAACGGTTACACGGGCAGGCCCGGAGACAGGACTCGTCTCGGTAACCAACCGACGGCCAGAAGCGGGCTCCGCGGTTCAATATCGTCGAGCGCTTGCGCCATTGTGCTTGTTCGAGAAGCTGCGGGTGGGGTGGCGGACGGGCCAGTCGCAGTGAACCCTTTCTTTCTTTGCCTTTGAGATGGGCAGATCGGCGGCCCTTGATACCGGTCTTTGGTGCGTGTGTTGCGCGTCTTGGAGGGCGAAGCTCAGAGCTCAATGGTTGTGCAGTACGAGTGATCATGGACGTCGAATCGAAATCCGAATGAATAAGATGGGCAGCGTCTACTCCATCGTACATCGTATCATAGATATTGATCCATGGCGGATACGTTGCCCGAGCTAATGCGCGGCGCTTCCTCATGCGGCCAGCGGGCTTGTGGTGGGTGGTGGCGACGAACCGAAGAGGCAATGACGGCTTGACGCCCGCCGTCGCACGCACAAAGCGACACGCCACGCTCCCAAAGAGACAAAGCATTGTCACAAAGACCACATCAGGATATCGATTTGAAGTTTTTGTAATATGTGGATTCAATGCTCGGTATTAAGTATGTAGGCTCTGTGATCTATTTTGACCCATGAAATCAAAGAGCCGCCCAACCCAAAGTACTGTGTCAAAGAAAAGACCTCCCGAAACGCCGTGCCCTTGCGGGCGTTGCATGCATGAAGAATAAGAAAAGGTATCATAGAAAACATGTGGAAAGGACAGTAAGAACGGAAGAGTGAGCGCGGGTATCGTGGTTATAAACATGCGGATCGAAGTG